>CM070536.1:47207246-47724746 GCA_036346415.1 Raddia guianensis | reverse complement strand
TTCATCATAGTGTTTGCGTCAACCGCCGGACAACAATTTATGTGAATATTACATATGCGAGTTTATGCACACCTACACTACAGGAAATAATTATGACCGCATGCTAAGATGTTCACGCATGGTGAGTACATATACTTCAAAGTCAACGATGCATACTCCAGACGTATTGTAAAAATTGAAGGATCTATTACTTTATTACTTAATTGATGACAGCTCGACACTTTGAGGAAAGATGTCAGTAAATCGGCACTCTTGTCGCACCGAATAAAAGCAATCCAAGAACAGCTCGTTGACTTTCTTCTTGATCAGGTTGAAAATCCAAAAGGCAGTTTCATGGTGACAACAATAGAAACTTCCCTACGATAAGGTCTGGTGAATTGATAGGTTTATCTACTACTTTCAAAAGCGATGCTCGTAAAGGTTCTAGAGGAAAAAAGATGAAACAAATAATTGTAATTTGAATTGTGTAGAACAAAAAATATGTGGCTACAACTATTGTGAATATCTATATTATTTCTATATGTGTATGTAAGTTGTTAATAAATGCTATGTGATTTATCAGTCAAATGTGTTTAATTATTTGTGTTAAACTTTTAATCAATTGCGATTGAATTAGCAATATGTAAATTATAATGGGAATAACGTTATAAATTATATATAACACATAGTAGTATAAAATACCTTAGTACCAGTTGTAGTCTCCAACCGGTCCTAAGGTCCATTCAGGACCAGCTGCCGCATGTACTCACCAACTAGCTATATATATAGAACGGCCGACCACACAGATCCCTAGGTCCCCTCGGCCGCTTTCCGGCCACACATGGCTGCGACTCGATCGACACTGTCCTATGTCCTATGCAAGGTTCTAGAGCATGCCCAACACATCAAAAGTCATTCCACGGGTTGCATTGTCATGAGTTGTACATACGGCACATTTTCACTCCTGACCAAGATTTTAGTGTCAGTTTCGTTCCACAAACGTTAAGGTCTCAAAGAATCATATTACGAAAATACAACGTAGGTCAATATAGCCCCGTGATAGAAATTACAATATGTCGTGCATGCCCTAGAACATTAGATGACACATAGAACAGTGTCGACCGAGGCGCGGAAGGGTCAGAAATGTCGGCGGCCTGCACTTGCGCCGCCCACATTGTAAGAGCAATGTCGTCGGCCTGAGTTAACCCCGACCACAAAATGAAGTATAATAGTGGTTTTTTATGGTTTATGTGGGCGGCATAGCAGTGGCCGACGACATAAGTGGGCCCATCATGTCAGAGACATCTGTTATCTGCCATGTGGGCCTGCCTTGACGTGGTTTTGTTAGGCTGTTAAGGGCCTTGTTTGTTTTGGATTAAATTAAATTAAATTAAATGATTTTTTTGGTATAGGCCAAATGTTATAATATTTTGTAGTTATTTTTGTGGGGTTTTAAATATTCTTCTTAAAGTTGGCAAAATAATTTTTCATAATTTTTTGAATTTTTTAAAACGTCTTTCGAGTGGGTCACAAATTTGCTACAGTAAAACGCAACTCAACATTAATCTGAAACAAACAAGGCCAAGATGCCGTGAGCTGGGTGTCTCTATGTCGACGGCATAAATTTTGCCACCAATAAAGTTTAGTTGAGCGGCTCAAAATTTCAAATTTGCCTGAAGGCGGGCAAGTTGGCGTGACTAGTGTGGTCGGCCTTTTTGTGGCCAACCACATTGTTGTTTAATGTCGGCGGACTCTCTTGTGGCCGACGACATAAAGCTAAAAACAGTATCGGCGGTGTTTTGACCACCGAGGATCCTAGGCCATGGGTTTTCTAGCCGGGCTAGTTGTTTGGTACCATAAAAAAATCTTGTTTTTTCGGGCAAATCAACCTAGATGAGCTAGGGTTTCCTAGCCCAAACTAGAGAGCGGATTCAGCTCTCCTTAGACGGCCCAAAAAATGGCACTCGCACGAGTACCATCTTGTAACTTCTGCCCCTACACTCCATATATTGCAACGTCTTCTTTATCGCGAGACGCTCCCGTCACTTCTATTGGGATTTTATGTAGTTTTGGTGAGACATGCATATCGCTGGCAAAAGTTAGTGGTTTGGTTGACCCAATTCGAACACGACTAGAAGTAGTGTATATGGGCTGATTACGCATTGGATCTAATTTAAAAGCTAAACAATCTACTAGTACATAGTATAGAATTTGAGACTCAATATATTATTAATATGAAACTAATAAGACAAAATCTCACTTATCTTAGTGTTTTTGTCTTCTTCGTAACTACGTGGCACGGATGCAGATCCTCTGTAGTTACTGCACCCTGCAGTTGAGTCACTGACATGTGGGCTCGAACCCAAATGTCAGTGACCATAGTAGAGTGCAGTAACTACAGAGGATCCGGATCCACGTGGCACTGGTACAACATGGCTCTCCTTCGACGTCTTAAAAAAAAAGCCCTCGCACGAGTTGCACACACCTCGCAACTTCTGCCAGTGCACTCCTTACACCGCAGGGTCGTCTTCGCCGCGAGACGCTCCGGCCGCCTCCTAGCACCGTACCGCCGCCCAGCATGCTCCTCATCACGCTTTTGCCCTTCATCCTCTTCTTCAGGCCGTCCCTGCCCCCGCCTCCTGTTCATGGCGAGCCCCGCCGCCGCCTCGATCTTCCGCGGCCACCCTCGAACTTACCTCACGGGCATCGCCTGCCCCCGCAAGTCCGCATGGGCAATTGGATTCTTCCGTGTCCTCTAGGACCCTATCTTTTTTTTGAGTAAAATGCACTGTAGGTCCATTAACTTGTAGCGTGGTGTCACTTAGGTCCATCAACTTCCAAACTGCAGTTTTGGGTCCATTAACTCTTTAAGTTGTTTACCGGAGGCCCGTACCGCTTCGTTTTGTGTTTATATCCTACGTGGCATGGACACCGTGGCAGCCATCAGCTCGCACCCGGTGGCTTTTTTCCTCTTAGCCCCCTCGCTGGATCCCCTTTTGCCTTGCTCCCTCCACTATTCCGCTCCTCCTCCCGCGTTCTCAGAAGAAGGCGACGCCCTAGTTGCAGATCGAAGGCCATGGATTCATATTCAAGAGCCTCTTCGTCGGATCCAGATGGTCTCCCTCTGATTACGTGCACGGATTGCAAATCCCGGAGGGTTGTGAGGCGAACATCGAGGAAAGAGTGGAGTTATGGGAAGGTCTTCTACTGCTGCCCTAGCCACCAGGTGAGTTCATGAGGATTGAAATCGAAGTTGAGCTGCATATGATTGGTTTGTTTGCCATGCTTGGGTTTGTTGATTTGATTTGGTTTTTTGAAGGCCAATGGAGATGGGTGTTCATTCTGGTACTAGAAAGAAGAGTATGGTGATTTATTGCAGAAGTTGGGCAAAGGAGGAAAGATTGCAAGCATCACAGGGCGTGCAGATTGTATGGAACAGAACTACGGTGGTAGCATAGACCATGGTGGAGGTTAGATGGTGAAGGAGAAGAAAGATGGAGCATTGTTAGCCATTGGGAGAGAAATAGTTAGGCTGATGAAAGTGATGTGTTTTATCTGTGGGTGTGTGCTGTTTGTGTTTTTGCTAATTCTATTAGCTGTAATCCTCAAGTAATGAATGTATGAATATGAATGAATTTGAGCTTTTATGAGCATGTATGACTAATTGTAGACAGAGCAACATGGCAGAGCAACATGGTTCAAAATTCAGACCATAGCATACCCACATCTCACAGAACAAGTATGAAACATGTTTAGAATTCACATACCATTCACATAGCAACATTGTTTTCCACTGAACTAAGTACATGTTTATCTCAGAAGGTAGAAACCAAGAGCATGCAGATAAGACTGCTGTTGTACAAAAAGAATACCTCACAGCTAACCTTCCAAAAGCATCACCAAGAGCATATATTGGTTAATTACAAAAGCATCACAGAGCATATATTAGTTCATTACAAAAGCATCACATAGCAAATCACTTCTTCGGAGCTGTAGCCTTGTTTGCATGTGCAGGCCTCTTGCGCTTAGTACCCTGGTTCTTAAGCTTGGTTGCAGTGACAGGGGGTACTGGTATTTGTGCTGGCACATTGGACATGATGAACGTCGAGTCTGGTAATGGTTGTTGCTCAAGGACTCTCTTCTGTGAGGACTGCAAACAATGGTGTAGCCTTAGCCAACCCTTCACAAGGATAGTGAACATAACATGTCACATTTGTGGTGACTTACCTCTGCTTCCATCTGTGAAACCATTGTGCTGGAGAGCTAGGATAGAACAGGTAAACTAGCATCTTCATAGTGAATGGACACCTAGAAAAAAGTGAATTGTTAAAAAGCATGTTGTTGCATTCAGAAAAATACATTGATGATGCACACAGCTAACTTGCCTGACTTATGATTAGCCCCTCATCTACTATATCATCACCTTCTGACTCTGTTGGTGCAGAACGATGACATGCATTCCTTTGTGTTGGAATCTTGGGCCTGATGCCTTCTTTCCTCAAGATGCAGCCCTTTTTGTTGTGCCCTTTCACCCCACAATAAGTGCAGGTCATGCTGATCCCATGCTTGGATAATCTGGGTCCATTTTTGTCTTCTATCTCATATGGCTGCTTCCTCCTACTCTTGGGTGGCCTCCCAACTTTCTTTTCATAAACAGGAGGGAGTACTTCTGTGGCATCCACTTTTTCCCATGTGCTTCTATCTTTGCAAGGCATTATTGTTTCACCATAAGCCTGCATGTAGCTTCCAGATGAGTAGCAAGCTAGCAGGACAGTCTCAGGGGGTATCCTTTCATGTCTTAAACATGAAATTGCATGGGGGCATGGGATACCAGTGAGGTCCCACCTCCTGCAATCACAAGTCTTCATGGTAATGTCAACCACATATTAATGGTCTCTGTCTTGAACCTGAAAGATACCCTTTCCAGATGGAGAAGCATAGCATATATTTGCCCATTCTGTATATTTGTTCACTTTCTTCCTTATCTTGGGACAAATTGGACCTTGCCATTCATTTCCTGGCTCATTCATCTTGGTATAGTACCTTGTCATAAGCTGATTCTTGATCTGCTCTAACATGCTAAGCACTGGCATTTCTCTAGCCTCAAGTATATAGCTATTGAATACCTCACAGCTATTGTTCAATAGGATGTCACACTTTGGAAATGTGCTAAAAAAAGCTCTGACCCAAGTCTGTGGAGGCATTTTCTCCAGCCACTCATGTGCCTTTTCATCAATTGCTTTCATCCTATCCATATTTCTATTCCACTCAGGTATAGAACTTGATCTTGCACAAGCCCAAAGTTGATTCTTGAGATTCTCACCTTTAAAGTGCTTCTTTGGAAGTTAGAGTACAGTGTCTCACACAAAACCATGCTCAACATCTGAAATATCTGTTGGATCTTTGGAATTAGACCCTGCCATACAAAATAAGAGGAGTGCTTAGCATGACAGGAAAACAGAAATGAGAGTCATACAGAAAATAACTAAGGAATGTTAACACTACACCTTCTGTTTATCTGTCATGATGGTCCAAGGAGAGGTGTTATCAATCCCAAGGTCTTGTTTCAGTGTCTGGAGGAACCATTTCCATGATGCTAGGCATTCCACCTCAACTATACCAATAGCTATGGGATAAATGCAGTCATTGGGATCAATACCAACAGCTGTCAGAATCTGACCACCAAACTTAGTCTTTATATGGCATCCATCCAAAGATATGAAGGGTCTACATGCTCTCAAGAATCCCCTCTTGCAAGCATCTAATGCCACATAAAAAGTTCTGAATCTGCCCTCATCTAGACCCAATAAAAAGGTGGTGCCAGGGTTGCTCCTTCTAAGTTCTTGTCCATAATCCCAGAGTAACTTGTACTGCTCAATCTCATCACCAAGTACTGTTTTCATGGCTAGCCTTCTGGCTCTAGCAATCTTGGACCTTGATGGTGTCATGTTCCACTCTTTTTGAACAATTCTAGCAAAATTTGCTAAAGTCATCTTTTGGTCTGCTCAAAATGAGTCCAAGTATTTGTCAGCAAGCCACTTCGAAGTACATCTCTGTAGAACCCACTTCTTTTGACAACTGTGTTGGCCACAGTAGCTCTTGATGACCATTCCAACAGCCCTACAGTCAACAGAAGCATAGAGCATCCAAGGACACCCATCTGCACAATGTGCCTTCAACCTTTTCTTCTCATTCCTAGAAAATTTTATCTCCACCCTGTGCTTCAAACTGTATTCAGTCACTGCCTTCCTAAGCAACTGAACTGAATCAAACAGTTGTCCCACCTTGAAAATTGGGTTGTTAATGTCTCTTTCTCTAAAAGCCTTGAACCTCACCCTGCCTTCACCTTCTGACTCTGAATCTGGCAGCATAAGATTCTCATCATCTGTAGAGCTGTTCTCTTCATCCATGTCTTCATCTTCTGCTGTATTTGCCTTCTGTTTGCTGCCCCTTGCCTTCTTTCCAGTGCTTATCTTTTTTCCCTTTGCAACTCCCTCATCTATTACTTGATCATCAACCCAATGATCAAATATATCACTATCATCAGCATCTACATCATAGTCTGAATCGACAAAGTCTGAATCTTCTTCACTGACATCACTGTCCTCTCCAGCTCCTGCTACCTCATCTTCTGTCCTCTTGCTCACATTTGCATAAAACTCTGATAGCTTCTCATTTGGTGTCCCACTAATATGTTGTACTTTCTTAGGACTTAACACCTTGGGCAGAGAGGCAATAGGATTTGCAACAATGTCATCCCAATTCAACCCACTGTAGCTATCATCATGGTCTACAAAAAGAACAAAGTTCTTCACTTTATGTACCAATGAGGACATCACCAAAGTGTCTTCATCTGAGGCAACAACCCTAAGACCATCACACAAATCCTTCCCGGGTAGCAACCAGTACACCTTCATCGATGGAATTCGTGGGTAGTGTAGCTGAAAAACAAGGTCATCTATCCACAAAGGAGACCATGTATCCACATCACAGTGATCAAACCAGTTCACTTTACTACCTATGTAGGCTCTATTCGACCCTTGCCCGACAAAGAAGCCTCCATGGTGCACCTCTACTGAGAACTCTTCATCATCGTGACCTACATTTCCAGCGCAAAAACAAATTACAACCAAATTGCGACATAAAACCCAAACCTTTACCTGAAATCCATATAAATCCAAAACCCTAGCGGACCAAAACTAAAATTTCCCCCACCCAACGGCAAGCTCAACCAAATAACTACATCCAACAAACACTAAAACCATAGCATAGGGTTTTGATTCACTAACCGTACTGGGGCGGCGGCTGCTCTCTTCGCCGCAATGTCGCCACCATCCCGTAGATTCACCGCGATCGACGTGGGAATCCACTCTCCACAAGAGGCCCGCACCCCTCAGCGCCAATCCTGGCCCCGATCTCGTCGTCGATCTCCCACGATCGCCGTAGCACCCTTCTTTGCCTCTTCGCCTTCCTCCGGCCTGACGTGCTCGAGGTGGGAGTCTTGTGCATTCCACGAAAAATAAAAGAGCTGAGGGGCTACAACGAAAAAAACCACCGGGTGCGTGTCCTCGCACGAGCTGATGGCTACCACGGTGTCCATGCCACGTAGGATATAAACACAAAACGAAGCGGTACGGGCCTCCGGTAAACAACTTAAAGAGTTAATGGACCCAAAACTGCAGTTTGGAAGTTGATGGATCTAAGTGACACCATGCTACAAGTTAATGGACCTACAGTGCATTTTACTCTTTTTTTAAAAAAAGGTCTGCATGGTTTCATGTTTCTTAAGAGTAGTTCTTACTGTGATCCAGATCAGTTCCATCGTTTTTCCTCTGTTCGGGATGCAACGCCGTCAACAGCACCACGCACATCTTCCTCGGTTTCTTTCGTCTTTACGCACCTTGATTCTTGGGTCATCACGCCTTTAGCCTGGAGTTCTCGTCCTAATTGCTGCAACCATATAGCTTCATGGTCTATGCACTCAGATCATCCTTGCGCATCCTACTGATGGAACTGCGGTGCCTTTTTTTAAAAAAAAACTCTGATAACTCAAGCGTCGAAATCGAAATTTGCTCTTAAAAGATAGGATAACCAAACAAGTAGCCCACAAAGTTTGCCATCGAAAGCAAGCTAACCAAACTGTTATATCTGAGAAGTATAGCAAAGCTCGGATAAGCTAGCCTAACCTAGCTAGACTATACCCAAGTTAGCCAAGGAACCAAACGGATAGCAACCACGGATGATCATATGGGCCGAATAACAGCGCCAACTCGGATGACCCGTTACTATTGACCGTGCCAGCTTGGCCTGGTTCGTAGTAAAAATAAACCGAGTTGGCTCAGTTTTTACAAGTGAATTGTGACTATGCTTTAGTGCTAACCCATCCTGTCGGCACGGTTCGGTTTTTATAGTAAAGGTCCAATACATTACTATACGAACCAAGCTGGCTCGATCGGCCTAGACTACTGTAGCAGCTTGAATTTTAAAATTTATCTGGCACAGCTCCCTCCCTCCCGCTCGCTCCTTCCTAGCTCCCTTCCGCCAGGCGTTAGGCACGCCGCACATATATATTTCTCCACTTTCTTAATTATTTAATCAATATTGTGTTTTTCATCATCATTTTCAAATTCCATGCATTTTTTGGACTTTTTCAAATGTTTTTTTTTCAAAACCGGACCAACATGCGCCAATTGGACGAAAGGGGCCATATGTGAAGTAGGCCGGCTTGGTTCGCCCAATTCTAGAATTGAATCGTGCATGTGCTTAGGCCTCGATTCGTTAGCCCGATTGATCTGATTTGCATAGTAACCGAGCCAAAAACGAACCGAGCCAAACCGAACCAGGTTCAAACCGGATCGGGCCGTTGGCCAGGTCTATTAGCAACCTAGCTCATTAGCGCTATCCACATTGCCTATTCATCTGACCCGTCCAATCCCGCGCACGCTTGGTCCGACGGCTTCCCACCAGTCCCTCGCTCATCTACCGCTCGCTCATCTACCGCGTTGTTCGTTGCCCTTTTTTAATATTTTTTATTTTTCTATTTTTTAATAAATAAATAATATTTCTTTTATTAATTAAATAAATAGACACCCACCACCATTCAATCAAGTGGATTATAAATCCCGGCAATTTAACTACCAAGATTTGTATTTTTCATCGTACGATTAGACGAAATAGACATCACACCAGCCGAAGACTATACAGAGACAAAACTCGCCCTTGAGTTGGGCGGGATTTAAACCCCACACGACCAAAAGTTGGAATTTGTACTTTCCCAAAATTCAGCAAATGCAGTGACCGCAAGGCTGACGTGCGCTAAATTTTCGGAAAGAATAAATCCCATCCACCCGAATTTGCCCTCACAATAAAGTATATTTGATCAATAAATTAATGTGACGGTTAAACAATTTATAGGGCGCGGGAAGCACGTCTCATGCCCTAGTCGGTCAAAATCTACTCAAAAAATATAATTTAATTTTCACTTATTTCAAAGTTATGAAAATACAGCCCAAAAATAGAATTTAATTTTCAGCCAATTCAAAACTATGAAAATAAAACAATCAAAACCAGGCGATTCACGATTATCGATCAAAAATATAATTTATGCTCCAGTCAATTCAAAGTTTAGAAACACCCCCGAAAAATTATCGATCAACAAACCGAGAGGTTTCAAACTCGGATTCAAAATCTTGAAAACAAGAATCTATCAATTCGTTGGCAATTAAAAAGAAAACAATATTACGAACCTTCGTCCCATGTATTCAGCTAATGACGAACTGTCGAACAAAAAGACGAATTCGTCTGGGAATTTCAGAACCAAGAAGCGTCTTTTCTTTCCAGATCTTTTTGAAGATATTGGTTTGATCATGCCAAACAGGATACACCATGACAGCACACAGGCGCCTCCCTGCCGACTGACGAACGACCATCACGCTAATGATCATGATCACGTCAGTAAGTGCAAGAAAGAAAGAGCCGTTGTACACTCCGAGAAAACTGCATGTTTCTTTAGTGCTATGTCTGAACTTCACAGGAGATGTACAAAGCTAATCCATACTTCCATAGTACTGCAATATCCAAATATTCTGTTCTTTTAAAAATGGTTAACTAGTAATCCAAATCATTCGCTTGGTTAAAGGATCCTAAGATTGTCCAGTGTACAGAAGAAAAGTGACAAATAGATCATACATCATTACAGTTTTGATTTCTCCCAGGGGATCACCCAATAAACCGGAGCAGGAGCGCTTCACGGTTCTTGTTAGAAGTAGTTCAGGTTGTATAGCATGGCATACGCTATGGTTTGCCTCTTCTCAAGCTATTTATCCTAAGCTACCACATAAACCTTTGTGTTCCAGGCTCATGTTCCCAATTGAATGGTCTGAACAGAAACATCACCAGAGTGAACAAGTCAACAGCAGCATAGAAAGACCCCAAAGCAAGCAATTTGCCATTGCCAATTACCGGGGAATTAAGAACCAGTATGACCAATGGAATTGTGTAGTATCTGAATTCAACCAATGGAGCAGGGATGAGGACTAGGGCAACTGAGAAAATAAAGGACAACACCCAAACCCTTGTCTGCGATTTTCCTGTGAGTTGAGAAAGAAGAAATTTCATTCTACTATACTCTTCAACATACTCAACCGTTTCTAATCATATTATATGTAATGGAATTTACCTAATATGTTGATAATTGAAAACCATGAGTACACATAAAGTGGGATCAAACTGTATTTCATCATCCAGTGTGCTTGGATGACCTTCCTCCAGATATAGAAGGTGTAGTGTCGATTGTCAGCAAGAAGATAGGGATGGGCAATACTGCACGAAAATATGGAGTTATTATGGTTCAGTAAACACACACAAAAGACCAATATCATAATTATTTGACTGCAACCGTGATTCTGCACCTATATAGAAAGCATAGCTAAATTGAACGCATGCAGTTGCTTTTCACTAAGATTCAGTGTTTTTTTTACTACAACTTGGCTTTAGTTTTGATTTTAGCAAAATAGCGGGTTAGTGTTAACAAGCCTCTCAAAGTTTAGCAGAAAGTGCTTTTAGCAGTAATATAAACTTGGAGCAAACCAGACACAAAAGAGGTGCCCAGGTAACTAACCTAAAGAAATGCACAGCAATGAAGCTTAAACCAAAAACCACCAAAATTGCCAGAGAATTGTAGGTTTTGTTCTTTCTACACCAGCTGAATAGGTCTGATACTTGGCTAGGAGTAAAATGCCATGGTAGGAGGGCAGCAGCTGACACTAGACCGAAGTACAATAACTGCGCAAAGTGTGGTGAAACAACATGAGCTTCCTTGGCACCTGCATTACTCATATCAAAGAAGTGTGTTTAGCTATTTGAAGCTTGCCTAACAAATTGCTGACCCTATGAGGTACTTAAAAGGATAAGTTAAACATAAGAATTTACCTAGTACTATGCCACCATTCCAAATTATGAATGCCACAAATACTGCTAGAACCATTGCAAATGGCGCAAAAGTGATCAAAACTTTACACTTTGAATTCCATAGCTTGAAGCTGATGTCCCAGATTTCCTCTGTAAAACCTGCACATTACCAAAAAATAAGATCACGTGAATGCGCTAGAATCCACCATTTACTGAAACAACCATTTATTGCACTCAGCATAAGACCATATAAACTGATAAAAGATTGCATGTTTTGCTCTAGTAATAAAAACAAAAACTATCATAAAAAGATCTGTTCCTGATCTCAGCCATCTTGGATGGATATTTAAATTTTGATAACAAAAAATATAGCCTAGTGAACCAAAAAAAGGTAAAAGCCTGCAGTAAAAGTTGTAAATATAAATTTCTTCATTAAAACAGCAGTACTCACTGGTGTACAATTTCATAGATTCAGGAGCAGTTCTCCTCTTACTCATGGCACTATTAATTCGCCGTCTTCTCAAACCTAAAGCAATGGTTTTCTTATCACCATCAATAACTTCTTTGTTGGACCTATCTGTTAGTTCACTGTTCTCTTCAGAAATGTGGTCTTTGAGATAAAGGTCTTGTACATATGTTATGGCCCCATTGGCACCAAAGAATATCAGCCATATTACATTCGTCTGTCGGAAAAGTATCGAGAAAGCACCAAACTGCAGGAAAAAGGAATGCATTTGAATTCATGGTGACCAATGGATTTGACAAACATCCATAACACATCTAACTTCATGCTCCTATTCTGTAGGTAACTATGTATCATCCTACAATGTAGAGCAGTTGCTAGCTTAAGCATGCCAAGATATATAAAAAAAAATCTAGACACCAAGATTACATGAAGATATCTGTACAATAAGTAGCCCTAGATATAATAGTTTTGGTCCTCCAAAATAATGTGGAACCCCACACATATTTTTTATGAATCAGCAACCATGACTATGAAGCATGTTCTGGATAAATGTTTTATGAATGTCAGACTGTCTAAACCGCAAAAAGCACACCTTATTCACTGAAATCAATAAGCTATAAAGCAAGTTAGTGTTCAGATACTCACCATTGCACTGACCCAAAAACGTTTCTTCAAGCAAGACAGGTACATCGCAAGAACTGCAGCTAATGATGCAATATCAGTATAGTAGAGAAAGGCAAAGAACCAGTGAACAGGATACAGTGCTACAAGAATAGCATATGCAGTTGCCTTCCTCTTGCCAATTCCTGGCTTTATACACAAAATCAGGTCATGGACAAGAACACCACAGACCATTGCCACTACAACATTAGTTGACCGGAGAAGTGTTGTGGTGCAAAGGGTGCCAAATGACTCTGCTACCCTAGTAGCCCATGCACCAGGAAACAAAGAAGAGACATATACTAGTGAAACATAGTACCTGCAAAATTGTAGAGAACAGTCCATCACAAGACAAATTTGAGTTGAAGCGATGAGGAATTGTCAAAACTCACAGGCCAGGAGGGGTGGTAATCATGGGGTCCCATGATAAGAATTCTCCACGGCAATAGCGCTGCGCCTGGGGAACATGGAATATCTCATCCTAAACACAAATAAGTGGGTTAAAGTGGCACTGAATGATGTTCACATGCTTTATTTAGAAGAATTTGGTTGGTGCAAATGTGAGTAATCCTGAATCAAATATAGAGATCATGCAAAAGCTCTAGCTACAATTCATGCCTTCTTACCAAATTTCTAGATAACTAATTAGCTATAATTCATGAAACTTCTTCATGCAAACCAGATGGTGATGTCTTCCATTTGAAACCAGCCATTCAAATATCTATGATAATGCTTTACATAATCTCTTACATGTATAAAAACATTTTCAGACAAGAAAAAAGTCGCATTGCAATTTCATATCCAATGACGATTTCAGAAAAAATCCATTTCTTAAAAAAAAGCGATGTTTTGAGTAAGAATATGTCTATTTCCCATTAAAACTTGTGTCACATAGATAGATTGTCCAATGACGGTTTCAGGAAAAATCCGTTTCTAAAAAAAAAATTGATGTTTTGAATTAAGAATATGTCTGTTTCCCATTAAAACTTGTGTCACATAGCTAGATTGTCCAAACAGCTCATTGTATTCCATCACCATACTGACACATGGTACATCAGCAAAGTCTAAATAAAGTGGCACGGCTAGCTCTAAATTTTTTTTAGAATAATAGAATTTCCATTAGATCATTAACCAAAGGGTTACGACCATAGAAAAAAAACTATTACAACACAGCGCCACCTATAGAACCAACACTTGCTAGAAGCAGTATCAAGATCAGCTTGCATTCTTCTAGCCTAGATCAAGCATTTGTAGCATATGTGGTACAATGTTTGCACTGGTAATGTTATACTAGGGTTTTTTTCATGTTCAGAAAGACATGTGTTTTCGTTGCCAGAGATTATACATGAACATCCCAATCCAGCTCATCCACCGTTCTTCTTACATCTGTAAATTGACAAAAGCATTCAACGTTGTTGTGGAGAGAAACTTTGCGCACAACCCAGCACAAAACTCCCAAATCCCAATAGCCCACGAATGGATCAGCGACTACGAGTACCAACCCTACCAAAAACGCTGAGGACGTTGCCAAAGGCAAACATCACATTCAGGAATCTTGGGAGCATATTACTATAGCACTGCTCCGCCGTCGACGCAACCAGGGAGAACGGGATGAACCGCGAAACCTAATCCTAAAATTTGATCTCCTAGAAACATAAAACTTCAAGATGAGAAGAGGTTCCCAACTTCCCATCACCTCCCAACTCCGGAGTGACGGGGCGGGACCTTTGGCCGGTGGACGCCCTCGTCGTTTTGTTCTTCCTCCGAAACCACCTTAACGCTGGGTGTTGCGTAGCTAGCTAGTGGATGCTCTAAATCTTCTTATTCGCCAATAAGTACAGAAGCATTGCCAGGGAGGAGCACTCACCATGTACGGGTCAGGCACGATGGAGTCGACCAAGGCGGCGATCGGGATCGCCCAAGCGGCCACTGCCGTGGCGACCGCTAGCCTCCCCATCCCCTAGCTCGGGCTCCCCCACAGGTTCTTCGGAAATCCAATGTCAGAAGGCCGTATCAGATCCAGTTCGACCGCCGGGGGCACAGAGCTCACTGCAGTCCTCACTATTCACGAGATCATCGGAGGCGAAGCAGAAGGCAGCGGCACTCCCGCGGGCGACACTGCCGGCGGCGGCGCGGCAACGGCGTGGCCGGTGTCCTCGCCGGGAGCGCGGAGCTATCGTCGGATGAGCAGAGCAGCTCGGTGGAATTTTATACTGTTCTGGCTTTAATTTAAATCAGAATTAAAAAATAAATTCCTGTTTTAATAAATTATTAAAAAAAATAGCCTTTTGGCGTCCACCCAACAGGCGTTTAATAAAATCCGCCCGTTGGTCGGGAGATTTTGACACATGGCACCAAAAATCCCCCGTTGGTCGGCGGATTTATATAACCTGCCCGGCTGACGGGCGTTATTTGCCTTCAGGGTAGCTGCAGTAGCCGTAGTGAAAAAACGCCGTACGGAATAGCGTTTTTTTCGAAAAACGTCCGTTGGATGGGTTATTTCTGGGTACCGCCCGATGGAAAGGCTATTTCTGCAGGATTTTTTGTTTTTTTGTGTGTGTATTGCGCTCTTAGCTGTTGGAGCAGGTCGCGTAGTGGAATAATCGCCCGTCCAACGGGCGGATTTTTCGAGTACAAAAACCGCCTGTTGGACAGGCGGGATTTGTCTGTACAGGCCGCGGGTCGCGGCTGCCGTTTTAATCGCCCGACCAACGGGCGGATTTATTAAACGCCTGTTGGGCGAGCGTCGGAAGGCATTTTTTAAATTTATTAAAACAGGGATTTATTTTTTTAATTCTGATTTAAATTAAAGCCAGAACGGTAAAAAATTCCACCTCGGTGCATGTTTCGGCCGGTCGGCCCAGCCATGTTGTTTGCACTAAACCGGATTTATTGGGCCCATTAACCTGACCGTTGAGGCCAACCAGGCCTAGCCAAAGCGGCCCAACAACGACCGTCCGGTCCGGTTCCTCGCGAAGGCAGAGCAGAAAGAATTTTATACTGTAGTAGCATTAATTTAAATCGAAATTAAAAAAATAATTGCCCGTTTAAAAAAATTAAAAAAATAGCATCCTGGCACCCGTTGATCGGGCGCTATATTTAAAACGGCCGGCAGACGAGCGACTGACTATAAAGCGCCCGTCCAGCGGGCGGTATTTAAATAGCGCCCGTCCAACGGGCGATATTTAAATATCGCCCGTCTAACAGGCGTTTTATATAAGGCGCCCATCCAACAGGCGCTTCATATTTGGCGCCCGTCCAGCAGACGCTTTATGTGTGAGGGGTTCTCTGATCACGGTCTGCAGTGTTTTTACATCGGATTCACGCTGCCATCAATTCGTGCCTGCCACCACCGTCATTTCATGTCTGCCACTGCCATCGGATTTCTAACAATAATAATTCGTGCCAGTATTATCGTATTCCTGACCATAAAGCTCTAATACGTGCATGCAACCAGAAATTGCTAATTAGGGAGGAAGGTAATTAGATTTTTTTTATAATTTAATTGACGGACGCTCGGCTATAAAAGGGGAGCAGCAGGCAAATTATTCAGACGAGCAGAGTGGGAAGCACTTCAGTTTATAAACAACCTCTATCCACGAGTAGAGTGACATGGAGTTCCCATCGCCACCAAGGGAGTCTGCTCATCAATCTGTCCTAAGAGATGTTCAGCGGCCCATGTGTCTCTGCGGCAGTCTTTGCATTTTAAGAAAGTCTGAAGACATGGGTTACACTTACGGGAGACGTTATTGGAAGTGCGCGAACTATGCGTACGACCGAACACCTGAGATGGAGAGGAGGGCAAAGTACCCTGTAAGTGACTTCTTACTCCTATGTTTGATAAAAAACATATAGATGCAAAAGCTAACTTCAATTTTATTAGCCTCCATTATGCGAGTTTATCCAATATTTGGACGTGGAGCAAACTCCCGAAAGCGAGAGCGGAAATGCAAAGAGAGGCGAGGCGCCATGCTACGGCCGAGGAACGGTGGCAAGACGCACTCAGTGAAGAAAGAAACAAAGTTGCGAGAGAGCAGTTTCAAGCTCAACAAGCGCACCGGCAGCATGCAGCTTGAATGAGCGGGAGGCCGACTGCACGTAAAGCGTGAGAGGGCTGCGAGAGCTAGGGAAGCAGGACCTAGCGCGTTTGAAGGAAAATACCCCATTGCACCAAGAGAGTGATTATCGTGTGGAACAAATATATTTTAAAATCTTCTAAGACATGTAGGTTTAGTTATGATGCGCTAATATGATAAATTGTTTTATGCATCAAACGTGCCATGACTTGTATTACGTTAATCAATTTATTTTAATATTTAAGCATCGATTCTGAAAAACCATAAAATTTGACGGTGACAACCGAGAATGATAAGAGAAGGTAAAATGACACTTTCCTTTAAAGGCATGCACACGCCAAAGGCAATCGGGGACAACACACACCATATCGTACACACTTCGGCTAGACCTGACAACCCTGAATTCTCTCATAAGTGATAATGCCTAAATCTTCACGGCTGTCAGCAATTCTTCCTTCGAGGGGTATGTCGCTCCTTGTGTCACCTCGCTCGTGGTATTCCCATCGCTTGAGTGTCTTCTCAGATAGATAGCTCTGCAAAGTTTGATGAGTTACACTCGACCGGCACGACATTTTGAAAGCCACCGGGACTCTCATCGTCTGACACATCTTCCTCAGGGACTTGCTTGTGCTCAGCATCCTCGGCCTCCATCTCCACAACTATAGCTTCAATATACTCCCCTCATCTGCCGCACCTATGGGTTCCTATGTTGTTTGTTGCTCACTTGATTCATCCCCTCTCTTCTCCAGCTCCTCCACCTCTTCCTGTACCACATGCTCAGTGTCGTCACCATCTTCCTGCACCTCTTCCTGCACTACATTAGCTCCTTCGACAGGTTGATGCAAATATTCTTCATTTTGTTCCCTGTATTTGGCCTGAACAAGAAGTGCTAGTGGTTGTCCTCGTTCAGTGGCGATCTCGACATAACGCCTCCATCCTCGGGTTGCCTTTATTGGTACCAACTCCCAATAAGGTCTTTCCGTAGTACGGCTAGTAATGTTACCGATATCCGCACCATATTCTTCGGGTTAATTTTAAACGCCCCAATGACCAATTTTCAAGCCCCGCTAACGTTCTCTCCGTGGGTCTAGATATCCCCAACATCACTGACCGGAACATAGATAGGTCTACCCCGTCTGGACCAAAATTGATATCCCCTTGTCCGTAATGAACATTAAAATATTTTTTGTCTCCCATTGAGCCTGTACAAAAACGAAATGAACTACTAATAAGTTTTTAATTATTTTTGTACCGACAAATACATCTTAAAGATTTATCGCTTTTAATCCCTTGTACTATGCTTAAACCTACGTGCATTATGCTTCATATAAATCGAGTCTGCTACTACCCTAACGACAGACCTACACATGTTCTCTAAATTTTAAGCCCTAATCAAATCAGCATAAAAATAAACATACGCATTAAATCAACGTATTGCCCCTTTACAACCCTAGTTATAACCCTAAATATAGACTACAAACTACCGCATATATTATAAAACATTAAATCCTAAAACTCATTTACATATTCATACAAAAACATATCGAATATTATTCTAATTTAAACCTCTAAATCAAATGTATATAAAATTACATAAAATACAGCTACTTATTATCGGAACCTAATCGCTAAATTTACGCTTTAAACGAAATATTGCTAACCTACCTTGTTTTGCAATATTACGAAATAAATATACAAAAGGTTTAAAATTACCTTCTTTTTCTCTCCTCTTCTCCCTCTCTTCCTCCTCCTCTTGTCCCTCCCTTTCTCCTCTCCTCCTCCTCTTCTCCCTCTCTCTTCTCCTCTCCTCCTTTTTTTCTCTCTGCCCAGCAGCACAAAATGGTCATCATCTCGATCCAGCCACGGCCATGAGGGTTAAAGCGATTTTAGCGCCCATTCAATGGGCGATTTATTCCTCACAGATTAAACGCCTAACCAACGGCGGTTTTTATCGCGATGCATAAAACGCCTCGATGAAAGGCGATTTTACCGCCCACGCCTCGCCGTTAGGCGCTATTAAACGCCCGTTGGTTAGGCGTTATTAGCTGTGCAGGTCTATAAGCGCCCGTTGAACGGGCGATTCATAAATACCGCCCATTCAACGGGCACCTGGCGGCTATTTTTTTAATTTTATTAAACGGGAAATTATTTTTTTATTTCCGAATTAAATTGATGCTACTACAGTGAAATTCGGGCAGAGAGCGCAGAGTCTGGTTTGTTGCTGCCGCTTACAGATCTCTCCTCCCATCAATCTCCCACCCGAGTTGCGAGCACGCCGGCGCCGGCGGCCGGCTCCGGTGACCTCTCCACCTCCGCTCTGCGGCCTTCCATCTTCCCTTTCATGTAAGCACCTCCTACTCTTCTTCTTCATCTACAGCTGGCACCGCGGCGAGCACCACGCGGACGCCCCGATCTCCACCGAGTCGCTGTAGGGCATCGATCCTTACCAAGCTTCCGTCGCGATGCTCGTCGATCTCACCGCCCACGAGTCCCGCTCGGTAGTTGGTGCCCTGCTTCACCAGCATTCGAGACTCTCTTGTCCTCACCCAAACTAGCCGCCCATAACCTTTTTTTTGTCTAGCCTGTTCGTGGCACAAAAGCAATGCAAAAATTTTGGATTATAGAATGTGGCGAATGGCGATCGAAGAGTTTCGTTAGTTTGTGCGAGTCTTTTGAACGGGGTTTGTTTGTGGAAGTAAAAAGTTATCTTTGCTTGGTGCGAATTAACGGATATGATACCAATTTATATTATGTGTAGAGATTTCTAGATTTTCAACTCGTATATAATATAAAAGCTAGTAAGGCTTGTCATTAGAGGCGAACTAACCAAACAACCCTACCAATCACGCCTGGCAAAGCTCAACCGGGCAAGGTAGGCTATCTCAGCTATAGACCGTGTCAGCGAGGGGATCAAACACATAGATCAGTTAGTTTATCCTATAAGCTATAGCTAGAGGAGTTAACTATCAAAACAATGGGGGCACAATCTTCCTAGCAAGTTTTTTTTTCTACATTTGTTCTTTTGTTGCTTGATAATTTCTTGGCCCACTTGTGGCAACCTCACAAACTCATTGAGGCTTGATGAGCGTGTTTAAAGTTTTGTTTTACGCTGAGCAGTGAAAACTTGTTGAAATTTAGTAACATAACTAGTTAAATCCTCAGAGTGTGCCCCTTTCCTTTTGGATATCATTTTTTCAGACAACTGCAATCTATTATTTGTGCAAATTGGAGCTATTCTACTAAACTAATATTTTACCACATTAAACACTGTTGTTTATAGAAACACAGGTTTTATAGTTCTTTTACAAGAACAGCTCAACTAAAAGCTACAACAGAGAAAGCCCTAACTAAAACACATGATCCAACATAATGAGACAATTTAAAGTTGCAGGAAATGTAAGACACACAGAATCACCAGAATGTGAGTCCCATGGTACGTAGCAACAGAATACATGTGCAACATTTACGAATATGTCTAATAATTGATTTATAATAGAAGATGTTAGAGATGTAATTAGAAAAGGAGGTAGTTTATCTGGTTTGATCAGCTGTTAGTCATTTCATTCTTCTTGGTTTTTTATGCATAATGCTATCCTTTTGGAGCTAGGATATTGGGATGCTTTATTTTTTTCTGATGAATATGTTTACGTTGAACTACCTTTTCTCCCAACCATCAACCATAGTTAATATTTTTTCATTTGTAACACATGAAGATTGTTGCCGTAGCGAAACTTTTCGAAGTGTTGGTGGAAATGGCAACTACAGCATGCTTTGTGATTGTAAGTAAGAACGATATCCCGATCTATGAGGCAGAAGTTGGATCCGCACCAAAAGTACGTCTTCACTCTTCATTTTCTTTAGCTATATCTATAATGTTTCGTTCTTGCCACAATATGAACCATTTTGTTTTTGTCAAGCTTGATAATTGAAGAATTTTCTATGATACTGAAATGATTTAATGGATTAACATAGGTCATGTTGGATCTGGATCTTGATTGCTATGCCCTCTAGTGGAAAATCTAATGTAACCAATGGAATTCTGTGAGCTACTGTGTGTGCACGGTGCACGCTTGAGCTTGTCACTGTGTATACATGCGGTTGCTTTGTTTCTTATATGCTTAATCACATGTTCTGCTCATTGTAATGTGCCCCTCCAAGTTTCCTAGTCAATTTTGATAATTATATTCTTTTCCTAGGAAATTTAAGCATCCATATGCAAGTGATTGATATACAATTATATGTTGGAACATTCATGATATGGGATCTTATTTTCTGAATTGTCATAAGCATGCTGAATCACTAATGTCTGTGCTTAATTTTATGCATTATTTTTGGTGTCAGAAAGAAGATCTGGCTTATCACCATCAATTCATCCTACATGCTGCGTTAGATGTCGTTCAAGACCTTGCATGGACCACAAGTGCAATGTCAGTACCTATCGGCTGTGTAATTTGGCTATAAATACATCCCAAAAAAAAATCAGTGCAATATTGCTGTTCTATTTTTGTATATATATTTCTATACCTCATCTAAGATCTAACCCTATCTACCATTGAAAATTCTCTCTTTCCTTACATGCCATCGATTTAAGTTTTTTCTTCCCTCGGTGGCATTGAAGAGGTGGAGAATATAACGGAGTTACAAAATGACCATTATACCCCTGTCTTTTAAATACGTTATAATAAAATAGAAAAATCCATAAAAATAGTATAAAATTCATAAAAACATAGAAAAAATTTCTACAAATTCATAAAATTATGTATAACTAGATTTGAAAGTAAAAATTAAAACTTTCAGGATGTAAATTTTATTTAAAAATTAATCAAACCTACCATGGCTCATGAAAAAAGAGAACAAAAGCTGAAAAAACCAAATGTTACAAATATTTGATTAGCAAGTAGAGCATGATTTTACATAAATTTAAAATTTTGAATTACTCAATCTGGAGTTAAAATGAAGAAGATATGATTTTTCAAAATTTAAAACCAAAGGGGCATTTTAAACATTAATGAACTTTTTAAACGGTTAAAACTAACATACTTAACGGTAGTGGCACTGAGAGAAGAGAAAACATTAACTAGTGACATATAAGGGAATAGAGAACTTCGAGTGGCAGATAAGGTATTATAAATTTTTTCAGTGGCATACATGAAATTCTCTCAAGAAATAATGGCCTCTGACTACTGAGGGGTATCCATTGGGGGATGGTCTTAGCAAATTAAACCTCTCAAGCTTATCAGAATCCGTCACACACACCCCGTAGCGTCACCCCCTTCGTTTTCTGAAGTAGTAAAACTTAGCAGCCGAGCTACCCAAGGAATCACAAAATTTAAGAGCCAGGGCTAGATCGTCGTCGACTGCACCGTCGCTGCCATGTGGGCCAGACTGCAGATGAACCCAGTCCACGACGGTGACCTGGCTGGTTTGATCACCTGACGTCATCTGAAAGGCTGAGAGGCTCCGTGGCTTTCACGCTAAGATTAGGCCCTGATTTTTATTTTTATTTTTTAAGGGAAGGGCAAAAGGATTGCCCTAACTTGATTAAAAAGGGGTGGCCGGAGGCCAAAAATACAGAGCTGAAAAAGAAAAAAGGAAAAGGGGTGGAAAAGAAGGAAGACGCCCACCCCAGGCGTTAAAGGGTTAAGAAATTACAAAATTGATCCCTGCCGCCTCCGAAAGGCGTAGGTCATCTAGAAGAGAGTAAAGGAAAAGCGAGATCGGCCGCTCGCTGCAGCAGAAAATACAGTTATTCCGCTCTAACCAAAGGTGCCACAACGTTGCGAGGGTGAAAGAGGTGTCCCCGCTGACGGATTGTCCTTAAATATCCAACGTCCACCATGTGGGAAGGCAGTCCTGGTGAGACCACATGGAGGCAGTCCTGGTTAGGCCCTGATTTGGCTAAACTCCAGAGCTGGAGAAAGAGATCACAGCAAAGCATCCCAGAGTGATCGCCACTGTCTTGCTAGCACTAGCAACAGGCTAGTTTTTTTGTTTTTTGTTTTTTTTTGAGTCAGCAACAGGCGAGTTTTTTTTTTTTTTTTTTTGAGATAAGCAACAGGCGAGTTAATCGTGAGTGCATGACTGGCCAGCGGCGTCAATTCCAGCCACAGTGCCGAGGGGGAGAAACCGTGCCCCCATCTTTCACTTTCTCAAGATTGCTATCTTGCCCGATGAGTACAGCCATTATTTTTTTGATCAGGGAGACGGGAGACCAGATTTCAAACCGCTGCGGCTAAAATACTAGGCTCCAAGAAATCAGAATTTTTTTCCCATCAGGGTTTCAGATCAGCTTGTAGATTTTTCCAGGAACGATCTTGAGAAGTAGAGATGCAAACGAATCATATACGAGCGGATATGTTTGTTCCTTATCCGTTCTTTTTGTTTTTATAAAAAAATCGAGACGTCTTGAATATGAGTACGAACTAAGATTGTTTGGATTACAAATATAGGACAGATGTGAATCAAGCTCGAGTCGATTGCAATAACTCAGTAGACAACTCTCGTGTAAAAAAATAAATTCTTTGTCAAAAATGCAATATCATATTAACTATTAGAAAATATTCTAGTCATATCTCAAGAGATAGGGACTAAAATATTTTCCATTACCTAAAAGAACTATTAAAAAATAACCATCACACTTAATACTATATACATATTTTACAACAACTTTGCTAGATATCAGTTGCATGAAATCTTGCAAAGTATCATCCCTTATTTCATACCTAGGTTCTCAGGTTACCATTGTCTTCCTTCTCACCGACGTTGCCTTCCCCTTTTCTCGTCGTCACTAGGATTAAGATTGAAGCTCGATTCGGGTTCCCTCGACTTAGAGGGAGAGGTCGGGGAAGGCGGCGGACCAGCGGTGGGGACGGGATTGTGGTTGGGGCCGAGGGCATGGTCGAAGGTGGCTGGGTGGCGACGACGGGAGTTAGAGTGGGTGGGACAACAAGACGATGAGGGATGGAGCGGCGATGTGGTAGTGGCGGCGGCCACCCTGGTTGGTGGGCCAACAAGGGTGGGAACGACAGTGGAGATACACAGAACAGTCAAAGTGAGAGGGGAAGAAGGGGAAGGGCGCGCCAATGAGGGAAAAGAGAGAGGAGGGAGGAGGATGGCACCGACGGAGGGGTTGGGACAAAGAGGTGTTGAGGCCTCACTACTCGAGGGGATGGGAGAAGTGTCGAGGGAAGGGGAGCCCTAAGGCGACTGTATAGAGGGGAAGGGTAGATCTAGCCGATGGTTCAGAAATCGATCGAGAGATTTTAAAAAATAAGTAACTAATGTGTAGCCGGTTCCATTTTAAAATAGTAATCCATACTATATAGTGCCTGCATGACTATTAATAAATGCTTATATTTATTGGTGGATATATATTTTTTTGATTTGCAGTGGTATTGTTCGGACCTAGGAAATACTGATGCGGATCGGATCTCGCTTGTAAGTATTTCATTCATTTTTTTTTCATGTAAGCTGATCCGAACCTGGTTATTGATCGAATATTGTTTTTCATATATGTTTCAAACGACTTAAGGCTCGGATCGGGCAAGACTGAGCTGAAGTTAGTTGAGTGAATGACTAAATGGATAAACTGGTTAAATGAAAAGGCTCAAGTAGCTTTGAACATTATGTTAAAACGGCTGAAAATAAGTTGTACACAATGCCCGAATCCTGATACACTGGGTCATTTCTAGGGGTGAAAACGGGTCGGGTACTACCCGACGGGTACACGACCTGTCAGAAGCTGGTTAGAAAACAGTTTGGTTTTTTTTAACCGTCGGGTTCGGGTAATACCCTAATTTTTTTAAGCGGGTTCGGATCGGATATGATATGAGAGATACCCGACGGGTTCGGTTTGGATTCAGGTATCTGGAAGGTTCAAACGTTCGGGTACCCGAAAGTCTAATAGACAGCCCATTAGCCCAATAAGCAACTGCCCTCTGCCCACTCCCCCTATAACCCTAGCATGTTCCCTGTCCAGCCGCCCCTCCCTCACCCACGTCGCCTCCCCCGCCGCTCGCCGCCGCCTCCCTTGCCTCGCCTCCCTTGCCTCGTCGACCGCCTCCTACGTTCCCCGCCGCCGCCCCCAAGGCCACACTTTGAAGGATCGAGATGTAGCCTAGAGGGGGGTGAATAGGCTTTACAAAATTCACAGCAAAAACAACGCAGCGGAACAAATCAATATCGGATGTTCCGATGTCAATATCGGATAGTCCGATATGAATCGTACTATCTGATCTAGAATCTGAATGTCAGATATTGCTGGAGTTAGGGTTAACGAACTAGAGAATCACACTAGTAAATCCTGCACCAAATAGAGTTAGATAGCAAGCTAAAAATAAGATGAACAAGAGAAATCCACAAACACACGAAGACTTGAAGTAGTTGTTCCCGAAGTTTGGATCTTTGAGGAGATCCTACATCTCCGTTGAGGCGGCTCGGTCACAAGCCGGGGTCCCTCTTAACCCTTAACCTCCCGGGTTGCACCACCCAATGGATTCTTCCATTTCGGAGGCGAATCCAGCCTTCACAAACTCTCCCCGGCCACCACACGAAGCACCGGTGGCTCTAGGGCGACTCCTAGACGTCTAGGAGCCCTCAAACTCCAAGAGTAACGAATCCGACGGAAAACCAACTTAGAGAATGAATCTAGTGCTCAAGATCGAAGCTTGATCAACAAAAAGTCTCTAGATCTAGCTTCTTCACCCACTCAAAGATGCAATCAATGGAATTTATGTTGGAGTAAAGATGGAAGGTGGAGAGCTAGGGTTTGCAATAAGTGCACAGCTAAAAATATGTGTGAAAGGCAACCCTGGCCGGTGGGAAGGGGAGGGGAATAAATACCCACGCTCTCAAACTAGCCGTTACTGTTGACAGATATCGAATAGTCCGATGTTAATATCAGAATGTTCCGATATTTTCACAATTTGAGACAGAGAAGGGTCAATCGGACTAAGCAATGGATATTTTCGGTCCATATCGGAATGTTCCGGATCAACATCGGAATGTTCCGATATTTTTGCGACTGGAGACAGAGAGGGGTTGATTGGACCAAGTATCGGATATTTCTGGCCCATATCGGAATGTTCTGGACCAACATCGGAATGTTCTGATATTTTTGCGACTGGAGACAAAGAGGGGTCGATCGGACTGAGCATCGGATTCGAGAGTAGGTAATTTTAGAACAATTTTCAAAAGAGCAAATCATGTTTTATTACATTGTAAATAGATGTGATTATTTGGCAGGAAGGACGCGAGCTCACCTGCGGAAGTTGTGGAGCAGACGAGGCGGAGCAGGGGGCTTCCGCGAGCACCAAGGATGCATCTAAGGAGGTTGACTCTCCGGAAACAACCGATTTGGTCGTATCTGCGGAGCCTGGCCTGGAGGGGTCGGTTGCATCCGATTAACCCGGCCTAGATACGATATTAGGCAACCGAACACCCTATTTTTGCATCTACAGATACAAAACTTCAGGGATGCTGCCAACCTACACTATAGGAAACAAGAATATTGTGGTCGGCCAAATACTATCGGTCGAGGAGGCCTGTGGTTTGGGGTTTTACGGCTGAGTTACCGCACGTTTTCCACGGTTCAGCGCACGCGCATTTGCCCGCCATTGGCCGCGTATGGCTGTGTGTGTGCTGGGCTTTGGTGATTGTTCTGTGGAAAAGGAATGGGATCGATCACACTAGTGGGCTAACTTCGCTGGTAGATGCTGCTATAGCTTGCTGCCTTGCTTGCGCATGCCTTTGGGGCTTTAAGCCTTTAACAAGGGAATAATTAGCGGTGCAGCTTGGAACTGCAATATTTTGGAGAAGGATGAGGTGATTGACACTACGAAAATGATTGAAGACTCGAGTGCATCTTGACCTTTCGATAGCCATCAGAAAACTATCGAGTGAACCACAATACTATCAAGTAAAAAAAACCATCGAGTTCATAACTTCTACCAACGCCCCAAAGCACAGTCATCGAATGGTACGTGAGTCTCCCTCACAAGTCGCAAACATGCATTGCAACATCATGAACTACTCTCGATGGCTAGATGTGAGACGGTCGAGACACCGTTTGGTAGGTCTTAGGGGAGGCATATTCTCAACGGCTTTAAAAAATAAGCTGTCGAGAAAGACATTGAAATAAAATGGAGAAGGCAATGAATTAAAATGGCGCATTGGGTGCATAGACTCGAACTCACGACTACACGAGTGATTCTCGCGCCTCTAACCATAGTGTCATATATTTTAATTAAACTATAAGGGCAAGAGAACTTTTTGTGGCTCAAAACGGCTAGAGGGCTCTCTCGATGGCCTTTGTAGCAATCGTCGAGAGTATCCCAAGTGTGGCCTCAACATCGTGTATCCCCTCTCATCTCTTTAGGCATGATGCGCAACAGGCACACTTAGATTTGATTACAATTGTTGTGATGCGATGTAATATGCTTCGATTATTAGTGTCACTTCAAAAAGAGGCTATTCAAAGCGGTCAAAGTTATTTCTACTCTCTAACTTACAAAACAGTATACCAATCTACTTGGTTCTAGATCTATTAACGCGATCTTGTTTCATGTCGGTTACGTGGGGTTTGAGAGCGGCGAAATCTTCGTATCCGGCGACGATGGGGCTTTACCTCGCCGGCGAGGCCTGGCGAGCGAGTCAGGTAAGGTTCGGGGCTTTCGGCTCGGCCCATGTGTACAATGTTGGGTATCGGGGTGGTGGTATTCGTGCGGCCCAGCCGCCTCGGGGTATTTGTGGCCTCGATGAGAATATTCTGTATGGTCATATGCACAAGGTCTCTTCCTCCTTCGCGTCTAGGGTTCCACCTTGGAAACCGTCGGAGGGAGATCGCCGGATTCCTGTCAGTTTTGGTGTGTTTCCGATGGATTTTATGGGAGGAGGTCGGGGTGGTGGGAGGGGATTTCGTGGGGGAGATGGAAGGATGGGTGGTAGAGGGCGTTCTGATACCTGGGAAAGATCGAAGGATTCGAATATCCAGATTTCGCAGGGTATGAGCCAAGATGGCAAGGGCAAGGCTATGATTGGTTCGGTGGGAGGAAGATCTGATCCAGGCTCCCAAGAGGATCATATACCTATGAAGAGAGCTACTGTTTCAGATCTGTCTGGGGAATCAAAACCTAAGCAAGGTGGAGTGAGGATTCCAAACTCAGGTAATGTTGTTGTGGGGAATGATGGTTTCGCTTTGGGTTCATCTCGAGGGGATAGAGCTGTTAGTATTTGTTTTCGATGTGGGAAGCCTGGACATTTGTCTTTCAATTGCTTGGGATTTCTTTCATGTAGGTATTGTGGTGGTGAGGGGCATGTGGCTAAGAACTGTATGAACAAAAAACCTTGGGAATATGGAGTAGTTTTATGCGCATTCCACACGGAGGGGACAAAGGGTGTATGCTTGTGGGGATCTGCCTCTGGAGAATAGAATTAGAGACAAGTCTAATATGACTGTGATTTCGGTTCAAGGGGATCCAGTTTTAGTAAGGGATATTGAGCAGGAGTTTAATGCAATATTCAAATCTTTTCCAAATTGGAGCTGCATGGCGAGGATCATTGGTCAGAATGAGTTTTTGATGCGTTTTCCAAATTCTAGGAAGGCTGAAGAAATGGAAGTGTTACCTCCGATGAAAGTTAAAAATGCTTCTTCATTCATGAAAGTTTCTCGTTGGTCTCCGGAGGTGGAAGCAGATCAGATCATGGATGAGGTTTGGATTCGTATATTTAAAATTCCTCTGGGTGCTAGAGTGTTTCCTGTTGTTTGCATAATTGCCTCGCTTGTTGGTATTCCTCAGGAGGTTGATGCTTCTACTATGAACAGATCTAACTTTGTTCGTGTTCGTATTTGTTGTATGGATAAGAGTAAGGTGCCAGGGTCGATCTCAGGTGCTCTTGGAAGAGGTATTTTTAACTTTATCTTTCAAGTAGAGGGATTGGAGAAGCTGGATGGATAGGATGGGGATATGATTGGGGTAGCGTCTTCTGATAATATGGATGTAGATATTCAAACGATCAACAAGCAAAAAGTCAAGTATACAAATGGTTCTATAACTTCTTCTGCTAATTGGCCTACTTTGGGAAATCAGGAAAGTGTCGGAAAGGGGGTTTGTCAGTCAGTGAATGAGGAAAATAAATTTGATGAGTTGGATATGTCATCGACCTCAGAAGAGGAGTCATGTCAAAATATGAGATTAGTGGCCCGTGAGATTGGTCTGGATTTTGATAACTTAAGTGACTCCGACATTGCTGCTTCTACTGATGAGGTTTCTTCTCCTTTTACCTTAAGGTAGAGGAAACGAGACTTTTATGGTCAGCCTATGCTGACCACAAAACCCCCCCTGCCCCCCTCGGCCGCTTGCCCGCCACATACGGCCGCGCCTCGATCGACACTGTCCTATGTGCTACGTATGGTTCTACGGCATGCCCAACACATCAAAAGCCTATCCACGGGGCTATGTCGTCATGACTTGCACATTCGGCACATTCTCACTACTGGCCCAGACTTTAGCGTCAGCTCGTTCCACGGACGTTAAGCTCGAAGTCAAAGAATCCTATTATGGAAGTGCAATGCAGGCCAATGAGGACCCGTGAAAGAAATTACAATGTGTCGAGGATGCCCCAAAACATCAGATGACAAATAGGACTGTGTCGACCGAGGGGCGGGAGTGCCGGAAATTAGAACCGGGGGGCAGGGGGTCTTTGTGGTCGGCCTTTGTTCATGCCAACCACAAAAGTATAGTAATGTGGTCGGCCTGCACTTCTGCCGACCACACTGCGCCAGAAACTTCGTCGGCCTGTTGAGAGGCCGACCACAAAAGTCCAGTTTTGTCGTCGGCCTGAGAAAAGGCCGACGACATTAATAGGGCCATCTCAGACGTCTGCCTTGTGGGCACTCCTTGATGTGGTTTCGTTAGTCCGTCAAGATGCCATGAGCTGGGTGCCTCTATATCGACGGCATAATTTGTACCGCCGACATAGTTTAGATGAGCGGGTCGAAATTTCAAATTTGCATGAAGGTGGGAGAGTTGGCGTGACTATTGTGGTCGGCCTTTTTTTTGGCCGACCACATTGGTGATTAATGTCATCGGCCTCGCTTTTGGCCGTCAACATAGAGCGAAAAACATTAGCGACGGTATTTTGACCGACCACAAAAGATTTTGGCCGACCACAAAAGTTTCGTTTCCTGTAGTGCTTCTTTGTGAGATGTCCATCCTTGGTTCATTATCCGACGCTTTCTGGGAAGTTTCCAAATTTGGTTGAAGTGGATATGATAAAGAATTTGTGGGAAAAACAGTATGGACAATATTACATGAAGGGAGAAGAGATTTCAGCGTTGAGTCTATCTTTGAAGACTAGCTCATGTGTCATTAAAGAGTTGGATCCAGTGGTGGATGAGTTGTATGGAGGAAATTCCTGTGATGATAGCCTTCCTAAGGATAAGTCGGAGATGGGGGTGAAAAAGTCTATTTCCAGGGGGGTGATGGCCATACGCAGAAGTGCTAGGATCAGAGATGGTGGGGTTCATATTTTGGAGAAAGCTTCTTCTAGAGCTAAGAAAAGGAATTTAGAAGGTACCGTTCATGACTCTACTTTTGTTCATATGGACTCTTCTGCTATTATTTCTTTTGCTAAGGATATAGGTATTCAATGCAATAATGAGGATGTAGATAAAGTAAATCTGATTAATGATTTGGAACATGATCGCTTTGATCTTTTTAAGCAAAAGAAAAAAATGAGTGGGTCTACTCATAGGAATGATACTTCTGGTTCCCAAGTTGTAGATGAGGAGGTTTTATTTTTAAATTGGGGTACAGATGAATCTGAGTTAGAAGATTTATTTGCAGAGAAGGATTTTAGAAGAAGTGGTAAGAAGAGGAATGACTCTAATAAAAAGGGAAGATGTGGCTTTATTAGTAAATCTTCTAGTGGGAAGAATCGTGTTAAGAATTTTATTTCTATTGGAAGAAGTCCTATTCAATTGAGAGGGAGGGTTGGTTTTAATTATAATAAAAATGTTTCATGATGAATGTTTCAGGAATTTTCTGGAATTGTAGGGGTATTTCTAAAAAGGGTTGCGTTGCTTTTATAAAAGATTTAATTAGACAACATAGTGTTGGTTTTTTTGGTCTGATGGAAACAAAAAAAGGGGATTTCAATGACAGTTTTTTTTAGAAAAATTGATCCTATGGGAGATTTTAGTTGGCATTGGATTTCGGCTAAAGGTAGGGGAGGTGGTATTCTTTGTGGCATTTTAAATTCTTTACATGATATCTTAGGTATTAAAAAAGGGGTTTATCATTTGATGTTCTGCTTATGGGACATTAGAAAAAAGTTAGGTGGAATTTGGTGATTGTTTATGGGGCTGCTGCTTAGGGAGAAAAAGATTATTTTCTAAGGGAGTTTGCTTCTTTTTGTGGTAGCTCAAAGGAACCTTTTCTGATAGGTGGAGATTTTAATATTTTAAGATCAGTGGATGATAAAAACTTTGATACTTCTTTATCTAGAGTGAACCACTGTTTTAACTCTATTCTTAATTCTTATGGTTTAAGGGAGATTCATGTAGGGGGGGGGGAATTTACTTGGTCTAACATGCAGAAAAATCTTTTTCTTGAAAAAATTGATAGAGTGTTCATGTCATCTGAGTGGGAAAAGCTTTTTCCTTTGATATCTGTGTTGAAACTTCCTAGAATCCTTTCAGATCACAGCCCTTTGTTAGTTAGTGAGGGGGCTAAGGATGGTTCGATTCCTGGTTCTTTTAAATTTGATATGAATTGGTTGAAGCAGGATGACTTTGTTCAGTTAGTTGCAAATGTCTGGAATAGTTCTTTTTCAGGGGGTGATAGTGTGTCTGCTTTTAAAAGAAAATTAAAAAAGGTGAAGGAAAAACTTAAGGGTTGGGGAGGTCAGCGTTATGGGATTATCAAGAAAAGAAAGGAGTTCATTATTCAACAACTGAGGTATTTTGAGGATCTAGAAGAACGGGGTCTATTAGATGATAAGAATATTTGTCTTAGAGTTGATTTTTTAGCTGAACTTCTTTCGATTTATCAAGAAGAAGAGGTGAACTGGCACTCTCACTCACATGAGAATTGGTTGTTGAAGGGGGATGCAAATAAATCTTATTTTCATAAGTTTGCTAATGGGAGGAAAAGAAAGAAATTGATTGTCAGTTTTAAAGATAGTTCTTCTATGATTCAGGGAGATCAAAATTTATTAAACTACGCAACCAATTTTTACTAGAATTTATTTGGGCGTAATGATAGAAGATCTTTACTCTTAGAGAAGGAATTTGGGTTGATGAAGAAAGGGTGTTGTCGACGGTTGGGATATCGGTCCCAAGTCAACTAAGGTTCTAGAGAAGGGGAGATAGAAAACACTGCCGAGCAAGGCAAACAGCAATCAACGAGCAACGAGCAGACACAGGGTTTTTATCCTGGTTCAGGCCTCTCCGGGGAGATATTAACCCTACATCCACTGCTTCTTTATATGACAAAGGATTACAAGAAGGAACTAGGCGAGATGAACAGGTCTCGACGAGATTATGGGTGTACAGGAAGTATTATGCGATATTAGCTTCAGGTCGTGCTAAGCTTGGCTAATCTTCTGGTGGTGCCCTCTACACGCCGTAGGGGCCTTGTTTATATAGTGCTGAACAACCGATCTACCGAGGGATAATCGGGCCGGGCTGACCACGAGATCGTAACGAACTCGTATACATGCCAAATACATCCTGAGGTAGATAAGGTATACTTCAATTCTTGGGGATCACGACGTCTGCTCCAATCCGGGAAACCACATCCGGGTCTTCACGTAGCCACGCAGAACTCTTGTTCGAGTCGGACTCGAACGCGAATCCTAGGCCGTTACGCATCGTGCGCACTGCAGGCGCTTAAGGTGATGCTCATGGGCTCGACCGAGCCTCTAGGGAGCAAGGCCCTAGGAGGCTGTTCGATTAGGCCATCAGGGAGTGGGCCATGGCAATGGGCCGTGATTTATCCCCGACAGCTAGCCCCCGAGACTCAAGCGGAATATCTCAACAGAGTGGGGTCTACCTCTTGAGACTCCAAGTCACAAAGAGGGTAATTTTCCGCTTTGCAAAGACGCGTGCAGCAGCGCATCGAAAGCGTGTTATGGTTCAACCGAACAAGACTTGTTCGGATCGAACAAACCCGCCCGATCTTCGAGCAACTCATTGCGTCGAGCAGGAATCACTTCGTCGGAAAGAGCACCCGACCCTCGATCGTAAATCGAAAAAAGTAGCTGTTGGCAGATCTCAACGGTAACTCTCGCTGCGCAGACAGAACGGGCGACCATTTTTACCTAGCCGTTGCAGTAAAAAACTAGCCGTTTTATGACAAAAAACCGTTGTAGAGCTGCTCGTCCAGGGCTATAAAAAGCACCAAGCCGCCCGCGGTTTACCACTTCCGCTCTCGCGCACCTTTTCTTCCCAAACCCTTTTCCAATTGCTCAAGCATCAAACAGCCGCCATCCACCTCCAAAGCTGTTCGCCAACCCTGCGGATTGCCATGGCCAAATTTATGGGCACTAGCATGACCGAGGAAGACTTAAAGATTTTATAGGCAGAAGGACATGTCGATGCCGGCAGCTGGAGGCTGCCCGGGGAGGTGGAGATGCCGAAGCCGCTCGAGGACGAGTTCATCAACTTCGAGCCCTTCGCCATGTTTGGGTTGAGGTCTCCCGAAAGCGATTTCGTGGAGGCCTTCCTGAACATCAGCGGGTTGGAGGTCGCAAACCTTAACCCCAACTCGTTCCTCCATATGGCTGTCTTTGCACACCTGTACGAGGGCTATTTGGGCGTTGATCCGTCAGAGGGGCTGTTCCTCCATTACTACGTAGTAACGAGGAGAAGCTCCGCCGCTTCCAGGCTCGGGTACTACTACCTCAAGCTCCGGGCCAACGTCGACAACGCACCGTACCCTCGTCCATCGCTGCTCGACTCGATGGGCGCATGGTGGATGAGGTGGTTTTACACCAAGAGGAGCGGCGACAGGAAGCTCTTCTTCACCGGACAAGCACCGGCGAAGGGAACGCAGATGCCGCGGCCAGAGCCGACCGGCGAGGAGTGGTATCTTACCCGGAAGATCGTCTCCCTTGTGGGCCTCGGGCTCACAGGCAGAGAGATCATCCGGGACTTCGTGGCGAACAGAATCTGTCTGCTACGGAAGAGGTCCTACCCCTTCTACAAGATAGAAGACTGGGAGGACATCACCAGGGAAAGCTCGGGTAAGTTCCTCAAACGCTCACCCTTTTTTGGTGATTCATTCGAACAGGAACTAAGTATTTTTTCTGTTCGGGCAGTGGAACCTACCGATGCATGGGTGGCTGAGCAGGTCGACGCCATGCTGAAGGCTGCCAAGAAGGACACTGAGGTCACCGGCGAGGTGGTCTACACGTGCCCAAGGAATGTGCTCGTCCGCTCACCAGAGGTAACAAACGCTGAACACCCCAAATGAGTTGCTAGACTTACACGATTACAGCATGCTTACATTTGCTTCCAAATATGCAGGACGAGCAGCTCATCATCGGCGGGATCGTCGATGAGCTCTCAGAATCCAACAAGGAGGGAGCGAGGAAGGGCAAGGCCAAGGCGGCCGTGAAGCTCAAGGTGGTCGCCGAGCCGACGCGGAGCTCGACGCGCCATAACGGCCGCCAAACTCCTACGAAGCCCCTGGCGGCGGCAAGCCGAACAAGCCAGCCAAGCCTGCCGCCCCAGTGGAACGCCCAAGTCCCTCCCTCCTCACCGAGCAAAGCGACGAGGAGGTACGGAACTTGACCCTGTGGCCTAAGCGTTATGCACAGGCTCACCCGGGCCATATGGAACGGCTGCAACAGATCGCCGAGCAGAAGAGGCTCGAAGAAGAGGTCGCACGCAAGGAGGCTCTCCTTGCGTTGAGCAAAAAGAGTGCTTAGCTCACTAGGGAGCTGAGTTCGTCGCCGCGGGCGCCCGGAGGCCAAGGCGAACAAGAAGCCGAGGATCCGCCGAGCAAAAGGCGCAAGCTCCGTCATGGAGCAAAGAAGAAGGTCAAGCTTCCCGCGGCGGGTACGACAGATATGTAATGGCAAAGAATATCCCCCTTTACATTCTACCGATCAAGTTTTAACGCGTTATTTTCATCAGCTACCGAGGAGGTGATCGCCAGCGACAACGTGGACGCTGCGATCGAGCGGTCATTGCTGCCCGAGCACCTACACGGTGCGTCGCGGACAACGAGGTTGTCCGCCCTCAAGGACAAGCTGGCAGTGTGGGAAGTGCTTCCGTAGGGCTCCACCGATCAGATCGACGCGCTGAAGGGCGCGGTGGAACGGCTCGAAGCCGAAGAAGCGGGGCACGACGCCACGAAGAGCGGGGCCAAGGTGTTGGCTCTGCCTGCTGGCTGGGGCAGGACCGAGCAAGCGGTCCTGCCGGACAATTCGTCGCAGGGGCAACTCGTCCCTGTGGCGACGGAGACCTCTGTCGCGCAGGGCGAGAGACCTGCCGCCAGGGAGCAAAGAGAAGGCCGCGAGCAGGGGGCACAAGTTACCCTTTCCGCGGTCCCACCGACGTCGCCGAGCAGAGTGACGCCGATCCTGCCCGAGGATGATCGGGCGGAGGAAGAGGAAGAGGGGCAAGAGCTTGAGGGTGAAAGGTCTTCGCCCGTTGCCACTGCCCCCAAGCGGACGCGCTCCCGTAAGGAGAAGACGCAGCGGAGAGAACGCCGCGCTGCGGCCGCTCCGAACAGCCAGGGCTCGCAACCCACGGCCTTGAGGAGCGCCTACGCCGAAACTTGAAGCTCAGGCTTCAAGAGGTAAGCCTCAAAATAAAACTTGTCTGTTTAAGTTGCCAAAAACCCAATATATCGGACTTGTTCTTCTCTCACTCAGGTCTTGCGGGGCACCATGGAGGACTTTGAAGAAGGCGTCGCCATCGAGTGCGGCGCCATCCTGGGAGCTTTCCAGGGGCAGCGCCGCACGAGGTGGCTCGAGGAGGAGCTCATGGCCACGGTTGATCGCCGGAACCAACTCGAGGCGGAGGTGAAGAAGCTCATGGCCCAACTGACCGAGGAGAAGCAATCCTCTGCAGCCCTCCAGGAGAAGGTGTTGAACCTGTGGATCTCCTAGGAAGAGGCTGAGGAGCTTCGCGGCCTGGCCGTGAGGGCGAACAGCACGGAAAGAAGGGTCAAAGAGCTGACCGAGCAGCTCAAGACCGTCGAGCAGCAGCGAAGTCAGAACGAAACTCTGACCGAGCAGTTGCGGGCTAAGACCGAGGAGGTCGAAGCCCTCCGTGCAGAGACCAAGGAGCAGGCCAAGCACAGGACGATCAGCAAGGAAGAAGCCGAGTGCCTGCGTGCTGAAGCGAAGAAAGAGATCAAAGCCCAAGGGGAAGCCCTGCGCCTCAAGTTAGAGATCGAGGAGCTGAAGGAGGAGCTTGCCTCTAAGTAGTAGCCGTAGGGCTTGTACCCAAAAGGGCCTTTTGTACCTATAAAAACTTGTTAGTTGAAATGAACTCTTATCTTTTCCTTGCAAAAAAGAGCAGCAAAAAGACAAGAACGAACAAAAAACTAGGAGCAAGGCAAAACAGCGCTAGAGAGTTTTCGGAAAAAACGGTAGGACGCCAGCCTAACTCCCAACCCCCGTTGTGCATCTGCTCGAAAACCTAAGTTTGCGAACTCGAACAGGTGCACAAGTAAAAGAGCAACACCCTAGCCCCGGTACGGACGATGCTTGAAGACCTAGGTTTGCGAATTCAAGCACGTGCGTAGAGAGATAGAGCGACACCCGCATCCTGATCGACTTATTCCACGAACTGGTCGTTAACATAAGCTAGGCGATTCCAGGGTTGACCGAACAAGGAAAGTGCCTCTGCCGTGGGGCTTACGAGAGCAGGTTTTACCAAGTGGTTGTGCCATGCGCGGTAAGTGCATCTGCCGCGGGGGGCTTACGAGAGCAAACTTAACCGCAAGGCGAAAAGTCATGTTACGCAACCCTGAGTTCGGGTATTTGCTGAAACAAGATGCGGGTAGGGAAAACCTGAAGATCGCGGAGCCAAGAGTTCGCAAGACCGGGCAGCCATCAAGTGTTACCAGAGAGAAGATAGTCTGAGAAGACAAGATGTGAAAAGGCCCGCAGGGGGCCGCGAACATTCACTATTTATTGGATTGAACTTTACATGGCAGCCCGAGAGACTTGGACGAATCAAGGTGCGAAGCTTTACAAAAGCGCGGAGTTAGGAAAATAAACGAAAGACCTACACAAAGAACTTACGAAACTGTTCGATGTTCCAAGTGCTGGCCAACACTCTCCCGTCCTCCATTGCCAGGCGAACAGCCCCCGGGCGAGCAGTAGAAACGACCGTGAACGGGCCCTCCTATCGGAGAGTTAATTTGTTGGCATTGGACAGGTTCTGGATGCGGCGCAGAATGAGGTCGCCCACCTTCAAGACCCTTGATCGAACAGATTTGGCAGCGTGCCGACGAAGATCTTGCGGGTAGCGCGCCATTCTAACTTGTGCCCGTTCGCGTGTGCCTTCGAGGAGATCGAGTTCGAGCAAGCGCTCTTTCTCTGCGTCAGCCGTGTTGACCGAGCTCGTGCGAGGTGAGCCGAGTACGACTTTGGCGGGCAAGATGGCTTCGCATCAGAGACCGCTTGAAAGGAGTTTCCCGGTTACGGTGGTACGTGGTGCGAACGGCCCAGAGGACGGAAGGAACTTCGTCGACCCAGGCTTTATTGTGCTCACTGCGAGTCGCGAACACCCGCCGTTTGATACCCTGGACTATCTGTCCATTAGCACGCTCGACTGCACCATTGCTCTGTGGATGTGCCACAGAGGCGAAGCAGACCTTGGTGCCCAGCTGTTCGTAGTATTCTTGAAATTGCTTGCTTCTGAACTGGGGACCGTTATTGGTGATCAGCTTGTGGGGAATCCCGAAGCGCGTGATCACATTGCGTTTGAAGAAGCGCACAGCCGTTTTGGCGTGAAGAGATGATACAGGTTTGGCCTCAATCCACTTTGTAAAGATGTCAATGGCGACGAGCAAGTGCGTGCAGCCCTTGAACCCCTTGGGGAACGGGACGAGCAGATCCAGACCCCACGTGGAGAAAGGCCATGATGGGGGATCGTTTGGAGCTCTTGGGCGGGTTTATGGGCCTTCTGGGCGTGAAATTGGCATGCCTTGCACTTAATCACCACATCTCGGGCATCCTGTAACGCTGTAGGCTAGTAATAACCCATGCGAAACGCTTTGCCGAATAGAGTCCTGAAGGAGGCGTGGTTGCCGCAGACACCCTCGTGTATGTCCATAAGAAGGAACACACCCTCCTGTTACGAGATGCACTTGGGGAGTACTCCCAGAGCACCTTACTGGTAAAGGATGCCGTCCACAAGCTTGTATGGACTAGCACGCCTTATAAGCCGGGACGCTTCGGCCGTCGCGGACAGGTCCCATCGCAAGGTACCGGACAAATGGCGTTGTCCATCCATGACTTTGCTTCGATGACGGAGACAACACCACCTGTCTCTGTTGCCTCGTCCGAAGACGTTATAATGGGCTTATAAAGGTGCTCGACGAGCACCCCTGCTGGGGCAGGTACGTGTGAGGATCCAAACTTGGACAGCTGGTCGACCAAGAAGTTGTCCTTCCTGGGCATGAAGAGTACCTCGAAGAATCGAAAGTGCCGCTCCAACTTCCTCACTTCGACCAGGTATCGCGCCATTGAGTCATCGTAGCTCTGATACTCCTTATTTACCTGATTGGTGACCAGCTATGAATCTCCTTTCACAGTTAGCAGTTGGACGCCGAGCGACTTGCACGCTCTTAGTCCCGCGAGGTGGGCCTCGTACTCCGCGGCGTTGTTAGTTGCCGCAAAATGTAGTTGGATAGAATACTGGAGTTGTTTTCCTTGAGGGGAGATAAGAACAAAACCAGCCCCCCGAGTTTCCAGTGCGCGAGCCGTCGAAAATAATGGTCCAGGGGATTTCTTCAGGTTGCTCGGGAGTTTCCTGAGACTTGGTAGGCAGGTCCATTCAATAGCAAAGTCGGCCAGACACAGGATTTAATAGCGATTCGGGCGAAAGCAGAATATCCAACTCTGCTAGTTCCATTGCCCACTTAACTATACGTCCACCAGCTTTCTTGTTCCGTAGGATTTCTCCAAGAGGGAACTTGATCGGGACCATTATTTGGTGCGCCTGAAAATAATGCCGAAGCTTTTGGGAGAACATGAGCAAGGCGTAGAGCAGCTTCTGGACCTCAGGGTAACGCTCCTTTGATCCATGAAGTACCTCGCTCACGTAATAGATTGGCCGTTGGATGCCTTCCCTCTCCACTGTCAAGACCGCGCTCACCGCTCGTGGCGTGCAGCCAAGATAGAGTAAAAGTTGTTCGCCATGTCGCGGGGTAGTCAACATAGGTGGGTTGGACAGGTATTGCTTGAGATCTTTGAAAGATCTGTCAGCCTCCTCGGTCCACTCGAAGCCATTGTGCTTGCGCAGGGCCTTAAAGAAGGGCAGCCCGCATTCGCCTTGACGGGAAATAAATCTGCTTAAAGCAGTCATCCGCCCTGTGAGGCTCTGGACCTCCTTAACGGTGGTCGGAGCCTGCATATTTCAATGGCCTCGATTTTTTCGGGGTTAGCAGAAATTCCTTACGAACCTATAACATAGCTGAGCAGCATGCCGGATCGAACACCAAAAGTACACTTCTCTAGATTCAATTTAATTCTGTGCCTGGTGAGCTTATGAAACGTTTCGGCCAGGCCTTTTACATGATCCGGAGCATACTTGCTCTTTACAACTGTGTCGTCAACATAGACCTCCAGATTCCTTCCACGCTGATCTATGAAAGTCTTCTCCATTAAGCGTTAGAAGGTGGCACCCGCATTGCGCAGACCAAAGGACATGGTCATATAGCAGAAAATACCGAAGGGGGTGATGAAGGCAGTCTTCTCTTCATCCACGGGGGAGATGCTTATTTGGTGATAACCGGAGTAAGCATCCAAAAAACTCAAAAGCTGGGCACCCGCAGTCGCGTCGACCAGCTGGTCTATGCGAGACAGCGGGAAATTGTCCTTAGAACAAGGCGCGTCCAAGTCAGTGTGGTCGACACACATCCTCCACTTGCCGCCTTTCTTCTTTACGATTACAGGGTTGGCCAGCCACTCGGTGTGATCAACCTCGCGGATGAACCCAGCGGCGAGCAGCTTTCCAAGCTGATCCTTGATGATCCCCTGCTTAAAATCCGAAAAGCGACAAAGCTTCTGGTGAACAGGCTTTTTGTCCGGCCGGACTGCCAGTTTGTGCTCAATAACCTCCCTTGGGACCCCGGGCATGTCAGACGGCTCCTAGGCAAACACGTCTGCATTAACTCGGAGGAAGGCAATGAGCTCGATTTCCTATTTAGGGTCTAAATTGGCCCCCAAATAAACTGTCTTGGAGGGATCGTCAAGAGACAGCGGAACTTCCTCGTCTCTCCCCCTGGTTGGAGAGAAATCTTGGGACGGGCAGACTTGGTCTGCGGCACTTCGGGACCACGCGGGGGAAGTTGATCTACCAGGGCAAGGGACTGCTCGTCGCAATCTAGAGCAGCATTGTAGTTGCCCTTGACCGTGATCACGCCGCTAGGGCCCGAAATCTTCACGCAGTGGTATGCATGGTGGGACACGGCCATGAACTTTCCCAGAGATGGCCGGCCCAAGATCACGTTGTAGACAGATGGAAAGTCGACCACGTCAAACGTGATCAACTCTGTACGGAAGTTGTTTGGGCTGCCGAAGGTGACAGGTAGAACAATCTGCCCAAGCGGCCGAACAGCTTCTCCCGGCACAATTCCATAGAAGGGCATAGCGACCTCTTTGAGCTTGGAACGAGGAATCTGCATCTCGTCCAAAACTTTTGTTGAAAGCAAATCCAGCGCACTCCCGCCATCGATCAGGACACGCCCGCCTCTGACGTTACTGATGGTCGAAGTGACCACCAGTGGGAGCCGCTGAGCCTTGGTCATCCCAGTAGGGCAATCCTCCTTAGAGAAGGAGATGAAAACATCGGTCCACTTCATCGACTCGGGTTGTGGTTTACCCTTCTCGACGTTGTGGACCTCCCGAGCAGCTTCGTTGAGGCTGCGCCGAGAGGGATAAGCCGAGGAGCTGCCAAAGATAACGGCTATATGGTTCACGGGCTCTGGATAATCATCCTCATTGTCCCGATCAGCATCATCGGTTTGGCGCTTAGCCTTGCCGGTATCACCTTTTTCGGGCAGGGTGGGCATGGGTCCTTTGCCGTTGTAAAACTCTTCGAGCTTTGCAGCCCAAGTCTTGCAATGACCTATATCGTGCCCGTAGTTCTGGTGGAACTGGCAGTATCGGTCATCGGGACCTTTCTTGTCTTGACCGCCTCCCTGAGCAGGCTTCTTGCCTTTATTGGCGGGCTTCTTCTGCCCGTCCTTGGGAGGAGGTGCGCGATCTATACCCGCGATGGTATTGTTCGACGCACCTTTGTTCTTCTTCTTTTGGTACTTCTTGTCACCAGGATTGTTGTTATTCTTCTTCTTCTCATCCACACCAGGTTGGGCGGGAAGCTCGTCCTTCTCGAACGTTTTCTTGTACTGAACACGCTCTATCGCGTTGGCATAGCGATCAGCCGCCTTGAAAAGATCTTTGGCGGTCCAGGTCTCATTGATCTCGAGATCCTGGGTGAGCCGCTCGGTGCGTACACCGTTTTTAAAGGCGCGGACAACTGATTCATCCGAGATGTTCGGGATCGTGCTGCGGATCTTAATGAAACGCTTCACGAAGTTGCGGAAGGTCTCCCCGTTCATCTGGATCATCTGTTGGCTTCACTGGTTCAAAATCCAGCACTAGACAGCCTGTAGCACGATGAACAATTGCGTAGAAAGGTTTTCCTGAGGTCTTGCACTGAACTAGGATAGGATTCAGCAATGAAACATCAGCAAATCCTAGCGCCTTCTGCTGTGTTGTGGCACCAGGGTCAGTGAAGAGGGACCGTACACCGGTGCCAATGCCTAGCTTTGGGGGCTCATCAACTCTAATGCAAATGTATAATGTCATATGAAAGATTTGTCTGAACTGTTCATAAGGTTCTATTTCTAATGCAATTTGGTTATAGTTCTCGTTGAGTTATAAACCTATATTGTCATGATGTGTTCCACTTGAATTAGTTGAAGCAATAGCGTTAAACTTATCACGTCAGTGTTGAAAAAAAGAAGTTAGAGAAACCTGCCGTATACCATATTGATTATTGAATAATCATTCTATATATCAAAGCGCTTCCAGGCTGCCTCCAGGATAGGCCACGTCGACGGCTTCCGGAGCCTCCACGTTCGTCAAGCCCAGCAAGGCCACGTCGGCGAGATGGCCACAGCCCTTTTTTCCCCGCACAAGAGCACGAACGCCGCGTTGCTCAGTTGGTTTTTGCCCAGCAGCTCGCGCGCTCAGGTTGTGGGTTCGACTCCCGTTGCCTCCGTTGCCCAGCAGCTCGCGTCCATTTTTATTTTGTTTTTTTTTTCGAGACGCAAAAATATGTAGCAAAAATGCCTCAATCTAGCAAACCAAGGTATTCAAAGTGTTCGTTTCCAATTTGTTTAGGATTAAAAATAGGAAAATTAATACCGACAGCCTATAAAATAGGTTATCCATTCCTGTGAATTCTAGGTTTGCTTTATAATTGAACTAAGAGATAAGCAATTTTTTTCTTTTTGTTCCACTTTTTTATGGCCAGCTAAAATAAATCCTTTTAAGACCAAGCCTTTACAGATGAATTACGAAATCCCAAACTGTTTATTTTTGTAAAATAAGCCATTCTTTCCTTTCGATCTTCCTTTTTTAGGCAATTTAAAAAATGTTTTAGGACCAAACCTTTGCAGATGAATCGAAAATTAAGAAATTATTTTCTTTCGTTCTAGCTTACCATAGTTTCATGATAAGGGCCAATATAATGATCTAGGTATTAAAGACAAATAAGTATTAGCAAAAAAAAAGAATAATGGGAATTAAAAAAATTTTGTTGTGGGAGTACAAAAAAATTTAGCCATTTCTAAAATTTTTAAAATTCACGAAAAACAAATTAAAAAATGTTTTATTGCATCGCTCCATCTATTGGCTTTTTGGTGAACATCAAATGTTTTTTTAGATATGATAAGCATATAATACTTTTCTATTGCTTAGCGTTTAGAATGAAATAAAAAATAAGTGAAGGGTTTTGTACATACAACCTAGGCCCTAAACCATATAATGCTTTTGAATAACGAAGTAAAAAACCTAGACCCTTCATACTAGCTTTTGTACTTTCCTAAAAAAATACTAGATATCCAAACCGTTATCGAATTAAACCGCAATTTAATTCTAAAATTTCATGAAAAGATTTACATATTACAGAAAAATAATAAATAATTAATAGATAGTAGGGATGCAAGATACCAGAAAGACTTTAAAAAATATAATTACAGTTCAAGACCAACGGTCTATGGGAAAGAAAGAGGAAAAAACTTACAAAATAGAACCGTAAACATATTTGCACGGCACAGGTCCAACAAAATTTTTAGGCATTAAAAATAAACCTGTTTGATGATATTGATTAAATAATTATGTTCGTTCGTTGAATCTTTTAAATTTTAGCTTATGCGCTCTAACAGACTGCTGATTTGAGCCCCACCAAATAAAACCTTAGTTATTTCTTTAGGCTAATTCTTTATCACTGAGACCAATCGACCGGCGCGCCACGGGCGCGCTTACATTGCTAGTTTACAACAAGAAACATGGCAGCAACTTTTTGTGCCATAGACCTACAATTTAAAAAAATTATATGGTCTACTGCCAGTCAACACAAAAAATTAGATAAGACAACCAAACATCTCTCTTGATCTTGGAGATCACATGCACTCTAATAGAGTCAACCAATCATTTTCCCTTCTTAATCTGTCTCAGCTTGTGCAAACAACCAAACACCATCTCTTGTATCTACATAGTCTGCATCCCACCAACCTGCCTGAGCTGATACGATTCAGGCTCACCTGAGAAGGCAACCAAACAACCTATATATGAACCGGTAACGATACCTAGAGACATCAGTCCCGATTTAGATACACTGATTCAGAAATTGGCACTAGAGACCGTTGCGGACCGGTGCTCTCCTGCGCCTGTCCCCCATCGAATCCATAGGCGAGTGGTGTGGCTGAGCCTAAGGTTAGGCAACGGTGGTGGTGTGTTCGATAGGCGCAGGTTGACGCTGTCGCCATGCAGAAATTACGGAGCCAGGCGTTTTGTGCCACGCACGCGAGACGGGCTTGCGATGCACGTGCCTCTGTTTCCGCTGGCACAATCGATCGGTCCAGTCCAATGCACCTTGCCACGCGTTGGAAAGATACGTACTACGAGCTAAACATCATGTCCATCCTCGTCTCTTTTCATTCCCCTTTTTTCCTGAAGAGTTTTAATTCTTTTCGATTTCCAACAGATTTTGTTTATAATTTTTTCGTAAAATTTTCGCTCTTCTATTTTTATAATGAAATTCTCTCTCCGATCTGTTCACAAATTCCATTAAACAGGAGTAGATCTACAGAGTTTGCACCAGGTCAAGCGACCTAGTTGTCTTTCGAACAAACACTTCTTTTTTATTGCTATCATAATAGTATATATACTTATAAATCTACAATTTGCATCTTAAAAATAGTGATTTAGTATTAAAATGACCTCCGACGATCTCAGCGACTTGTTTTGTTGTATACACCCCTGTATTTAAAGAGATGTTGTTGGAGATGATGGAAAATAAAGAAAAAATATGGGGAAGAGAATAAGTAAGATAATAAAATAAAAAATGATTGGAGATGGTCAAAGGATGGTTTGAAATTACTGAAGGTGCATGAATGGATCGGATCCTTTTATTTTCTTCCCGCTCAAAATTCGACTAGGACAGAAGATAGACCGTGACCACGCGGATAGCATAGAATCTCGATGGCAAAACCGTTGAGACAGACAACCGAACCGTCGAGAGAAGCTATTCTCGATGGCCGGCCGTCGAGACTAAGCCGTCGAGATTTATTGTCCTCTCTCGACTGCTTATGGACGGCCGTCGAGATTTTGACCAATTCCCGTTCTTGTGAGTTTGATTCTTTCATCTTGGACTGAGATGGAAGAAAGGTCGAGCTATACGTTAAAATGTTCGGGGTATACACAAAATGATTTTCGGTAAGTTAAGTTTATCTATCCTGGACTAAGATGGTGGAGAGATCCAGGGATACTTGTAACGTTTTTTGTGAGTTTAGTTTAACGGACGGGCCGTCTTGGAAAAGTCTAATTTCACGAGGCTAGTGTTTTTTTTTCGAAAAAGGAAGCTTTATAAAAACGCCCAAGCACAATACATCAAGAAGATACAAAGTCTTAGCAAACTTCCGGCCTCTGCAAACACACACAGCCAGAAAACAAGATAGACAAACACACTCTAGTGACCCTCAATCCGAAGACTAGACCGCCACCCATGTGCCTGGGAAAAAAAAAATCCTTGGCCATACGCACCAAAAGTCACGATCACTCCGTAGCCGACTCTTGTAAATCCGCCCTCTAGAGAATAGCCCAACTCGTAAGCCAGTGCGCCGTTGAAAGAATAACCTCCATTGGAGAAAAAGAACTCTTTTTTTAAAACACCAAATCATTCCTGCAAATCCAGAGTGACCAACATAACGCGGCAGCTCCTAGCAGAAATAAAGGTTTCAGCCTTTCATCAAAGTCCTTTAACCACGAACCAAACAACATATCCACACCGGTAGGTTGCTTAACCCCAGTGGCGGCAAACAAAACACTCCAAACCGCACGAGCAAAGCGGCAGTCGAAAAACAAATGCTTAATTGTCTCATTCTTGTGACAAAAGCAGCAAGTCTGACTTCCAATCCAATTTCGTTTGGCTAAATTATCTTTTGTAAGCAAAACCCCACGTCGCATGTACCAAAGAAAAATTTTATCTTCAAAGAAGCCTTTAATTTCCACAAGTTTTTATTTAACTTTGGGATATCCAAAGATATTAACGCAAAATAATGTGATTTTACCGAGAACTGCCCGTTTGATGTCAGATTCCAGTAAAATAAATCATGTCATTCAACTCGGTCAATGCGAGATAATAAATTGTTCCAAGCAATCAGCTTTGGGCCAATGAGATTTCGTCGCTACGAGAAGGTTGGAGGTGAAGTGCCCAACACCTCCACTAGTGTTACAAATTTATGTCTGGCAATGTTGTAAAGGGAAGGGTATTGATGCATCAGAGGGGATCCTCCCAGCCAAGTGTCTTTCCAAAATATCACTTGTGATCCATCTTTCACAATAAAGGATCCAAAACGGAAAAAGTCACATTTTACCTTCATTTGACAAGACCAGAAATGAGAATCTCCACTCTTCCAATCCATTTGAACCAACGGTTTTGATCCCATGTATTTTTTTCGGAGGATTTGTTGCCACAACCCATCTGAAGTAACCAACTTAAACAACCACTTGCTCAGTAAGGCAATATTCTTCGTGTTCAGATCCTGAATCCCCAGACCACCTTGGTCTTTAGGTTGACACAGAATACTCCACTTAGCAAGTCTATATTTCTTCTTATGTTCATCTCCCTGCCAGTAAAATCTAGAGCGAAAATAATCCAATTTCTTTAGGATCCCTTTTGGTAAAGAGAAGAAAGACATCATGTACATCGAAAGGCTACTAAGCACCGAATTTATCAAAGTTAAACGTCCCCCAATTGAAAGGTGCTTTCCTTTCCAACTACTAAGTCTTTTCTCAAACTATTCCTCCACCTTTTTCCAATCACAATTTAAGAGTTTCCTAAAATGTATCGGGATACCCAGATAGCTAATCGGAAAGTCCCCGACTTTACATCCGAATATTCCAATATATTGTTCTAAATGATTCATAGCTTCTCCAAAACAAAACATTTCACTCTTGTGTAAGTTAATTTTGAGACCCGAAACTTGCTCGAACGCACGAAGAAGTAACTTCAAGTTACAAGCTTTGTCCAGGTCATGGTCCAAAAAAAGAATTGTGTCATCTGCGTATTGAAGGATTGAAAGACCCTCGTCAACCAGATGAGGAACTAGCCCACTGAATTGGCCATCTAATTTTGCCAGGTTTATGAGCACACTCAGCATATCAGCTATGATGTTAAAGAGCAATGGAGATAGAGGATCTCCCTGTCGAAGGCCTTTTCGAGTTTGAAAAAAATGCCCGACATCATCATTAACATTCACAGCCACACTACCTCCCGATATGAATGATTCAACCCAAGAAATCCACTTGGGAGAAAAACCTTTCATACGAAGAGTCTGAAATAAGAATGGCCATCTTACTTTGTCGTAAGCCTTCTCAAAGTCCGGCTTAAGAACAATCCCGTTTTGTTTCTTTCTATGAAATTCATGTATAGTTTCATGAAGATAACTACACCTTCAAGAATATTACGTTCTCTCAAGAAAACAGTTTGGGTCGGGCTGACTACCTTATCTGCAACTGTGTTTAGTCTGTTCATGACCACTTTGGTAAAAATCTTGTAACTCACATTAAGTAGACAAATTGGTCGACATTGTTGAATAATGTTCGCCTCCTGCACTTTGGGGATCAGAGTAATGACCCCAAAGTTGAGGCTAAAAAGTGGTAAATCTCCTCTACTAAGGTCCTAAAACATTTGCATCAAGTCCCCTCTTATGATTTCCTAGAAATATTGATAGAATTCAGCTAGGAAGCCATCTGGGCCAGGCGCTTTATTGTGTTCCATCGGAAAAATAGCTTCCTTAACTTCACGTTCTGAAAAATCAGATGTGAGGAAGTCATTTTCAGAGATGGATACTTGGGGTAAATCAAGGGTTATTGACTCATCTAAGGTGAAGGAGTTCTCTTCAGGTTCACCAAATAAATCTTTATAGAAACCTGTTATATAACTCTTGAGGTTAGCATGACCCTCAATTTTGCTATCTCCGCTTTCAAGCGAAAAAATCTGTTTCTTCCTGTGTTTATCATTGGCAATCATTTGAAAGTATCTTGTATTATTATCGCCCTGGAGTATATCTTTTGCCTTTGCCTTTGCATGCTGATAATACTTATTATCGCCCAGGATGCCTTTGCACGAGGCTAGTGTTAGGGGCATAAATGGGGCTAGCATTAAAGATGCTCTAATCCCGTGGTGGCCTTGGTGTAGGCTCCTCCACAAACGGTGCGGTTACTTCTCCATCAGCGGTGCGGTGACTTCTCCATGTACCGAAGTAACCGAACCAACAACTCATCCGAATAACAACGCTGGGGCTATTTGGTTGGCTAAAACCACCGTTGAGGTCAAGTTGGGCATATGCAAATCCACTGTTGAGGCTAGGCGCATTCCACACTCACATTTTAACCGTACGAGAGCAGCCTGGCTCGCTCCATTCCATGCAGCTGCACAGCACATGGTGCCGCCGGCAATTGGCAGAGCTCCAACCGGACTGGGCGGTAAAACGGGGCGACGGTGTGTCGACGAGATGGCATTGGCGTGCCCTGCCACAAGTGGCACGTCCAGGACACGCACGGTGATGCCATGGTGCGTCAAGGGCATGCTGGTGCCTTCCCCGTCCACAGCCGCGACGCCCCGTGTTTCATCATGATGCCCGAACGCCGCCTTCCAGCTCCGCCTTGCCCCGATTTTCTTTCTTCTCCCATGCTATTATTAGTGCAGCTAGAGTGCTCGACGACATGCTTGCACCGGGACATTGGGAACAACACAACAAAGCATAGAAGACTTTGGGATGCTACGTGTAACAAGCAGAGGGATTATCCAGCAGATTACCCTTCAAAGAAAAGCATCCACAGTTTTGCAGGACCTTATCAGGTCGCACCCATGACATTTTAGAACTGAATGTTGACGCGCGTACACCAATTCACAATGCTGTTTCACAACTTATTAGCATTCGCACATACAAGATATAGTTTCTGATTTTACATTTTATGAATCTACAAGCGCAACCATATGGTACAGTCCCCAGATCTCAGCAGATAAAAACAACAGCCAACAACAATTTATCGGTAGCAATTTAGCCTACATCTGCGTAGCCGAAGGCTGCCACAGAGCATCAGTTGATCTGTCAAACTGCTGACAATACCGCAAACAGCCAAGCAACAGGGCATCAAGTGATCAGTCGAACTGGTGACAAATCTACATTGAAACACGTACACTAATACAGTACAACAGCTAGCTCGTGATTGAATTTGATACTGAAGAATTCTTTGGGCATTAGTCAGTAAAATCAGTTTCCATGTAAACTGAACATCTCTGCTTCCATGAGAGCGATACTCCATACAAACATAAATGGAGCTAAAGAGCATGCTTCTTTGATATGCCACCTCTGAAGAGATCAAAGTAAAGCACAATCTCCCAATACCACGAATTTTCTTCCAAGGAAATTTTATAGTAAAGGGTTTAACCAGAAAGTGCAGAGATGCTTCAGAAAACCTTGAGAAAGACCAATATCTGGTAAATTCCAAGGTCCCTTCTTCTGAAAAATGGCTTCCTGGAGAACCTGGAAGGCTGGAAGCATAGTGCTGTAGTTCAGAGCACCGTAGTAATCAACAAATGCACTCTTCAAAGAAGGTTCCAAGAGGATGGTGGTTGCATAACAGATTACATAGATAGAGAACCTGGAAGGCTGGAAGCACAGTGCTGTAGTTCAGAGCACTGTAGTAATCAACAAATGCACTCTTCAAAGAAGGTTCCAAGAGGATGGCAATTACATAACAGATTATATAGATAGCATCGCTGCACAAATCAATGTTTTATCATTAAATAACATCTCATATTGATAAATATATAATCTTTCAAAAAAATTGACAAAATTATTGGAGTTACCAGCATTGACTTATTCAAGTTCAGAACCAAATGAAAAATGAGTTTCTTTTTAAAAAGCCACTACCAAAATCTAGAATATACTACTGGACAGTAAATGTGTTGTGCACAAATATTGGAATTACTGAGTTTGTATAAGCTGTTAGATATATATAGTTGTATATATGGGCCACGTATATGGGCTTTGGCCCATCTCCCTTCTGTAATGGGGTTTCCCTATAGTGTGTATATGTACTGGCCTCTTGACATCAGATGAATACAAGTGCGCTCATAACATGATATCACAGCACGGTTAGGGTTAGGGTTTCTCTTACCTCTAGCCGCCCCTGATCCTCACCTTTGATGTCGCACTTGCACCCACCACCTTTGGTCATCGACATCTCGTTCTCGGCGACGTCGGCTTCTCTCTGGTCATCCTCGTCTCGTCCTCAGCCTTCTCTCTGGTCGTTGTCATCTCGTCCTCAGCAACATCGGCCTCTACATCCACCATTGCCATCTGCTTCTACGCTGTCTCTGATCCCAGGATCTAGATCAAGCCACCACTGTCCAATCCCGATTCTGATCAAGTGCCGTTAGACTGCCGCCTCTCCGTCGCCGGCCTCTGCTTGCTATCACCACCAACACTGCTCTGTGTAGCTACCGCCGCTCCCTGACGCCACAGCTACCACCGCCGCTCCCTGACACCACAGCCACCGCCACCACTGCTCTATATGGCTACCACTACAGCCGCCGCTACCCATGGCTCTCTACCCCCATTGTTCTACCGTCATCGCTCCCTGACATTGGATCTTCAACGCCGCCTACCGGATTCCGTCGCTGCCCGCCGGACTCCACTGCCATCAGTCGGTGCTCGATGGACTCCACTGCCGCCCAAGTCAACCGAAGTCCGCCGCCCGACGAAGTCTGTGGCGTCAGCGGCCTTATGCTTCGACCATGGCCTTCTTTTAGGTCTAGGCCTTTTTGATCAAAACGGCCCGGTCAGCCAATGACAATTCTAAAAAAAGTAAACAAAAAAATATCGTCGGGGCAACGTTTCTAGTCCTCGCTGCCCAGTGATTTTTGTGGTCTCAACTTTCAGGATTGGGCCAAACACATGCGCATTCGTATGCTCGGACAACATCTTTAGGAATTTCTTACTGACGAACTTTCTTGTCCGCCATATCCTGATCCCTCGACGCTCAGCGCTGCCCTCTCCTTCAAAGCCTATTGAGGTTGATACTAGTGGTAAAAAGCATGATGATGCGGTTGATGTTGATGCCTCCGAGGAGACATCTGATCTGCCAAGGAGGCGTCTGAAGCTCTGGCTTCCTATAAGCCTTGAATTGCCAACTACAATTTCTGGTATGATGAGGATGCTCATGCTCCTATTCTGGTTGCTAGCACGGAGATGCAGCTTATCGGAGGTGTGGTTGCTTTGCTTTTTTGCACACCTCATGTGGTCACATCTTCCTAACGCTACGAGCCGACGGCCACGAGCAGTCACTGCAGCACGGAGACTCTACACGATAGAAGAGTTTTATGCTCTGTTTTTGTGGTTTGGCATCAACTTGACTCTCTTGATGCCACGAATGCTGATCATGACACCCAGGCTTGTGATTGTTGTTGTTGTCCGCAGTATCGTTTGGAGCATCGTCGCCTCTATGACTTTGTCACTCGTCTTTGACCAAAGTTTGAGTAGATTCATGCTCAACTTCTTGCTCGTCACCTACGGGTCTTTTTACTAGAGGCCCTCACTAGTCTTCGTACCAAGGAGACTAGTTTGTGTGATGCAGGTCTACTGACTTCTTCGTCGATCCTCGCTCTTTGTCCACCAACTTCGATACCTACTCATCTGCTAGCTTCAACGCCTGTTGGTTCTTCGGTTGCTCCTCCACTGGCTTCATCTTCCTCGACAAAGGCTAGTCTACACTGCAATTATTGTGACAAAGCCAGTCATGCGGAGCAATTCTGCTACAAGCGGGATTTGTCTCGTCGTTAGTCCAAGCGTACTACTTGTTTTGCTTCAACTCCAGGGGATTCAAACACGTCTTTACAGCACAATCCTAATCCTTCTATTGAGATTCTTCTGATATTGCGTCGCTTTGCTGCCACTACACCAATGGGATTCGCAGGTTCTTTTTTGTAGTCTTCCGCTAAAAGACCAACTTCTTCTGCTCCAAGTACATCACCACGCATTCTTGACTCACGTGCTTTTCATATGACATCTGATTTTACCCGTCTTACTTCCATCAATCCATTGAACACTTTAGTTGTTTAGACGGCAGACGATACCTCTTTTCCTGTCATAGGATGAGACCCTCTTCTATCTTCTTCCTTTCATGTTCTCACAGTTTCTTATGTTCCCAAACTATGCAGTTTATCTCTGCTGGCCAACTTACCAATCATGGTTGTCATATGATTTTCAATACTGATTCTTATTCTGTTCAAGATGGTCGCATGGGTCGAGTCTACTGGTTGGTACCCTAGCCCTCGGCGTCGTGATTCACAGCGTCTCAAGGAGCTTGCATGGCTTCATCTCCCTTCCATTGCTCTTATCAGTCTCCATCCTTCCACGGTGTCTTTTGTTCAGTGACATCATCGTTTAGAACATCTCAGTGGTTCACATTTATCGTCAATAGTTAGTCATGGCTTGTTAGGTCTGTGCCTGGTGATGCTTCTTTAGATTGTGCAAATTGCAACCTTGGCAAGCAGGTGCAGCTCTCCTACCCTTCTATATCATCTCGTCAATTTGATCTTGTTCATTCTAACGTCTGGCGTCCGACCCCTTTTCTCACGGAGGGTCACTTTTATAGATGTTTTTTCTCGCCACACTAGGATATATTTTATATCTCATCACAGTGAGGTTTTATGTATCTATAACAATTTTGCCAACATGGTTCGCATTGAGGTTTTCTCACTGAGCAAGGCACTCTCGCAATTCTCGTGTCTTGGTGTCCATGCTCAAAATGGTGTAGCTGAACACAAACATCATCTTCTTGAGACCGCTCGTGCTCTCATGATTGCTTCCTCTATTCCTTTTCACTTCTCGGATGATGTTGTTTCTATTGTTTGCTATCTTATTAATCATTCCAGTAGTGTCTTTTGGGGTGCACACTAGACTGATCTTTGTTCCTTCGTGTGTGTTATGTTCCTCTCGCTCCTCGAGAGCGCACAAAGCTGACTGCTCAGTAGTATGTCGAGTGTGTTTCTCTAAGTTACAGAACTAAGCATAAGGAATATCGTTGTTGGTATTCAGTCAGGCGTCAAATGAGGATTTCTCGAGACGTTACCTTTAACAAGTCTCGTCCTCTATACTCGTCCCACTTCTTCCACTTCTACTGTTGAGTCCTTTTCTTTTCTAACATTCTCGGACACTTTCCCCTTACACATCTACATCTTCGTACTCCTCCAATATTCATCTTCTCCTGTGTCCTCTCCACTACCACCACCTCCTCGTGTCCTCTCCACCACCACCTCCATTTCGTCTTGTTTCTTCCTTGCCTTTTGTGTACACTCGTCGCCAATAGCCACCAATAGCCAATTGAGGATTCTCATGCTGCCCCATCATCTTCTAATGAGATAGCTTCTTCCTCGCCTCAATACTCTCTTCATGATCTTAGTTTCACACGACTGCTAAGGAGATATCAAAATGAGAGATTTGGTTATTTGCCACTTTCAACAAGTGTCTTCGCAAAAATGCCACCCTACTCCACTGTCATAGACACACATGGTCCCGCATGTCATACACAAGTGGCATACTTAGCGAACTACACATATTGAGAGTGACAAATAACCAAATTTTACAATCAAAATATATCTAGGCCCATAGAGGTCCATGTCCATAGAGACCCATATTGACCCCTATCTAGGTCATATTTTTGTCGATTCGAGCTTTGCATGCAAGGGTTGTAAACTTGGTAAACAACTACAACTCCCATATTCCACCAATACTTCAGCTAAACATTTTGATCTTTTGCTCATTCAGATGTACGGGGACCTGCATGGCACCTTTTGCTTCTAAAGGTGGTCACAATTATTATATCATTTTTATTGATGATCACTATCGATATACTTGGATTTATTTTATGAAGCATCGACTTGAATCATACTCCATTTACCAATCTTTTGCTCGCACGGTGCATACTTAGTTTTCTACTCCTATTAGAGTTTTTCGCCATGGTGCATCATTCTGAATTATACTCCTATTGATGCTCTATACAATGTGGCATCACCATCATGGCCTCGTCTACATAGGGTTACCAAGGGCATTAATCGCCGCCACTACCACAATACATTAATGAGTTGCCTCGCTGCGAGAGGTGTCATGTCATGGCCAATGATCTAGACGGTATTATAACAAAAGCGCACAACCCTAGTGTTCATGTGGGCTGGTACTGTAACTGTTATGCGTATGACATATTAATCTGTAGGCCAAAGGTTGCTAAATGTAGAGTTCATGAGGGAGGCCCAAAAGGCTGTAAAATCCAAATGTGATAAGGGCTAATACCATCCCTAAATATTCGGACTCTCACTATATCTTGACCCCCCCCCCCAATCCCCCCCCCCCCAAAAAAAAAAATGCAATGCAAAGTGTATGTAAAAGCATTGTATTTGAAAGAGAATTGGCTAAAAAGAGAAGCACCACGCCCACTCAAATACAATGCAAAGCGTGAATACACTAAAAAACTGAGTCCAGGTCTTCCTAACGTCGTTGTAGTGTGTGGACCTAAAATAATATGACGAAATCCAAAAAACATCATTATTTTGGGGCCGCGCAACCGGAATCCAAAAATCTCCATCCATCTGGTGTCATGATGAGACAGCGAGGAAAGCACACGGTGCAAAGACAAGCCATGACAATAGGACAGAGGAGACGGAAAGGTAACAAGATATTACAAAGTGTCAAATCAAGCTAAGGAGAACATGGCAGCGGAGATCATAGCTCTGAAGGTGAAAGGCGGCAACGCAAAAGAAAAGTGCGAAGGCCAAGAAAAAATGATGATCTACAAAAGCTTAAGGAAAAGAGCAGACAACAGCACATGCAAGAATAAAAAGAAATTTGTTTGACGAAGAATTTGCAAAACATAGACGAAACCTGGAGACAAAGAACAGAAGAATTGGGCTAGGATTGACACGAGAAGGTAGAGAAGCACCACCGCCTATAACCAATAGCAACCCATCAAACCAAAGTGCATAGCCACGCCAAACCAAAAGACAGCCATGTAGAGCAGATGCATGTGGCCGACAATGTGAGGACCAGAGACAACTAGACCTGGTAAGAAAGCACAAGCAGAATGGAGCTTGTAACAGCGGCAATACAAAAGCTTGGAGGGCAGAAGCAACAGCACAGCAGAGGCAAAAGCTGTGACGGCCGACTCGACGATGACCAATGGTCTGAAGAGCAGCCATGACCGGCCCACCACAAAGAACAGCCATGGGCAACTTCAGTGCTGCAGGCTGGGTGACAGCCAGACCAAGGCAGCAACGACCTGGCGCATGAACCCGGCGGGGAAGAGCAGAAGCTGTGGCCCAACGTGACATAGGCAAGCCCTGCCCACACGGACGAGCTCAAGTACGAGGATGGATATTGTTGGTGCAGTGGCAGCGAGTTACTAGTGGTGCAGCCCGCGATGATGAGCGCAGCCAGAGCAGCAACTAATAGATCTGCTGGCGTACAGCAATGATGAGTGCAGCCTGAGCATGGCGAGGGCAGAGCAGCCCAGACATGAGGCCGACAAGGTAGCCACCTCCACAAGTGGTGATTGCTCCTTCTGGGGGCAGTGGCAGAAAAAGAACTCAGCGGTGGCTAGGGTTTCGAGCACCATAGCTCTGATAGCATATTATGAATATGACTTGTATAGATCTATAGGCCAAAGGCTGGCATATATAGAGTACATGAGGGAGGCCCAAAAGGCAGGAAACCCCATATATGATAAGCACTCCAATACTATCCCTAAATGCTCTAGGACTCTAATTACAGCAAGCTTATACTGGTTATCTGCGCCAACCGCGTGATCTCCATGTGGTTACAGGGATTTCATTCATTAAAATAGATATGAGTTGTTACTTGTTAGTTTATTGATAAAGATTAGGTATTGTTGATAGCTTAAAGATTATATTTGATTGTTGAACATCATCCCACTTATAGAAGTTAGTCCGATTGTTTTGAGATTTAAGCAGTAAAGAAATCTTTATCTGCTTCTCTACCTTCTCTGCGTCAACCGGCAGACCCTTGCTTGGTTGGCACTGCGCCACCAAGCACTGAAGCCTCACCGCCTCCGCTTAGCACATAAAAGATCACTAGCATATTCAAATGTAACCTAGTCAGCCCCATAATTCCATATATTGGAATCTACCATCTTAAGGATAAACCAAGAAAGTAAGATGAGCTGGCTAATTTTACCAAAAGATACACAGTAGGGTTGAAACTCATATAAGCTTCCATCATGGGTGGCATCTAAAAGACCATACATGTAGGGTCCCAAATCTAAAGTTGCTAATTTTTAGGGCCTTAACAACAAGAAAAATATTCAGAAATGATATATCCAGTTGTAGAAAAAGCACTACTGTGATCCCCCTTAAAAAAGAATAAAGAGTAAATTGCACTTTTGCCCCCGGAGTTAGACGAAAATCTCACTTGGCCCCCTAAACTTTGTTTTGTCTCACTGGGCCCCTTGAAGTTTCCACACAGGCTAATTTTTCCGCAGCCGGAGCCAACTTCTAGGGGTTGTATTGCAACGGGATCCAACTTCTAGGGGCTTTGTGGCACCCAAAAACAACTTCCAGGGGCCACGTGAGACAAAACAAAGTTTAGGGGGGCAAGTGAGATTTTCATCCAACTTCCGGGGGGAAAAAAGTGCAATTTACTCAAGAATATAGATAGTGCAACAGAAAATCAACAAAAGAGTAAATAAATCACATGCGCAATTGCCCAAATACCCTAATCATGAGATGTAGCAAACTCATGAAATATTTATATGGAGAAAATGCATGTCACAAAGCCCTAACATTGGGAATATCGATGAATAATTGAATAAAATATCTGTTTGAGATGCAACAAAGTTATGAATTATTTATATAAAGAAAGTGCATGTCAGAAAAACTATACCGTTGGGCATATAGATGAATAACGGAATAAAATATCAGTATGGTTTTGCTAAAGATCAAATATATCCAGAATTTGCTTTCAATAGCATATGTGCATGCATATAATCCTAGGCGTAGTATTCATATGGCAGTAGTGGCTCTAATAGTATAATGCATATTTTGCACACTGATAGTAGGATTCCATCTAATTGAAACTAGCAAGTGGGAGATTCACAATTTTAGAAATTTGTCAGGTGGAGAGAAGATATTGTTCATTTTGCTAATCTCAGGATTACTTGACAGTCCATACAAATGCTAAATATATTCCAACTATATAATTTTTTTTATAATATCTCTATGTATGACCTGGTACTTTTAAATCTAATAATGTGCAGATTCCATACAACAACATAGTGAATACTCGTGTGATTATGCTAGTGTTCATTAAAATACATAAATAAATAGATAAGCACAAAATATTAAGCAAGTAAGGCTGCCAGAAATGTGTACAGAACAATAACAAACCTCAAGATTTGAGCAAATGCTGCTCTACCATACATCTGAAAAGTTGTTAGTCCCAACAATCCAAAATTCACCATGAAGCTTTGTGTGCTAGTGCAAATGTATATGAGCAATACTACAGTAGAGTAAGTTCCTGTGGGTTGTCCATTGCTTCCCTTAGTATCAACTCTACCCTCTGCTTACGATCATCCTTGTCTTCCTCACAAAACCAGGGACCGTTCTGCTCCTCAAGAAGAGTGGAATTTGGCGCCATCACCATTGGCTTCCTGTTAATCCCAAGCCTAAGGTACACTGGTGGCCTCTCCTTTGGAACTATCCTCTTCTGAGTTTGATCCTGATCCTGGAATCTCCCCTCAAGTTTTTCACCTTTTGATGCTGCTAATACAGGCGCAAAGGCCTCAAGAACAGAGAGTTGTTTCCCAGAATTTGGCATGGCGACCTCCGATACCTCCTTCTCCCCATAAGGCCATGCTGGATCACGAAATGGATTGTGCTGGCCCCCAACCACATCTAGCTCCTTCCCCTTGCCAAAATCATCCTCCACCACCGTTGGTCGGAACCCATCAGCACCTGCAAGTGCCAGCCGTTGTTGCAGGCTGGAGAGCGACTTCTCAGCCTTCCTTCGCTGCCGCAACAGCTCCAACCTGCCCACCCCAGCCTTGTCCACCTTCTCGCTGCATGCCTCGGTCTTCAAATATGTATGGGGCTCCGGAAAGTTCGGGAGCCACTCTGGCACATGCTTCATCCCACTCCTCCTCCCCGACACCGCGAAACTCGCAGCTGACTGCGGCGGCGGGCGCTGCACGGGAAACCTGGGCAGGGTCCTCACGAATGGCTTGTCGTTGGACGTGCTAACAAACATAGCAATATCCATCACTACTCCAGAGTTGACGAGGCAGCCGTCTGAAGGGGAGGAGGCCCCCGCAAAGCCCTGGTAGTCCGCGCCGAACTCCTCGAGAAACTGCACCACGTCGCACTCGTTGGGGATGGCGCGGCCGGCGAGGTTGGCGTGGAAGGTTGCAGCCCGGCCGAGGTGGCCGACGTAGCGCAGGAGGACGTCGACGAGCGCGTCCACCGCCGAGCGGTGCGCGCAGGCGAAGCCCGCCGCCTCCAGCATCTGCGCCACCGCGGCCCTCGCCACCGCCCGCCCGAAGTCCCCGCCGCCGCTCATGGTCCCGCTTCTGCTTCTGCTTCCGCCTCTGCTGCCCATGCTCGCAAACCCCCGCGCCAATCATACCGCTCGCGCGTGCGCAGATCCGGAGCTAGGGTTCGATTTTGCCGCCGCAAGGACTGACCGAGCCGCCATTTCGGCGAAACGAAAGGGGCTAGGAGCGGGTACGATCGAATTTGGGGAATTTCAAGCGGTCTGCTCGAATTCGGAGGAGAATTTGGGGTTTAGGGTTTGCAATCAGAGGGAAGCAAGACACCAATCACACCAATGACGACCGATTGATTTGATTCGGGTACGGCATAAAAAAATCTTGTTGGGCCTCGGCTTCTCGGCAAGTCGGCATTTGGTGGGATTTTTTTTCCCGAAAACCCAATTTTAAAAATATTAATTAGCGAAATACCACTATCTTTCTTTCTTCCTCTCGGAGACACAAAGTTCTATCAGCTCGTAGGCAACGGCTAGCCATGTAGAAGTTTTTAACCTCCAAAAAATAATAATAAATCCGACGAAGAACAAGCCTAGAGATAAATCGAGAGTTCGAAAGATAAAGCTAACTCATGGAACACTTGATTTCACTTCTCAGACCCTACCTAAAATTTAGACCAAGAGAATTAGTGGTGGGTCAAGAGTTAATATTCAAATGAAAGTTTGGTGTGAGTATTGATAAAAGAGTACATATCCGGTGCAATCACCGTGCATCTGAACTAACAAAAGTCAAGAAAAAATCCAAAAAACAATTGTAGATGTACTTCATTGTTTAGTCTACCTATGTATGAAATTTCAAGACCAAATTCATTTTATATTAAGAGTTATAGAAAAGATAAAATTCTAAAAATTTGAAGGGTTTAAAATTGATAGAATTTTATCTTTTTTGTAAATCTTACTATAGGATGAATTTGACCTTAAAACTTCATACATAGGTAGATTAAGTTCAAGAGTACATCTATAATTTTTTTTGAATTTTTTCATGACTTTTATTAGTTCGGGTGCACGATGATTGCACCGAAAGTCTGATTGCACCGGATATGTACTCTTGATAAAAAGTGAAGTGCGTAACCCTAACTAGTTGTTGGGAGGACAATAAAAATGGTGGCTGCCTAGCATCCCAATTTTTATAAAATGAATAAAATTTGGTATGTTAAGATTTTTATGAAAAAAATATTTTTACAATTTAAAAGCATTAGATTTGTAGCTTCTAATATCTAGAATCTATATTTTTTAACTATTTTACTCTTCCTAACTTATTATTAGAAACAAAATAAAATAATAAATAAAATGGTTATTTGACTTTATCTATTAACCTTATTAAAAATCTTTCCTAAGAATATTGGTAGGCCAACTCCCTCCTTTATATATTTTTTCCTTGGACTCGCCACAGTTAGCTCGCCATGTCCTGCAGGAAAAATACCCGAAATAATCAACAACTAAATGCAAATTAATAAAATATGCTACTGATAAAATAAATTACGATAATAGCAGCAGGACCCGCCACTTGCATGAGCGCCTTCGCCACTGGCATGCCAAGCGGCAGAGCTGCTCCCGCCACCCCACGTGGCCGAGACGCTGCGCCCGCCATCCCCACGTGGCCGCTGCAAAGAATCTTGCATGCCCGACCACGATTAATTTCCTGATTAGCATGCACAGTTGCCACACCGACAAAATACTGACAGGTTTTGACAAAAAAAATCTGCACCGACAAAAATGTGTGGAGTAGAATGAAGCAGCAATGCAGGGGTGCTTAACAGGAACAGTAATCATATGATTTATGCTAATTAAATGAGTTTAGGCGTCACAGTGATCATAAATTTTAGGATATATATATATATATATATATATATATATATATATATATATATATATATATATATATATATATATATTGCTATACAAAGCCTTCGCTTTCATTCTTCGCTGCGAAAGCTCAAGAGTGAGACTTCAGATCAGGTATATTAACAAAATTTGCTTTCAGTCTTCGCTTTCAGTTCATGTATATTAACAAGAGCGAGACTTCACTTTCATTCTTCGCTTTCAGCCTAAGGGAATATTTTGGATTTTAAATTTGATCTACGTGTTAACAAAATTTTAGAATTGACACCGACCCTATACGGCACGGCGGGAGCTAATAATTAGTACTTAATTAGTGTTATTGCAGTAGGTATATGCAGCAGTTAAGATAGTAGTTATGTATGTATATTATACACAGTATGCTAATCTTGCCATGTGATAGCTATCTCCCAAGGATTATATATACGCAATTGCTATTTTGCAGGCGTCTGCAATTAGCCAAAACGTGCAGCGCAAAAAATACCACTTTCTTTCTACTGTTTTTCCACATTTGCATATATGGAAAAAACGCTTCGCGATAGTGGAATTTTTTGCGCGAGGTCGATTTTTGTGTCGATATATTTTGTTTTACGTTTATTATAGATTTATTTTGTTTCCTGTTTATTATAGATTTATTTTTGTTTTCTATTTTTATAGATTAATTTTCTTTTTTGTTGCATCTGAGGAGTAAAAAATTCCACTTTCTTTCTACTGTTTTTCCATATTTGCATTTATGGAAAAAAACGCTTCGCGATATTGGAATTTTTTACGTGAGGTCGATTTTTGTGTAGATATATTTTGTTTTACGTTTATTATAGATTTATTTTGTTTCCTGTTTATTATAGATTTATTTTCTTTTTTTTTGCATCTGCTACATGCTTTTAATTTACATGGTCCGCATAATCTGCTTGTCTTTGCATAGCTCACAGACTCTGGCGCCTTGCCACATCGGTGAGTCTGTAGCCTGTGAGCTAGCGCCTCCCTTATATATACTGATGTTGGCATAGTATATTAATACCCCGAAGACATCCTTAATTATGTTGGCATAGGTTCACACTAATTAATTAATCTAAGCATGATTTGCCTGTACTATTTAATTTAAAGGACATAGTACATATGCATTATTAATCACACTTAGAGTAATGCCGGTAGAAAAATATGAAGAATTTAACATATAATATGTCGCAAGTATACACTGTAAAGGGTTCAGTAACAACAGTTTGTGAAAGGGAGAAAACCTTAGGTAATACATGATGGACAATTTAGCTGATTAATCTAAGAAAATATAAGAAAAAAATTGAAAATTTAAAAGTAAAAAATGGGAAGAAAAAAATTCCGCATACACCAGCACCAGCTAGCTAGCTCTTGCTTCACGTTTTTTTCTCAATTTTGCACCGCACCCTTCCACGCACCATCACTGTAGAGCAATAGCGCGTGTACCAGATTTACCAAGGTAACGAACACATGCACTGCAACTTCAGTATTTAACCACTTAATTTCGCATATTGTGTCTAATTTACGCGTGTATTAATTCTTTCAGAAAGTTTGAACCGACCTTCAAACCATTAGGTATGCATTAATTTTATACTTAACATAAACATGTTGTGTTAGCTTAACTTAATTTAGGATTACTAATCAATTAGTTAGGTAAGGAGCGAAAATAGTCTACAATTATAATGGAAATTAGTGACTTATTTATAGCTAGTAATATAAATGTTTAAATTTTAATTGCATGTATTGCGGAAATTAATATATAATTAGCGACAAATTAACGGTAGTGTGCATAGTAAAAAAGTGACTATATTTTTCATATAGTAATTATTTGTTAGCTTAATTAAACATAATATGGAAATTAATCTATAATTAGCATGGAAATTAGTGATTTAACTGTAGGTATGTTAGCAACATTGTAGTTAATAATTATTGGTTAATGTATTGTGGAAATTAATATGTAATTAGAGACAAATTAGAGTTAGCGTGCTTAGTAAAATAGTGAATATATGCAATTTTTTGTTTGCTTAATTGAACATATTGGGAAATTAATCTATAGTTACCATGGAAATTAGTAATTTAATTGTATGTATGTTAGCGACATTATAGTTAACTAGTCAAATACCCGTGCGTTGCAACAGGACTATAAAGAGAAAAAAATTTGGAACAATATATAAAACTGGGGAAGTATTAAAAATATAAATCGAAACAACATATGAAATTATAAAGGTTGATTTTAGATCAAAGCGTGCATGTGCAAAGTGCATTGAGATAATATATCGTAGGATAGGATTTATTAGTTAACATAAATTTATGTATTCATCTTAATACATTTGTGCAAAATATGCATAATACCGAGTAGCAGCAACAAAAAACAATAACAAGAGAATGAATAGCTTACTTTTCTTTATACCATCAGCATCACCCAGAACATTGCCACAAGAAAATTAACAAATGGTACAAAATTATACAGTAAAGCATAGAATTATAATTTTACATTGAATCTCATACATAAATATTGTTGTTGTTGCTACAACAATAATAATAAGAGGACAAGCTATGTTAGTAGCTTTTTTCCAAATCATTGACAAGTGTAAAAGGTACTGGTTAACGTTCTAAAGCCGACCTAGCCATTGCATTTTAAATGTTACATACTAAATTCACACAAAACAAATTATGGGATAAAGAACGATCCTACAATGTCTTGAATTGAGGGGCAATAGCTTGAGAACGGGCAGCAATATCTTCTGTGAACTCCTGCATTACAGATCAACCCAAATTCAGAAAATAAGAGGCAAAACCTCATTCATAAATACAGAGAGATGCTCTACTGCTCTTAGTTAAAATAACCCACCTGCATTCCAACATGTATCCTCTTTCTGTCTCTATGATAGGGTACAATTATAGGTCACTTGTTTATATAATCTTCACATACAAGTGGTTCTACTATGTACAAAAGCCCACCTAGATTCATGTGAAACGTCCCTCACTTTAAAAAGATAAGTACATTCTCTTCTAGAATAAAAAAGAAACATAAATAGAAGTTATATCCATTATGTACCATATTAGCCGTGCAACTACTCCTTTCACCTTTGATATGTCAAAATTCTTTTCAGGATCTCGATAGCTGAAGTGAACATTTCCTAGCTCACCCGAAAGTGCACGAATTTTATCCTTCAATTTTTGAACCACTTCTAACTCCATAGATCGGTCCTGGGAATGATCATGTAAAACAAAAATAGCAATGGGAAATTGTTTACAACCATGGTCTAGGATAAAACTTTAGCTGCCTACAGTATGGGAGTCATAGTTTCGGTTTTTGAACCATATTCAGTCAGAAATGATGAAGATCAATTATGGAGTCTGAGCAGTGTATCTGAAAAAAAAGTTTTTTTAATACTGGCTATAAAATTTTGTGAACTACAAGGTTCAGCAGGACATATTCATGAATATAGCAACTTTCCATTCAAGCCCAAATAATTAGGTTCCCATTGGGCACACAAAATGGCAAAAGAAATAGAGTAGCAAATGCACTTACTGCATAATCAAGGAAGTTAACACCAAGGCAATATCACATACCGGCATCCATATGCAGCTTATGAGAACAACAGCAGCAAAAATTGATGTGCATAAGCATGGTAAGAAATATGGGAACCTGGCAAATTTCCATCAAAAGTAAGTCTTCTGTAAATCAACTATCTAGGGAAATTTAATTAAGCTACACGAAATGATACCTTCCAAAGAATGAGTCAGGTGAAAAGACACTCGGAAAATTTTCTGCGGGCTGCAATAAAATAAAAAGGTTAGCGTTGAGCCGTTGACAATTAAGCATAACATTGTGAAATTTTCTCTTCCCTACCATTGCAAGGTAGCCTCCAAGAGCGGGACCAATGATGAGACCTATTCCCCATGCTGTGCTGACCTATAATTACAAGAAAGCGAATGCCAAAATTAAACTCATCAAGATAACAAACTAATTGTAGTTTTGTCTGACATAACAAATTTTGTATCTTACAAGTGATAATCCTAGAGCTTCATATTCAGGTCGGCAAATTTCAATGCTATAGGCCTGCAAAAGTCAGGCATAGAGTCATGAAAATTACATAGTCTAATATAAAGGAGTCCTAAAAAGAGAACCATCCAATTCAACACACCTTTATTGGTCCAAGTAAACCATTTAAAGCACCAAGGAGAAATCTTGTAGTTATTGCCATCCAATAGTTGACACTAAGCCCAAACAAAGTATTAAAGATAACCCTGACATATTGACAAGAAATTAAGTTAGGGTCTCACCTAATAAAAGGAAAAAGAAGAAAAGGTATTGGAATACAGAAGTAAACAAAGCCACTCTATTACCTATGCTGTTGTTTCAAGTATACATAGAAAAAAATGTTACTAACACTGAGCAAATGCCAAACATGACAACTGGTTTCCTCCCAATACGGTCTGCTGCTATTCCCCAAACAGTTGAAGTCAAGCATCTACCAAACATAAATGAAGCACCTAGAAACATCCAGTAAATATGAATCGCAAAGCGTTCACCACATATAAACACTAAGCTAAACCCTGTCAAATTTGATTCTGCGAATTAAATGAAACTAACCTACAAAGCCAGCACAGAACCCGATATCTTCTGTTCTTTTTGCAACATGCAGGTCTCTTATCTGTGGATAAGTAAGAAAAAATAGAGACAAATACCAATTAGCTCAAGAACAAATGTACTTGAGTACTTCAGATATACATGTGTGCTTAGCACAAATATGAGAAATTAACTGAGACAGACCGTAACATCAAAAATTAACATTTCTATGGCCAGATATTTGCTATGTATGTAAGAAAATATACTGTATGACCAAAAAATGAGAACCAAATAATGATACCTACCATGAAATACAAGAAGGGAAACAGTGATGATATTGGTAAAGCTGGAAAGACCAAGAAAAAAATTAGAAATATTAAATATGCAATAGGAAATATTAATGGAAAAATAATATAATGTGATACATTGTAAGATTTAAGAGGAAATATGATTGATCTTACATCATAATGTGGTACTGAGCAAATTTTTCTAAAACTTATGCTGGAAAGAACATGAATAGTAAAATTATAATCAGACTGTTGCATTAGCCAACATAAGTTTTCCTTCATGCTGTAGTTAACAGAAAGAATCATTGACCGGCCGACAACATGGAACTGGTGACATGATCACAGCCAATTCTAAGAGAAACTATGTCACTCTTCTTCTAATTAGATTGGTAATTGCAAGAATTATGGTGACCTGCTACTCGTACATCTTATGACTACTTCTGCAAACTTATGAGCTCGAAAGAAAAACCTTTTCTAGAATCTCAAGAGTGCTACTCGTACATTTGATGATTACTGCTGCCAACTTATGCGCTCAAAAGCAAAACCTTTTCCAGAATTTCAAGAGTCAAGGCTTTAAGGACCGTAGTGAGACAGATCATCCAGACATACAAGAACTCCATGTAAGGCATTTCTGTCTGGAAGTCCTTCTTCGGTCGTGGCGCAGCCGGACACCCCGGTGGTGCTCCTTCAGCAACGGCGAGTCCCCTCCGTGGCCATTGCCGGCGACCAACGAATCACCGACCCTCGAAGTCAGGGCAATAAATGGAGTCCCCGATCCGAAACTGGCAACCCATCGCCACCTTTCCTCGGCCAGATCGCCTATCGTGACCCCAGGAACCGAATGAAGAAACGCCAAAAGCAAACCTCCCACTGATCACCGGCGAGGCGAGGACCACGGAACCAGCAAAGGTGCCTCCTTTCGTGCGCCGACAGCTCAGATTTGGAAGCCACTGCGAGTTCCGTCAATGGCATTCCCACCTGAGCCGCGCCCACCATGCCAGGAAGAGGGGTTGAAGAAGCCAAAACGAACAATCCCGGCGCCAAACAATAGAGAGACAGATGGCCGCCATCTCCACGGAGATCAGGGAAAGAGAACGGATGGCCGCCAAGGAACCACTTTATTTTCTAAACCTCTATATCGACTATATCCCGTTGCAACGCATGAGCAGGGAGAGGAAGAGGGAGGCGCTGTGGAGAGAGGACTTACCAGGGCACCTCCTCAACGGCGGCGGCGGACGACACGGATCGGAGCAGTGCTCTGGTGGCCTGAGCGGCGTGGCGGTATCGGGGTAGGGTGCGGCCTGCCCGGCGGCCAGATTGGGGAGGTTACGGGAGGGAGAGAAGAGAGGCGATGTCAAGGAGAGGAGGGAGGCAGGCGGCGGCGTCGTGGGGGAGCGAGAAGAGGAGGCGGCATTGGGGAGCGAGAGGAGGCAGACGACGGCGGCGGCGCGGAGGAGCGAGAGGAGACGAGGACTGCGGAGGAGGCGCGGTGGCGGCAAGGGAGAGGACGGCGGCGGCGCGTCTGGGCCGGGGGCTTACCCGAGAGGTGGCGCCGGCGAGTGGGGGGCAGCGTGAGAGAGGGTGGGGCGGCGGAGGGAGAGAGGGGCGGCGGGAGAGAGGGAGGGGCGGCGGAGGGAGAGGGGAGCGGCGGAGAGAGAGGCAGAGAGAGAGAGAGAGAGAGAGAGAGAGAGGTGGCGCCGGCGAGTGGGGGCGGCGTGAGAGAGGGTGGGGCGGCAGAGGGAGAGGGGCGGCGGGAGAGAGATAGGGGCGGCGGAGGGAGAGGGGAGCGGCGGGAGAGAGGGAGGCACAGAGAGAGAGAGAGAGAGAGAGAGAGAGAGAGAGAGAGGGGCTTACCCGAGAGTTGGCGCCGGCGAGTGGGGGGCGGCGTGAGAGAGGGTTGGGCGGCGGAGGGAGAGAGGGGCGGCGGAAGAGAGGTAGTGGCGGCGGAGGGAGAGGGGAGCGGCGGGAGAGAGGGAGGCACAGAGAGAGAGAGAGAGAGGGAGGGAGGGGGCTTACCCGAGAGGTGGCACCGGCGAGTGGGGGGCAGCGTGAGAGAGGGTGGGGCGGCGGAGGGAGAGAGGGGCGGCGGGAGAGAGGTAGGGGCGGCGGAGGGAGAGGGGAGCGGCGGGAGAGAGGAGGCAGAGAGAGAGAGAGAGCGAGAGAGTGAGAGAGAGGGGCTTACCGAGAGTTGGCGCCGGCGAGTGGGGGGCGGCGTGAGAGAGGGTGGGGCGGCGGAGGGAGAGAGGGGCGGCGGGAGAGAGGTAGTGGCGGCGGAGGGAGAGGGGAGCGGCGGGGTGAGACGGGGATTGGAGAGAGGTAGGGGCGGCGCAGGGTGGAGGCGGGGAGGGAGAGGGGCTGAGGGGGGCGTCGGTTTGGGTCAGGGACGAGGGAAGGGGCGGTTTTGCGGGGCTGAATCGCGATCCGCAATCGGTGGCCAGCGAGCAGATGGGACGGAGCAGAGCAGATTGCAACACGTGAGATGGACGGTCCGGATTAAAAGTTCGAACTACCACCATCAATACCATAAGGTGCTTTATAATAGTAGAGATAATTAGTGGGTAATGAGTGTTAGTCGAGTTGCTATATTCTATATTCAACACTTAATTACATATATTATGTATTAAGCACTTAAGCTAAAATTTTATCTAATGTTTGAAATAATAGTTAAATACAAAGAAACATATATTTCATGTTAATATGAATGAACATGTGCATGTTATAGACTTAAATGGAGACCCCACTACATATTTTTTACGGAGATGCACCCGCACCAATGCAAGAGAATTTTGTAAGCATGCACACAGGCAACCATTTGCAGACCACAATAACATTACCAATAGAGTTGGCAATGTTGGCGATGGTTATAGCTCGAAAGCTCCGTATAAACCTTCAGGAATACAAACTTATTGTAAACGGTGTTAGACCATGTCAGGTTCCAAATAGTTTGATATATGTGTACAACCTGTGGTCAATGAGAAGTAGGGCTGCTTGGATATACTATGTGAATAAGGCAATAGAAGAGATGTACCAATTAGGCGTGTACGTGCCGCCTGAGGCAAGAGAATCCGAGGCCGGGCCCAGCAACATCGTACAAGAGAATGCACAGGAGACTGTGCTGGAAGGGTATGTGGAGGACCCAATGGGTAGTATCATGACGGGTGTCGAGGCACTAGCCATGGACACGGAGCCGGATATCGCAATGGAGGAGGGAGAGATAGATGCACAGACTATAAAGGAAGATTTCTATGAAGGGGTGAAAATGATGTGGAAGAAGAGGAGGACCCGATGCCTACCATAGCATATTATCGCGCTCTGCATGCTTCGAATTGGGTGATCGGTGATCACTTCAATATTTTGAAATGGGGGTATATGCACAGTGAAATAGCAGTGGGCACTTAAAATGTTGTTCGGGGATTATAAGGAGTCATACAATTGGGCTCTCCTTCTCCTCCGCAAGATACAGGAGAGTAATCCTGGGACACGATTGTAGCTGCACATGAGCCAATATATCTCCCCGATGTAAATGTCGCCCCGAACCACTTCTTTTTGATGTGGTTGTTTTGGTCTTTTGGCCAGTGCATAGAGGCCTTTCTGCACTGTCGTCTATTATATGTGTGGATGGGACGTTCCTGATTGGTAGGTACTAAGGTACTCTGCTAATTGCACTTGCAGTTGACGGGGATAACTAGATACTGCTTCTCGCATTTACTTTTATGGAGAGTGAGAACAATGATAGCTGGTTGTGGATTCTATCTCTACTGAAAATTCATGGTGTCATGAATCGACCTACAGTGTGCGTCATTTCTGACCGCCACCAGGGGATCCTACATGCAGTAGATGTATTGTCGAAAGGTAATGCACCAATGTGGCCAGACATGCTTCCTCAATGTTGCATGTGTCACCTGGGGCGAACCTATACAGTGCATTCAAGAACAAGTCCTTAGTGAAGAAGTTTAAGGTAATGTATATGCAAAACCAACTGCGCAAATTCAACGCGCTATTCAATGATATTAACGAACGTACTAGAAAGATGATCGTTGAAGAGCAAAGCACGGAAGAGATTCAAATAGTAGGGGGACAGCAGGTGAGCACTCGCCGTAATATTAGATTCGCTCAGTGGATAGCGCAAAAACCAGCGGAGAAATGGGTTCTTGTACATGACACTGATGGCGTCCGGTAAGTGCATAGATTTATTTACAATGTTAGTTTCCATTTCGTTCGATTATTAATTTAAGAAATCTCGTACTGCAGATACATAGTGAAAACATCGAACATAGCAGAGTCGTACAATAATCTGCTACGAGGCGTGCGCGGCTTGCCAATATGCACTATAATTGAAATGACATTTTTTAGGACAAGAGATTATTTTCGTGACCGAGATCTGGCGGCCATGCAAATTAGTTCGAATTGATCAGATAGTGATTTGGATAGTTTTATTCATATTCAACTATTTTTAAGGATAAGGATATAGATATGGGTTATTTGACGTGGATATGGATATGGATACGAACACGAAACACTAATTATTCGGTGGATAAGGAATATCCGAGTCTTTGTTCGGATAATATCCGAACATAAAATATGGATATCATCCGAATGTATTTATGAATTTTTTTATTGATAATTTTCTAACTTTTAAATTTAATTTTAATTTTTAAATCTAAAAAGTTTTTTAATGTTTTTGTAATATTTTAAATTCCTACTTTTAAATTTAGATTTAGATCTTTTTTATTTAAATTTGAAACATATTTTTAAAAATGAATTTTAACTATTCGACTAACAATATCCATATCCTTGTCTAAATCGATCTGTATTCGCTCCGTATTCGTAACCGATATTATCCAATATTATTTGAATTTGTATCAATATTCGACACATTCGCTCGAATCAGGCCCGGCCAGACCCTGTGCGGGCTGTGCGACCGCACAGGGCCCCTAAATTGGTCCAATACAGTAAGGTATATATCTATAATTTTCTATCTTATATTTTAGAATACAGGGAGTACTAGTTATGAATATTTTGTTTCTCTAAATTTTAAAGATTTTTTCCAAGTTAAAAAAGAAGTGCATAATTTTGATTTTTCTCTCTTATAATGTTGTATTTTGAGGCCTATTTATAATTTTGTTATATTTTCGCACCGGGGCCTCCAAATTGTAGGACCGGCCCTGGTTCGAATCTACACTTAGTAAAAGTTACGAATATGGATATGGATAGAACGATATCCGACCTTATCCGATCTGATCACATCCCTAGTCGGGCTATATGTTGGTAGCGGTGCCATTGGCGGTATGGTCCGGTGGTAGCACGACAACGGCATGGGCTGCGCGGTCATGGTCGATGATGGTCCACCCAAGGGAAAAAACCGATCTACTAGATTGATTCGCTAAAAAATCCCTAAAATCCAATTTCAGTATTCAATAATCCAATCTAGCAATTCAAAATCGCATGCCAGATTAATGCAATACCTTGTGATCTTCGATTCCGTAGACTGTCACATACGACTTTTTCGGCAAATCAAGTGGTGGTAGCCGGCGTGATGACACATCGATGCTGATTGTACAACACCTTCTCCTCCTTACAGATTATTCTCCAGGAGGAGTGTGCTAGTAACATGTTGCAAAATCTTATAACCAAATGTGGTTAAGGCGTATATGAACAATCACGCAATCACAAATAAGATAAGAAACCAAGAAATAGGGGGTGAGATTCTGCTTTATTAATTTTGAAAATTAATAATCATTAAGTATTTATCTCTATTTATAATAGTAGATTGCTTAGATATTAGATAAGATCCACCCGAAGCGCTACGATGGACAGGACACTGTTTTGAGCCGCGCCGGGTCATGGGCAACCGCATAGCCCGTACCCGAGAACGAATTAAAAAGAGGCTTTCATGGGCAGGCAAGTTGCCAGTTGCCACTCCCTGCGTACATAGCCGAATTGCCTCGATGCCGTTACCTTTCTGCTATAAACCTCTACGGAACCAGAGATTACTAACATATGAGATTAATTATACTTAAAGCGCCGTAAGTGACTCCGTGGCCCAATGGATAAGGCGCTGGTCTACGGAACCAGAGATTCTGGGTTCGATCCCCAGCGGAGTCGTTTTTTTTTATTCTCGCGATATTGATAATTTTTTTTGTCAATTTTTTTGAATCCTTGAACTAATTTATTTACTCTTCGTATATTTTGTTTCTATCGTTTCATTTTGTGGTCAAATTTTCTTAAGACGTCAACTAATTTACTCTTCATGCTGCTGCCACCAAGTAAGCATCGATCTTGCCATGACATTCGTTTTATTTTTATTGATTCATTGGTTTGCGAAATCTTTCTGACGTCCGTAACTGAGGCCTTCCCTTTTCAGCCATCTGAAATTTTTAATCTGAAAAGATTATGATCAATTGAGAGCGGTCTTGTTAAATTTTCTGAAATAAAATGTCACTTTCATTTTCTTCTAGCAATATCGATTCATTTTTTTTTGTCAAATTTTTTAAAGCCTTGAACTAATTTACTCTTCGTATATTTTGTTTCTATCGTTTCAAAAAAAAAATTCAAACTTTCTCAAGCCGTCAACTAATTTACTCTTCATATTGCCACCAATTAAACATCGATCTCTCCACGATATTTTGATTTGTTTTATTTCTATTGATTCATTTTTTTGTCAATTTTTTCAGAAGTCCGTAACTGATTCACCCTTCCAACTTGCAGCAAATCCAGCCTCACTGTTGCCCACGGTGCAGAGCTTACCACCTACCAGATAATGGGCCTCTTCGATACGCCGTTTGTGCTAAATCTGTTCGTTTTCGTTGACCCTGACCAGAAGCAAACGTTGTGTCCGGTTGGCCCTGTAGCGCTCGGCATTGGATGTGTGTACAGTTCTGCCCGTGAGGCCATGGTGCAGATGTTTTCAAAAAGGCATTGGGGAGAGGCAGTAGAGGGTGCGCTCGATGTCGGCGAGCTCGCAAATCTCCTCCAAGTCGAGCTCTGTCAAGCGGCAATGTCGCCGGCGACGATGGGACGCCGCATCCGTCCCCGTTGATTCTGGCTCCATCTGCATCGAGTAGTGCCTCCACCGGCTGTGTGCCGCTCTATCGCGAAGCATCGTCGTCGTTGTCGACCGGGCACTCGATGGTTGGGAACAACGACCGCCGCCCAGCGACATCCCCAAGTTGGCAAAGGTGTTTCCGACGCTCGGGGAACGGCTACCTCGCCGCATCAAGCGCCGTCGCCCAGATCTGCTTGGGGGGCATACCCAGCCCCCAATCCGGGAAGCTCGCCGACGAAAGGCACGCTCCCATCCCTCTAGCTGGTTCCTCAAATAGCCAGCTCCGACCTCCACCTTGCAAGGTACGGTTCGTAATCCCCTCTGAATCTAGGTATTTTGCCACTATTGGGCCTATGAGAATGCCGCTGTGTTCGTCATCAGCGCGTGTTGGAGATAGCCGACGATGCATCAACTAACCATAAGTGGACGCCGGCCCAAACCGCCGAGTTTTTGCGGGCGTGCGCTAGGGCTTGCCTTGATGGCCACCGGCCGACAAGGACTCTGGATGATCAGGGATGGGAGTACGTTTCGAACCAGCTGAATGCGAAGTTTAGCATCACATTGCAATGCAAGCAGCTCAAGTATAAGTGGGATAACATGAAGAAAGATTGGCGGCTGTGGAAGAAAGCTAAAGAAAAGACTGGAATTCAAGTTTTCCCAACCGGTGCAATCATCACTAGCGACGAGTGGTGGACTTCCCAGATAGCAGTAACACTACTAACCATCGATCTTAATTGTTCGTATGTATTCTATCGCGTTTTGTAGTGACTAGTTTTCGCATTTTTCCCTTTGAACCAGAGATGGCCACGCTTGGAGAAGTGGAGGTACTCTGGTCTGCCAAAAGAACATGTCATGGATCAAATATTTGCACCGCACCATCCTGTTAGTACCACGGTTCTGGTGGCAGTGCCCTAATCGAGCATCTTGCAAGCGACAGTGACGGCGAGCAGTCAGCTAGGGCATCCCGCAAGGGCCGTCGCACAGATCGTGATGTTGGCCCTAGAATGCCCGCAAGAAGTCAAAGTCATCGGGGAATTCGGAGCCCGTCGATTTCTGGAATACTTACTTCACCATGCGCAATGAGTTCCAAGCACAGCCTGCATCATCCCACGAAGCTGATAATGGAGTCGAGTACACCACCCTCCTCAACGAGCTACTTGATCAAGGAATTCCATTTGAGTCAGAGCTCTACTATCAAGTTAGTACAGTCCTAATGAACCCTCTACGTCGAGTCGCGTATGCCCTACTACCTACGCTCGATGCCAAGTTGGTGTACATCGATCCGGCGCTCCTTTGGGGCTGATGGTGGACAGTGAACGTCCTTGGCAGTGCTGTCCGTACAAGGCCATATATCATGTTTGTCATTTATGCTCTCATTCCATGCTTTGAACTTGATGCCCACTAAGCCGATCATTATGTTCGTGTATTTGTCATGTGTGTTTAGTTGTAATGCCTATTTATGGCCGAGAAATTTGTTTAGGTGTCGTACCTGTTGAACAGTATTGAGGATTTTCCTCATATGTTTGTATGATTGTTGTTGTATGTTTGTGTCGGTGTAATAAATACCGGGGTACAAAGAGGCCTGGGAAGGCCGAGAGGGCCCCACGCGTCAGGCGGGCGAGCAAGGCCCCAGCTGCGTGGGCGAGCCCCTCGAAGGCAAAGGGGCCCCACGCGTCGGCCAGGCGAGCAAGGCCCCAGTGGCGTGGCGAGCCCTCGAAGGCCAAGGGGCCCCACGCGTCGGCGGGCGAGCAAGGCCCAGTGGCGCTGGCGAGCCCTCAGAGGCCGAGAGGGCCCCACCCGCCAAAGTGCGCGTGCGAGCCCCACCGGAGAACAGGCGAGGGCCCCGCGCCCAAAGCGTGCGCGTCGCGAGCCCTCTGAAGAACAAAGCGAGGCCCATGCGCCGACCCTCTCGAGACCAGCGAGGTCCCACACGTCCGTGGGGCCCAGCGGCGAGCATTGCGAATGAGTCTTGGGACGAAGGCCCCGCCGCAAAGACGAAGCGCATTTAATGAGACATCAAGCGGATAGACCACCAAGAAATGATTACCGCTTCTGATGACCCTCGCAGTCCGGTAGCCACCGCCATGGCGAAGAATTGACCGTGAGAGAAGGTTTGCTTGAGGAGGCCGCCCATGGCAGAGAGAAGCGGCGAGGCCCCACCCGCAGACTCACCGGTGTGGTGTCGGCGGGTCGAGGCCACTGCGCGGCACGTGAGGCGCGGCCATGCCAGGCATGGGCGGCTGCACGTTTAAATCTCTTCGTCGTGTCTTGTCGATTATCGAGGGCATCAGACGCCTACCCCCTCGGCTCTCTCCATGACCCGCCTTGTATAAAGGGGAGGAGAGAGAGGGGCGGAAAAGAGGGATCTGAGCACTAGTATTCGTGCATTCAAACACTCTGTAAACACATTCCCATTCAACCACAATCAGAAAAGAGCTAAGGCTCGGCAGGAGTAGGACTATTACCGGTGAGGGGTCCGAACACAGGTAAATCTGCAAGTCGCTCCTTGTTGTGCCCGACGCCAAATCGAATCGAGCTTGACCGAGTTGGCTAGCAGACTACAAATCTGACTAGGGGTGTGATCCGCAGGGTTGAGCGGAGAACACGCCGTCGATGGCGCGCCAGTAGGGAGCGCTAGCATCGGTTCAAGCTCTTGACCCTTCTTCAGAGGCGATGGCGGGCAAAGCGATCGCGATAGAGCGAGAAGCGGCCGCTAGAGCCGTACCACGAGTCGGCCATGGCGATGGCGGTGGATCACCCAGCGATGGCCGCCCGCCTAGGGTTGGAGTCTGGCGAAAGCAGCCGCCTCGGCCAAGCTAAGCGGCGCTGGCGCCTTGAGGAGTGCACTCGGCCTGAGAACCTCCATGCGGCGAGGCCTTTGCTGAAAACCCACCGGTTCCGGTGACTCGGACTCCGGCGCGCGCCGTGGTTGGCCAACTTGGCCCTTCGTCGCCGACGCCGCCGCAGCGTGGTGCAAGTTTCGAAGCGGGGAACCGGCGTTGCCGCGTCCTCCGTTTTTGTTGCCCTCGCCTCCTCTCGCAGATCTCTGGTGAGGCGGGGCCAAGACGACAAGAGAGCGACCCTCACGGGCTCGGCCGGGCAAGGCGTCTGAGTGGCGCGATCTCCGGTCCCATCCGGAGGACCGTCACTTGTCAGATGGAGAAGACTGCGTGACAAGCTCCGCAGGGGCCGCGATCACCATCCTTTGCCGCTGCGGCGCGGGACCAAAAAGAGGGTTCCAGAGCTGCCCGCCAAAGGAGGTGGCGCTTCTTGGCGCCGCTTAAGCGACGGGGCGGCGGGCGAGGACCGCGTCCCAGAGAGGAGGCTCCCGGCGTCGGGTGCAGCGCTTTTCTAAGGAGTCGCTGCGCCGCGTCCGATGGCCGAACAGTTTCGTCCGCCCCATCGAAAAATCTGACGGCTCCACCAACCCCGATGAGTTTTGCAGATCTATCGACGGTGATCTGGTGGCCGAGGGTCGGGAAGGTTCTCGCGAACTACTTTCCCGCTGTCCTCACCGTGAAGCCCGCCGTGGCTCATGAACCCGCCCCGAGTCCGTGGGGTCATGGAAGGAGCTCTCGGAGCTCTTCGTCACCAACTTCCAGGGCACCTTCGAGCAGCCCGGGGTAGAAGACGACCTCCACAACGTGGAGCAGAAGAAGGAGAGTCATTGCGCGACTATATTCGGCGCTTCAGTCAGGTCCGCAACACCATCCCTGACATCTCCATCGACGCCGTGGTCACGGCATTCAGGAGAGGCGCCCGAGACCCCAAGGTCAAAGAGAAGATGGCCACCCGCAAGATCAAGACGACGGAGGAGTCTTCACCTTAGCGCTAAGTCGCCCTTCAGCGGAGGTCGCATCCGCCCGGCCTTGGCGGCGGGCATTGCGGCGAGGCCGGACCTCGAGGAACCCCGGCAAGGACAAGAAGAAGCGCCAGCGGCCGAGACCGGCAGGTCATGGCCGCCGAAAGCGACGACGACGACGACGATGCATGCCAGCCGCAATGGGCGCGGCGGGCGAAAAAAAGGAGGAGGTCGCGGCGCCGCGGTCGGATCCCGTAAAGGCGGCCGAGGCGGCGGCTACGGCGATCGCCGTGGCCGCTGACGGCCCCCAGCCGCGACGAAGGCGAGACCAGCGCCCCCGTGAGTGGGACGGAAGGCCCTACTGTCCCATTCACCGCAACAACTCCCACGACTTGGCGGATTGCCATGTCGTCAGCAAGATGGTGGACAAGCGAGTCCACGAGCAGCAGCAGCAGCAGGCGTCCGGTAGTGGCATGGGCAAGGAGACGGCTTCGCTTGGTTTTCAGAAGGCGGAGCGCGAGGTTGCCGTCATCCACGGCGGTTCGGCCACCTATCCGTCGTCCCACGCTAGCTTTAAGCGTGCGATGAGGAGGTGTCTTGCCGCCGCATACCGCTTTAGGTTGGTGAGGCGGTGGCGTGGTCGGAGCAGCCGATCGCGTTCGATCAACAAAGCCGATCACCCACCAAGATCCGCCGCCCAGGCATCTCCGATCGTGGTTGCACCCACGGTCCGGAATGTAAAGCTAGGGCGGTCTTTGGTAGACGGAGGAGTTCCTCAACCTCCGTCCGCCCGGTCGCCGCGGCACTCGAGATCCAGCGGCGGGAGCTTCGCCTAACGCTCCGTTCTTGACATCGCCGGGCCGAGTCCGTCTCACTGGGTGCATCGATCTCCAGTAACCTTCGGAGGTTCGGCAACTTCCGCACCGAGATGCTCGAGTTGAGGTGGCGGACTTCGACCTCCTACAACGCCATACTAGGTCGGCCGGCCCGACCGAGTTCATGGCGGTGTGCCACTATCGTACATGGTGGTGAAGATCCCGGCCACCGCCCCATCGTTTTGAAAGTGGACCGCCGGGCGCTCCGCTGCGACAAGGACGCCCTCGCGTTGGCGAAGCGTCGGTGCCTGTAAGGCCGAGGCGACTGCAGGAGCTCCTCCGGCGAAGACGTGCCTCCCGGTTCGTCCGCGGAGGTTAAGGCGGTCTCCCGAGCGAAGTCGACCCGGCGAAGACCGTTCGGTGGGCGCCTCATCAACGCCAAATAGGAAGGCGCGCTGCCTCTTCTCCTTCCTCGATCTAGACGTGTTTGCATGGCAACCGTCCGACATGGCTTTAGGTCCCGAAGGTGATTGAGCACAAATTGGCGGCGTTCCCCGCGCGACCGGTCATCACGAAGGTCCGGAAGCGGTCCGTGGAGCGCCGAAGTTATCCGCCAGAGGTGGACAAGCTCTTGAGGCGGGGTGCGTCCGCGATGTCGCCCATCGGTGGCTCGCGAACCCGTCCTCGTCAAGAAATCAACGGGCGTTGGAGGATGTGCGTGGACTTCATCGACCTCAACAAGGCGTGCGAAGGATCTGTACCGCGCCCGCGCATCGATCTCATCGTCGACTCAAGCTGCGGTGCGGCGGTAACAGAGCTACGGATGCGTACTCGGGTACCACCGTTAGCATGGCCGATGAAGATGAAGACAAGACCGCCGTTCGCCCATGGGCGCTCATCGCTATACAAGGATGGCGTTGGATGAAGAATGCAGCCCAACCTATCGGCCGGGCTATGCATATCGCTCACCGCTCCCAAATAGGGCGGAACACGGAGGTGTATGTCGATGATCCGGTGGTGAAGTCCAAGAAGGCGCCGAGTTGATCGGCGATCTGGAAGAAACCTTCACCAACTTTGGAAATCGCATCAAGCTTAATCCAGATAAATGCGTGTTCGCCGTTCCGTCAGACAAACCGCTTTGGGATTCCTCGTCTCCCGAGGGGATTGAGGCGAACCGACAAGATCGCAGCGATCAAGAACATGAAGCCCCGACGCGACTTGGCGCATCATGCGTGCTTGGTGGGTCGCTTGACCTCCTGGGCCGCTTTATAGCTCGCTGGGGATAAAAGTCTCCCACCGCTCAAGCTCCTAAAGAAGACCAACCAGATTCGAGTGGGCGGCGGAGGCGTGGGAGGCGTTCGACGGTCTGAAGAAGTATCTTACCTCCCGCCCGTCTGGTCGCCCCGCACCAGGCGAGCCGTTGATCCTCTACGTCGCGGCAAACCCAGGCGGTCGGCAGCAGTCTTTGGTGGCGGAAAGAGAGGGTGTTCAGCGCCCCATTTACTACGTCAGCAAGGTCCTCCACGACGCCGAAACAAGGTATTCACAACACCAGAAGATGCTCTACGCCGTGCTGACGGCATCCCGAAAGCTACGCCACTACTTCCAGGGGCGAGAAGTCACGGTGTTGACCAAGTATCCCTTGCGGGAGATCCTCTTCAACCGCGAGGCGACGGGTCGCATCGCCAAATGGGCCATGGAGCTGGCGGAATTCGATCTCAAATTCGCTCCCCGAACGGCCATCAAAGGGCAAGCTCTGGCGGAGTTCATCAGCGAGTGGACTCCGGCGGACACGTGCTGAAGACACCCCACCTCGCCGTGGACTCTCTTCTTGACGGCTCATTCCGGTGGAGAAATTTGAAATGGCGTCGTCTGGTGTCTCCACCGCGATGTCGTCCGGCACTGGTGGTGTTGGACTTCCGCGCCACCAACAACGTCGCGAATATGAAGGATCGCCGCGGGGCTCGGGGGTGGCCGACCCTTGGCATCCGGCGGCTACAAGTAAAGGCGACTCTCTCTCGGTCATCAACCAGCGAGGAAGGATTTCTCTGCTCGGATCCGTCATGGCGGCCTACTGGCGGAGGTGCGCCGGTTGGGCGGCACTTTGAGGGTTTGGGCTTCGTGCATGTCCTCGCCGCGACAACTACATGGCGGATGAACTGTACTCGCATTGCCTCGTCGAGGGCACTGTTCTCCGCCGGGGTCTTTGAAGAAAGACTTACGCTGCCGTCTCGTCGCAGCCCCCATTCTGGCGGGGCGGCGCTTTTCTGGCAGCCCCACCTCTGGAGGAGCGTCCACCGATCTCGCCAGTAGCTCCTCGGTTAGAGGAGGAGGCGGAAGAAGCTTCGAGGCGGTTGAGGCGGAAATGCCGAGCCAAAGCGAGTACGTCGGCGACAATGTCTGTAACGTCGTCACACTCGTCCGGAAGGTCGGTGGATGGATCCGATTCTAGCCTACCTGCGGGATGGAGTGATCCCGACGATGACGCTGGCGGTGAGAAGATAGCGCGCAAGGCCAAGCGCCACGCCTCAGTAGGTGGGGACTGTATCGCCAGAAGCGCAGATGGAGTTCTTGAAGTCGTCACTTGGGAAGCGGGAGTGAAATTCTCTCCGAGATCCATGGAGGCATGTCGGGAGCCATTGAGGCCGGGCGTTGGTTGGGAAAGCTTTCATACGGTTTCTATTGGCCTCTTGCCCTCGAGTGATGCCTTCGAGCCGGTGAGGAGATGCGGCGTGCCAATTTCATGCTAAGCGAGATCCACCGACCGCCCAGCGCCGCAAACCATTCCGCTCTCTGGCCGTTCGCGATGCGAAATTTGATATTCGGGCCCGTTCACGCGGCGGCGGAGGATATACTCATCTGCTCGCCGCCATCGACAAGTTCACTAAGTGGGTTGAAGCCTCGCGGTGCAGCGATCACATCCGCAGCTGCTATCAAGTTTATGAAAAGCATCTTCGTCCGGTTCGTGTATGCCAATGTAATCATCATCGACAACGGCGCCGATTCAAAAGCGCGATTTCCAAGATCGGTGCGAAGAGTTGGGTACCAAGTCGTGCCGCCTCGCTGTACATCCGAAGAGCAATGGGCAAGTGGAGCGGCGAACGCGAAGTACTCAAAGGGCTCAAGACAAGGGCGTTCGACCACCGGAGAAGCGCCGCAAGTCTTTGGGCGGAGAAGTTCCCACCGTATTATGGGCGCCGGACAACTCCCAACAGAGCCACCGGCGAGACCCCTTCTTCCCGGTGTATGGCTCGAGGCGGTGCTCCCATCGAGCTCGCCTTGCTCCCAAGAGTGGCGGTGTTCAGCGAAGACCAAGACCACGACCGGCGTCAGATGAAGTAAATCTCTGGAGGAGATCCGAGACAGGCGGCGATCCGCCGCCAAAGTATCAAGCAGGCTGCGCCGTCAAGTAAAGCGGTGTGTGTGAGAACACCAGGCGGTGGGCGACCTCGCTCATAAAAATCAAGCGCAGTGGGCGCAATAAACTCTCTCCCAATGGAGGCCCTTCAAGGTGGTCTCGATCTCTGCCTGAGCTCGGTCAGGCTCGCATTCGAGGATGGTCGCGAATTGGCGAACACTTGGACGTCGGCGGTGAGGAGGTTCTACCCGTGAGTAGCAGTTCGAAGCCTCTTTTTGGCCTTCCTTTGGAGCCGAGCGGCGAGGTCTTCTTCCTTCACCGCCGCCTCGGGGTGCATTGTACAAAGCCATCTTCAATAAGAGATAAGTTCTGTCTCCTTGTGGGCATCTGTTTTTTTTACCTCAAGTCATTAGAAAGCATTCCGCTGAAAGTCGGCAAAAAAAGTACTCAAGCGCGATGGCCCCTTAGTTCTAAGGATTTAACGCCTCTGCTCATGATCGGGCGAGGCGGCGGAGACGGAAGGCGGGTTCTAGCCCTGTGTCGATTCGGTCTAGGCAATGCGCCAACAATGACACCGGCGACTAGACCACTTAGGAAGCTAAGTTCTCGCCACGCGATGTCTAGGGTCGGTTAGCAAAGAGGCCATAAGAGTTGAAGTAACCAGATGCCTGAGGAAAAAGCGCTCACTTTCAATGTAAAGCTTTGTCTAAAACTTTTTGGCGATCGGTGGCTTAGCCTTAGAAAGGTCTCGTTAGAAAACATTCTCACCGAAAAGTCGGTAGCGAAAGTACTTATGGTGATGGCCCTTAGTTGCAAAACAGCAAACGCTTATAACTTCTGTTGGTCTGCGAGGCGGCGACGGAAGGCGGGCTCTAGCACGTGTGTCGGCTCGGTCTGGCAATGCGCCAACGGCGGCACCAAATGACTAGACCACTTCCTGAAGCTAAGCGCTTCGCCACGTAATGTTTAAGTCGGGTTGCGAGAGGCCATAAGGGTTGAAGTAACCAGATGCCTAAGAAAACAGCGCTCACTTACGGCGAGCGTTCATCTAAAACCTTTGGCGGCAGTGCCCCAATTCAATTCCATGAAGTCAAAGTTGTGCGAAGTTCAAGTGAGACTCACAACAAAAGAGCAAAAGTTTGTTTGCATTGATAGGCAACATTTACAAGGCAAAAAAGCGGGGAGTCTCGCTACTCCTCGTCTTCGCTCTTCATTGGAGCGGCGCCCCCATCATGGACACGCTGTCGGGTGGCGGTGTCAACCAGCTACCGCTCAAACCGGTCCACCGGGCGCCAAGGTTCCCCGCGACGCGTCGAGATCAAACGCGCGTCTCGAGCAAAACAGCTTGCCCAAGATGAACCGTCTTTGCCGAGCGCCTTGGCGGCCGCCTTCGATCGCCCGCGTCTGCGCCACCGCCGGCCGGAAGAAGGCTTCGAGCGCTTCGTCCCACGGCGCAGCGCACAGCGTCTTCTGCAAATCTCCTCAGCAAGGGATGCAAGGAAACACCAGTGGATGCAGGGCGTCCGGAAGCCGCATAAGCGGTCTGCGCAGATGTCGGCGAGGGTTGGGCGGCGCCAAGTGCTCCAGCGGAGGTCTTGATCCGCTTGGCGGCCGAGGCGCGGCGGCTTACCGCCGCAGACCTCGCTGGTCATCGCCTCGCCAGCGGCGGTTTCTTGGCCAAGGCCCGCCGCAGCTTCGCCGGCGGATCGCTCGGCCAAGGCAAGGGCTTCCTCCCGCGTCGCCCAGGTGCGGGAGAGGGTGCGAAGCGCCTCAAAGGAACGTCCTACGTCGGCGGTCACGGCCGAGATGGCGGCGGTGCCAGCGGACGAGGTGGCCAGAGGGTTCTCCAACCATGGCGCCGGCGAACTCTCCGCCGCCGCGGAGCGACCTCCGTCGAAGGCGCGGGCGGTGAAATGGGGTGGCGAAGTCGCGTGGGCGGAGCTCGATGCCCAGCGTTCGCCTGCTTTTCAAGAGGAACAATCGGGGTTCGTATGCAAAAGCGTGTAGCATGCTAACCCCACGCGGCATCGCGTAAGCGCAGGAAAGCCAACTCAGTGGCGGTGTGCCTCAAGGCGAAAGCTGAAGGGAGCTCAAGTCGCTTGTTCTGGCGGCGGTGGCGGCGCTGATCGCGTCACCGCCGTCGAACAGTAACCGTGGCCGGGCGCGAAGCGCAAGTGCCGGTGCGAAGCGCCAATACAGCAAGCGCAAGCGCCGCAGCGAGGAGCGTCGGCGTAGAAGGAGCGAAGAAATCGGCGCCGGTGTTAGCCTAAGCGGTAACGCTAAGCGGTCGGCCACTCTTAGCGTTTAGTTTGAATAGTCGGACTAAACGGGCCAAAACGGATTAAACGGAATTATACGGATTAACGGCCTACGGCCTACGATTGACTCTTGAGTAGCGTTTAAGCGGTGTGTAAACGGTCTAAACGGCCGTGTAGGCGAAACGATGGATCGGCGCGGCGCGCCATTTCCTAAAGAGTCGCCGCGCTCTTGCCCGGGCGAGCGGCGGCGATAGCAAAGCAGGCCCCATTGGATGGGGCAGCGGTGGCGGCGAAGCTCGGGGCTTGAAGGCGCGCTCTCTTGAGCTCGCCCTCCCTCCTCGCCGCTGCCGACGGCGAGGATGAGGCGGCGCTTCCCGAGAGCTTGGTAGTCGGCCGCCACGGCAGAGAGCAGCGGCCGCATGAAGCAGGACGGTCGCCGAGGGCGTCGCGGATCTGCAGTGGTCCCCGCCACTTGGACCGCAGGACCGAGACCTCCATGGGGGCGGCGCTTTGCAAGTAAGGCTGCGCCCCGTGGATCCCAATCGCGAGAGGCGGATGCCCGTCGGCAGGCGATGTCGCCGGTCGGTGTGGTCGAAGCTCGCCACCGATCCGAGCACGTCGCCCGGCACGTTCCCATCAGCTGAACACCCAAAGAAGAAGCAGCGAGTTGGCTATTAGCCAAAAATGGAAAGAAAGAAGATACGAAATCCAAAAGAACGCGAGAGTATTCACCTCCAAGAGCAGTGCGGGTCCCGTCGTCGTCGCCGTAGTACGTCCAGCCGGGGCGCGCCCTCAACCGAAGCGGGCAAAGACGGCGCCGCAAAAAGTCCGCCACCACGTGGGTTCCGTGAGCCCCGGCGGAGCTCGGCAATCTGCGCCGCCATCCCTCCGTACTCGCTAGATCGTGCGGTCGGGCCCCCGGGCGGCGATGGGCTCTGGGATCGTCGGAAGAACAAGATCGTCGCAGCCACCGAGTCCTCCACGTCATACCATCGCCGTGCCGATCCTTCCAGCTGGACTTGACCGCGGCGAGGATAAAAAGCGGCGTCGCGAGCGCGAAGTAGCAGCTCCCAACCGCTTCGAGCGCGAGCCCGTGTCTTGAGATGAAGAGTCGACGCCTTGAGCGGGAGGTTTGGCATCGCCCCCACGAACATCTCGCGAGGTGGGCGAAGATGACCAGGCCATGATCGAGTTGGGGAAGGTGCGCGCTGGATCCCGTTGAAGGCGAGCACCCCAAGAAGAATTGAGTCTGGCGGGACAAGGCCCGCCAAAGACGCTTCAGAGAAGGTCACGATCTCCCGCGCGAGGACTCGGCATGATGGTGCCGGCGCTGAACCGGGCGGCGGTCGGCGGCACGAAGATTGGCCGCTGCCACCTGATCCTCATCAACAAAGTGGAAGCGGGCGTAACAGCTCTGTATATGGTGCGGCATCCCGCTGGCGGCCCTTGCCGCGCTTTGGAGCCATGGAAAATTTGGCGGTGGCGCCGGCGAAAACTTGGTGGCAATTGGCGAGAGGCGTGGTAGCGCCGAAGAAGGCATGGGATGTTTGAAGACTTAGCGTCGGAAGGATTAGCCAGCGGCGAGAGAAGCATTTATAGGCGTGGCGCGAGCGCGACGGTTTGATTCCGCCCCCGCGCTGCGCTCATCATTGCCCCGCTGTTTTGGTTTCCAGCGCGGCGCGAGTTCCCCAAGGAAGATCGTGTGCGGTGGGGAATCAGCGTCTGACGCCATTGCAGTGGTGGGCCCCACGATTCGCCTCCCCGCCGCACAAGAAACGGAAAAATATCTGCGCTGACGGTTCGCGTATCATGGTGGACCCGGCTACTCTTGTTGGTAATAAATACCGGGTACAAAGAGGCTGGGAAGGCCGAGAGGCCCAGGTGCGTCGGCGAGCCCTCTCTGAGACGAGGCGAGGGCCCTGGCCAAAGCGGTGCGTGGGCGAGCCCTCTCAAGACCAGGCGAGGGCTCCGCCAGCGGGCGGTAGTCGTGGCCCCCTCTCAAGAATAAAGCGAGGGCCCCAAGGCCAGGCGGGTGCGTGCGTGAGCCCCTCTCAAGAACAAAGCGAGGGCCCGCAGCGCCAAAGTGGTGCGTGGCGAGCCCCTCTGAGACAGCGAGGGTCCCACATGTCGTGGGCCCCAGGGAGGGAGCATTGCGTATGAGTCTTCGGACGGCGGGCTCCCCTCTAGCAAAGGACGGCGATTTAATGAGACATCACGCGGATAGACAATTTGAAGAATGATTACCGCTCTGATGGACCCTGCAGTCTCGAGCGGTATCACCGTGGGCGCAGTAAGAATTGATCTACAGAGAGAAGATTTGCTTGAGGAGACCGCCCGCAGCAGAGAAGCGGTAGGCCCCACCCGCAGACTCACCGGTGGATTGTGGCGGGTCGAGGCCACTGCGGCATCGCCTGGGCGGCGCCGCGTAATGGGCAGCAAATGCACGTTTTCCACTTCGCCGTGTCTTGTCAAGATATCGAGGGCATCAGACGCTTATCCCCTCGGCTCTCTCCGCCAGCCCACAGCTTGTATAAAAGGGGAGGAGAGAGAGGGGGACGGAAAAAGAGGGATACGAGCACTAGTATTCGTGCATTCGAAATACTCTGTAAACACATTCCCATTCAACCACAATCAGAAAAGAGCTAAGGCTCAGCAGGAGTAGGACTATTACCCGCGAGGGGGTCCGAACCTGGGTAAATCTGCGAGTCGCTCCTTGTTGTGCCCGACGCTCAAATCGAATCGAGCTTGATCGAGTTGGCTAGCAGACTAAAAATCTGACCAGGGGTGTGATCCGCAGTGGTTGAGCGGAGAACACGCCGTCAGTTTGTACCTAAAATCTTGAATGTAATGCCACTGTTGAGTTTCCTGAAATCTTGAATGTTGAGCAGTTTCAGTTTTGCAAATGTTGCCCATGGATTGGAATGAGCTAACATTCCAACAGTTAATTTCAATCATGTAGTTCTGGTTAATTATAGTTATTTCTATTGTAGTCATCTAGTTGTGGTTTGCAGTCTACCTGTTGCCCATGTTGCTCAAACTGACGTGTGCCTCTACCTGGCAGAATTCTTCTTAAGACTTTGTACACATTGTGGTTATTAGTAATGGAAATGGTAGCTGCAAGCCTAGAAGTGTTTTGTTCTATTTTCCTAATTATTTTCAGTGAAAATGTTACTTTTCTAACCTTAGTTAGAATAATTGTAAAGCACACTAATATTGCCTCAGAAGTGTGGCCTGTTGATCTTTTTTCTCTGCCCTGATGTTGCACAGGATTGTTAATATAACATCAAGCATCATCCAGTACTGTACTACCTACTGCCTAGCAATTTATGCCTGTTTCTTTTTGTCATGCGTCGGTTTGCTGCATCTGACAGTGGTTTAGATGGCCACGCATGGCTGTAATATGATGCCATGCACTACAATTATTTTAGCTGGACTACACGGAGGGTCTCACTCCGTACCTGTTGTTGATCATGTGAGAGTTGTGAGTTGCGACAGCTGAGAAGTGAGAACATAGAATTTAGCCGACCTGCTCGAAATCTTTGGAAAGTGTCCTTGTGCGATGTGCAACAGGTTACATCGAAGAATCCGTTAAAAGCTCAGGTTAGCTACAGGTTACATGAGGCCAAATGTTACTTTGCTTAGCCACAGTCGAATTGCCAGGGGGGAAATAGATTTGTTCGACAGTAAGCGTTAAATTTCGTGACGTGCTGTGTCGTGTATACAACCTGGCAGTTGATACCATAAAACCCCGCGATGGAACTTTTTCTGAGATACACCCGGTGCTGCAAATGGGCCACGTGTCGCCATGGTTTGACCAATGCGTAGGTGCAATTGATGGAACACACATTGAACTTCAAATTAATGTTAGCACAAACTTGCTAGCAAACTTATGTATCCTACACTGAATTTTTTGGTTGTTGTTGACTTTGATTGTTGGTTTACATTTGTAAGTGTCAAACCTGGGAGCACTTATGATGCCATGGCCCTGAAAGAAACACTAGATGAGTTCGAAGACTACTTTCCAATACCACTAGCAGGTAAATGTTTTTTTATCGTACATTTCTGAATACACTACCTTTTCTCACTTGGACGGTAATCTATTTGCAGGGAAGTACTACCTTGTGGATTCAGCGTACGCAAATGAGCCGGGATTCTTAGCCCCATACTGACATTGCAGGTATCACATGCAGAACTTTCATGAAGGTCCTGGCCCTGTGTCTATGCAAGAGTTGTTCAACTTTCGACACAGCCAGCTCAGAAGTGTGGTCGAGCGAGCTTTTGGAATGCTAAAGAATAAATGGAGGATGTTGCGTTCAATTCCTAACTTCAGGCTTAGAAATCAGTACCGTATCGTGGTAGCAGCCATCGCACTGCATAATATCATTTTGGAAAACACAGACAACAACCTTCAAAACCATCTTCATGGAGGAGGGTATGGTCTTATCGATGAGGAACAGATTAATTTTGATCACGAGCCGGTCCTCGAAGACCATGGTGGCATGGGTTCGTATAGGGACCTTATTGTTGCGGGCATGTGGACAGCTGTTGGGGGTTTCTAGGATGTATGTGCTTTTCGAATATGTTGGATGTACGTGCACCATGCTTATTTGTTCCAATGTCGGATGTATGTGAACCACTGTTATTTATGAAATAAGGCCATATGGACCATGTATGTACTATAAAATGTAGGACTGTCTTATTTGTCGGAGCGCGCGCGCGCGCGCACACACACACACACACACACATATATATATACTGTTGCCATTATTGAACAGCCCGCTAGCATGGTTGCCATTTTTCGATCGCCTCAAGCAGAGATGCCATTTTAACAGTTTTCCTCTCCCAAACGTGCCATTATGGGGCTTTACAGGGTAAAATACATGTTAATACACAAGAAATACGGGGCTGACAAGTGGGTCCCACCTGTCAGCCCCTCCACCTTCTTCTTCCTCCCTCCCCCCTCTGTCTCTCTCTCTCTCTCTCTCTCTTGAGCCCTTGCCACACACACCAGCCTTGCCCCAGAGCCCCGTCGCCGCCGCCATTCTTTGCCCCTGCACGCGCCAATGAGAGCCCCACCGCCCAATGAGAGCCCAGCTGTCGGAGCCCGTTGCCGCCGCCCAACACGAGCACCGTCGCCGGGGCTGCTCCCTCCAAGCCGCCACATGACTTCACATCCCAGAGCTCCGTCGTGTCTCCCAATACCTCCCCGAGCCGACGAACTCACCGGAGGAGCACCGGTGAGCCCGGTCTCCCTTTTTCCCCAATTCCGACCACCATGGCAAAAATCCCAAATTGAGCTTGCATGCTTCAAATTGATCCATTAGGCCGCGTCCTAAAGCTAACTTGAGGTCTCCCTCACCTTCCCCGTGCGTCTCGCCGGCCAATTTGGCCTCTGTCCACCACCGCCATGAGCGGGCGGCAACATGGAAGTGGAGGCAACAGCGGAGGAGGCAACTTCATTGGCGGCGAGAGTAGGCAAGGCGGCGGGCAGGGTTCCGGCGCGGACGGAGTACTGGCGGCGGCGGCGGGGTTCAAGGCAAGCGCGCAGGTGTGCGGCGGCGGGGCTCTAGCAGAGAGAGAGAGAGAGAGAGAGACAGAAGGGGGAGGGAGGAAGAAGAAGGTGGAGAGGCTGACAGGTGGGACCCACCTGTCAGCCCGTATTTTTTGTGTATTAACATGTATTTTACCCTGTAAAGCCCCATAATGGCACGTTTGGGAGAGGAAAACTGTTAAAATGGCATCTCTGCTTGAGGCGATCGAAAAATGGCAACCGTGCTAACGGGCTGTTCAATAATGGCAACAGTGAAATTTGAGAACTTTAGTGATTTCAATCTACGGATCCCTCCGTAGACTTCGACGGGTTTTTGAAATTTGAGAACTTTAGTGATCGATCCAAACCATTGATCTTGTTAATCTTGTCAAAACATAGCCACCAACCAAGTTTCGTATTTTTTTGAATTTGTTTGCTATTTGTTTTCTAATTTTGAAAATCAGCCTTCTAAATAGTCGTGGAGCGTCCAAAAAAGCTGATTTTCAAAATTAGAAAACAAATAGCAAACAAATTCAAAAAAAATACCAAAGTTGTGATCAACGGTTTGGATCGATTACTAAAGTTCTCGAATTTCAAAACCTGTCAAGTCTACTGAGGGATCCGTGAAATCTACGCTAGCCCAACTATATATATATATATATATATATATATATATATATATATATATATATATATATATATATATATATATATATATATATATATATATATATATATATATATATATATATATATAAAAAGGATGTTTGCTATGCAACCACATCGTTTTACATGTCAAAAAGTTTGATGGTCACATATTAAACGACCAGTCACAAGGATAAGGCTAAATATTAACTTGTAATTTTGACTTGCATTGGTAACCATGAAAAGTGGTTCTAGATTTGTCCCAATCCTCTTCTCATTAATAATGCATACAAGATAACACATTTCAATAGTCCGATACATACATGATCAATGTTCCCAAGTGTGGTACGAAACTAGTCCGATACATAGATGGACCAAAAAGTTACAAATACGAACTACTCCATGTCCGTAGAACTATCCGATTCAACTAGAGGCTGATACCAGTCCCAGTGTGGGCCATCGTCAGGAAGCGTGTAGTCGAAAGGAATACATTCTGAAGGGCTAACATCTCCTTCGGGGCAGCTCGACTCACTTGAGGGGTTGGTACCTTCTAGCTGTGAAGACCATTCTATTGCAATTTTGTCACGAGTCCAGATAGCAATTTCTTCTAGTCGGATGGCCATACATTCGATCTGAAGCGGCACCATATTGACGTCACAGTTGAGGCCGATGCTGCCAGGAAGCAAGTTGTTCTCGACAACTTCCTTCATACAGCCAGTAGTGTCCTCCATGACGTCCAGTGAAGACGTCAAGGGTTTCATCAATTCTGTGCAGTTGGCCACACTCACCTATGGATATTGCCAAAAAGGAACTGTATGATTGCAAGTAAAAACTAATCACACAAACACTAACATGTCAACGATTAGCGGCCTAATATGTATAATTTGCAGATGTTGCATATGTGGTAACAATGCTCATACAATTGATGAAGGTTCATTGATGCACTAACAATGCAGCCATAATGCTGCAAACAGAGGGGCATATCCATGGGTCTCGATATGCAAGGTCTCATTTCTAGTTAACAAAGTAAAATACATGTGGTGGCAGCGGACTAAAACTTTTCTTTCCCCATAAAAATCCTCGCAAGCCCCTTTTCCCATAAGCATGGCCGAAAACCCTAGCCTTATAAGCATGGTTTCAATTTAATTAGAGCAACACAACATCTGCACATACTCCATGATTTGATTTATTGGTCTAATAAGTATTCTAATAGGGTCAAATATAACAAACAATTTAATCAATACTTAGTATTGAACCTGATAGTCATAGGTAGTAATATGCAGAAATACATTGCCTTAGAACCATAATTTGCACAAAATAATGGCATTCACGATATTATGCACATATTAAATTTCAAGAAATTCTATGGTGATACCAACACGGTAAATTAGGGATGCTTCTTAGGTATGATTCTCAGGTATGCTTCTCATGAAATTGTATGGTGATACCAACAGGGTCCAAATGGGAATGATAGGCTCATTACTCTAACAACAACTATGACAAAAATTCCCCATTGCCGATATGGTTATTTCGACGCTGCCCTGCGTACTGCATGAACAAAGCTTACCTATTGCCGATATGGTTGCTATGGTTGGATGCATGCATCCATCGAACTTTTCCCCTTATGAAGTAAGTGGGAGGGCAATGACCAAAATTGCCGACATCTTAGACGCAGGTAATCACTACATTGGCGTTGAGGCCGGCCCAATTACCCAATAAAAATCCCCATTTCTACTCGCACAGCAATGAACCACAACAACCGTACCAATCCTCCAATCAACCGAGCACACCCCTCCAATCAACCCCAACATCCCCCGCAATCCACTTCCAACCAGAACCCCAACAAAGTATGTCGCGTACCTTACATCTGCAAGCAGTGGAGGTGCTTCCCATCGGCAGTGAATAGGGCGAAGGTGTCCGGAGAACATGGCCCGCTCCTACCTGGATCTGGCGACCGGGACAACAGCAATGGTGTTCCCGCGAGAGGCCGCTTGCTCCAAGTCGAGGATCTGCGCGCTCCTTCGGCTCCTCGCCCGTCCATGAGCTCGGCCGCTACGGTGCCCAACCCCGAGAACCCATGTCGCCGCTCGCTACTCGCAACCCTAATAAGGGGAGAATAGTACTGGAGACACAAGGGGTGGTGTTGGCGAGAACGAGTGAGATGGTGGGGACAGCGGGGAGTTCTGTTCGGGGAGTTATACCCTGGTTAAAAAAAGCCGAACAGAACCAGGGTATAACGGCGTGACTTTGTACCATTTACCTGCGCTAAACGCTAATATCACAAAGCCCGTTCGCAAACCTCTCAAAGGCTAGCCAGACAAAATATCTGGACCAGTAGTGTTTTAGAGGGTGTGCTAGCTACTAACTTGCAGCTAGTCTATAGCTGATTTCAATGCACCTTCTATCTATTACATGTGGACCCATATTCAATATTATAGTCAATGTTATAGTCAGTCCCATTGGAGAAGCTAACTATATGTTATCTATAGATGACATGGCACTTGTTTATAGATAGCAGCTAGCTGCACCATTGGAGATGCTCTAAAAAAAGCTGCTGCGAATACTCTTATGGTTATTCAATAATGAAAGTATCTTCCACTTCTTCATCAATCACGGATTATATACATGATCATTACAAATGATTATTAAAAAAAAAAAAAGCTAAATATCAAAGTAAAATGACACTAAGAGCGTTACAATGCTCCATGTCAACTATATATATGATGTTTATCAGAGTTTTTACTATCTATTTTACTGATGTGGATGAAAGAGAAAGAGTAAAGAAAAAAGTTGTCTACGCATTTGAAGTCAACTACTATAGCACTGGAACCATGGTGATTGTGATTGGAGAGGAGTTGTTTATAAAGAAAACGATTGCCTATACCATTGTATGAATTGTCTATAATGTTATCTATAAATAGTATGGCAACTTGCCATAAACAACAATTGTCTATAGCATTATACATGCTCTAAGGTAAGTAACAAAAAACAATCTTCTGCCTCAAAACAACCAAACTAACCTAACGCCTTGAAAATTATAGCCTTGTGCATCCTCACACAAAAGTTGATTATTAACCTTTATGACCTGACAAGTAGCAAACTAGGTAACCATACCCATGGGAGTTGCCGACGTTGAGTCTTGCTAAAAACCTACAAAAAAAGATTTTGCTCACGGGGTTCGCATATGTCAACACCCATTTCTTTACTTGTTGTTTTTGCAAAAAGCTTGTCATTATAGGTCACTGTCCGACCACCACCAGAGCCCATACTAGTAAAAAATATAGACACACCAAGTATAAAATCACCAAAATGTCATCTCCTCTGTCTGTCTGCAACCATCGATGATATAAATGGTTTCGTCACACCTACACCCCGATGATTCATCTGTGGCAAGCACCTCGCCAATATAGGTCCATTGGCCTTGCCCAACAACGAGTCAATGACACACCAAAATAGGACACCCGCTAGAGCTGCATGGCTCCGACAACACCCTAAATCCCTCCACTGCCACGCTAAGGGCTTGTTCTTTTCAGCGTATCGTATTGTTACATATTACTGTAGTAAATTTTGTTATTTTTATATAGCTTATATGTTATGATAACTTGTAACGATTTTTTTGGTGGCTTTTAATAGTCCTTACAAAGATTGTAAAACTATTTATTATTATTTATTATAATTTTTATATCTCTTTTTAAGTGTTCTTAAATTTATTACAGTAATACGCCAACACAACGATACGCTGGAAAGAACAGACCTAAAACTGGTTGCGATGAACAGTTTTGGAGGATCTAGCCAACACGTGAGCTATGGGTGCCAGCCATGAGACCGCCACAACTAGAATCCTACAAACGCAAGCAACCATGCAAGACGAGATCTCGAAGTCACAGCGACGTGACAAGCACCTATATTATACTCCTTCCATTTTTTTTTTGACGCATTTAACTTTTTGTTACGTCTTTGACAATTCATCTTATTCAAAAATTTAGTGCAAAGATGTAAAAAAAATAAGACATGTTTAAAGTATCTCTATTGATAAAACAAATCATAACAAAATAAATGATATTTACAAAAATAATTTGAATAAGACGAATGGCCAAAGACGTGTTGAAAAGTCAAAGGCGTCAAACAACAAAACAGAGGTAGTACAAACGAAGTGTGTCCAGGGGAGAAGCGGAAACGGTGATGCAGAGCCTCGCAAATCGATGAGCTTGCTACAGACGGGTTAGCGACCGGTCTCCTTATCATATTTTACGTAGGAATAATATACTACGTGTGTCATCTGTTCATGGGCAGTCTGCCTGGCCCGACTAGTGTATCGGGCCGGGCTGGGCTCGGGCCCGGGAAAACGCGTGTTAAGCCGTGGCCGGGCCGGGCTTTTGGGCTTCGGGCCCGAAACATAGGCCCGAAGCGTCGAGTCGGGCCGGGCTCAGGCTTGGTCCCACGGGACCGGGATTTTCCTAGCTCGGCCCGAAACCCGGCCCGGCCTGGCCGATGATCAGGCCTAGTGTGTCATTGCAGAGCCGTTAAATATTTACATGTGCGGCGGCTTAGGAGAAAAAAGGGGCGAGCTCTGCGCCGCCTAGGTCCAGGGTCTCTTTGCGTTGGCAGCAACCTCCAGGCAGCTGTCGAGGTAGAAGGAGCACGGATCTGGGCGGGGCACTTGGGATATGAGATTTCTTCGTTAGCAGACGAAGCAATAAGGTATGATTTTTCTTCATTTTAGCCCATAAAATATCTCGTTGTGTCGACATGACGAAGAAAGATGCAGAGCTTTGGCTTGGGCTTAAGTTGACGCGGCGATCGTGGCTGGCTTGGTGCTTTGGGTCGAAAGTAAGGCTTCTCTTCCAGGTTTCTGGTGAGGACCAAAATAAAGTTAATTGGGAAAAAGGGAACCTGTTTTTCCCTTCTTCATTTGCTAGATCTGGTTATTTCTGATCTGTTTCTTGCGCCAGAGATCTTGGTGGAGTCGAGCCAGCAAAAGTGCTTTTTTTCATGGTTATTCCTTCTTCAGATTATTCCTCGTGTTAGATATTCAAACTACCACGACTACCTTTTGATATTGATCTTTCAACTCTGCTTCCCATGGTGGACGAGGATGAAGAATATGATGCTATGGTTGACTACGGAGGCTGCTAGAGTTCATGAAGACGATGGAGTGAAAGAGCGATTCGAATATGATGGATTGTTAGGAATAGACCCTTGTCATGATCACACTGTAATTTTCATTTTGTGTGAGGGCTTCTATGTACGAGGGACACTAATATTTTAATGATAAGTCTCTTTTCTCAAAAAAAAAAATATCTTACATGCCATCACTTAGTTATTTTCCTCTTCTATGTCATTGCAAAAGCGAATTTGTTGTCCGTTGTGCCATTGGCTAAAGTTCACTTTTTTTTTGTGGAATAAGTCCATTTTACATATCTGAACTATCGACAAAGTCCACTTAACCCCCAAACTATAAAATGGTCTATTTCAACATATGATGGTTTTAAAGTTGGTTTTGCCATGTATAATTTGAATATCTCCATTATACACTTTTGAATTAATTTTTTAAGCAACGATAAAAAGGATACCACAATTCGATCCACTTCTGAATTAATTTTTAAAAATATGAATGAACCTTAAATCTATAAAAGAATATTAACAATTTTTGATTGAAAAATATCCATTTGTTTATGATTTTCTTTGATGTTTAGGAGGTTCGTTGGACTTATTTTGAACTTTATTAATGATTTGAGGTTGGGAAAAGGTTTTATTTAAATTAGAAAATAGCAAAACCACATTTAAAATCATCATACGTTGATGTTTGTTATGGTTTTGATAGTTGAGGTATGTGAAATGAACCATTTTATAGTTTGTAGGGCAGTGGACTTTGTTGATAGTTCAGCTATGTAAAATATACTTTTTCCTTCATATTTGCCAGATTCAGGTGGAATGTACCTTGAGATTATACTTTTTAATATCCGGGCGACGACTACGAAATGGGACCATTGTAGGACCCAAACTTTGGTTAAGAAAATGCCTAATCGCTATGGGATGTGTGGCTATTGTATGCGTACATCAATCAGTGTCAGTAAAACGTGTTCATCCTTGAAAATGTGCGAGTTGCCAATACCACGCACATTGATTATCATGTTTCCATCCACATTGTTTTTCAAGGAAAAATGCCCCCATAATGACTTAAATAGATTAAAACTTATCTTGCACAACCTTCTACAACTAGAACACACGAGGCAAGAAAGAACAAGATCCATAATGAAAGAAAGTAAATTGCAATAAATAATGACAAGAAAGGAACTTGATCTCCAGGTTTGGATTAATGTTTTCCTTTCACCTACAGCCTCATTTGAGCATCCTTAACGAAGAGAGATATCACTCCGATCCACTAGTGATAGCCCTTCACCATTCCGGGTTGCAGACTCCGGCCTTCACAAGCACTCGGGCCTTCCACAAGCCCATCCTTAAAGGTCACCAAGCTACCATATTCCAAGCTTGAGACACAAGTAATAAGTTGGAGTTGAACCGAACCTGCCGGATCAAGCATCCATGAAACACCAAGCACTACCTAAAACCCTATCTCTCGAGCTCACCCAAACCCTAGTTTTTATGGCTCACTCAAATGACTTGGTGGATGCTCAAGGAGTACAACAACCCAAAACGAACACCCACCGACCTTTAAATAGGAGCATCCCAAAACTAACAGTTTGGGTGTGGGCGAAGCACACGCCGAACGATTCACACACCAGCTGAACCAAACTGAACCGTCCCAAATATGAGCACACCTCACACTTTCGCCAGCCAGTACTCCAGAAGGTTCGACAGACCGTCCGGTACAACAACCCACAAGCAGAACACACTAGATGCATCGAACTGCACGCTTACCGGTCAAGGACTTGTCGTACCACGCTAGCCCAGAACTGTCTAAACATGTCGGCCAGCCTACCAGACGGTCTGGGGCACCATCCGACCGCAACACGCCAGCCCTAAAACTTTCTGGACACACCGGCCGTAATGAATGGTCCAAACTCCGTCAGCCACAACACAAAGACCAATACCTGAGCGGTTGAAGACATTGTTCGACCTAAACATCAAAACTCCCTAGCACCTAAAGACACTCTAAACCTCTTACCCCAATGCTTCATGGAAAAACAAGATCCGATGATACCAACTCAACTTCAACCACCCCCAATCGCAAGCCAGTAAAGAGCAAAAAGGTCTAGAACAGTCTAGATGGACCCATCTCAATGCCCGGGTCCAAGCTACACTCCTTAACATTGATGCCATCCAAATAACAAGACTTGACGAGGTTACACGTCGTCTCCACCAAAACCAATCATTCACCAAGAAAACCATGGAGGGGTCTTGAACCTTACGGGCAGAAACTGTTGAGGGCCAAAATGAAAATATTATTATGGTTCTGAACAATTCTCTCTTTTCTTGAAGGAAACTAGGGCCCACCACCCAATTACTTACATTGTGAACGCTCTAATGGCCACACAAAAATATAATGGTGTAGACAATCGTTATACGTAATTTCATATGTTTCATTGTGTGTGTGTGTATATCACTATTTACAACAAAAAAAATCTAAATGACTAAATTCACATCTCTCTACCTCCAAATACTATAACCTCTAAAAGATTCTTTGCAATCTCTTTAAAACTCTTAACTATTGTTGTAGCAAGGGAACACCCACCCCATACGAACCAGGAGAATGCGAATCAACACAGCGGTAGCTAAATCAGAGGAGGTGCCAACCCGAAGAAAGCCTCGCCTCCTGATGGTGAGGCAAAGGCGAATCAGGGAAGGTGCCAACCCTAAGGAAGCCTCGCCCCCTGATGGCAAGGCAAAGGCGGATCAAAGAGGGAGGTAGCGCGAAGGGATCATCTTGCAGGAGCACTTGAGAAGGCCGTATGCTCTAAGGCCAAGATGCGAGGGAGAAAGCTTCCGTAGGTGCCAAGAAGGCCAGGGGACAATGAGTACAGGGCGTTAGCAGGTGTCAGGAATCGTATCGCGTGGCAGGAGGATACACATACAAACAGTAACAACTGGGTCCCCCTGTAATCCCTTTTGTAACCCTGCTTTAGCTGGGGCGGTGGGGGCATTTAGGTCCTTGTCCTGGGTCTTGAGGTGTTTTTCCCCCGAAGCCCCTGCCTTGGGGAACATATTAGGGCCAGTAAGTCTTTTCCGCAAAAAGACTTCTTGGCCCTCGCTTTGTCACTAGTCAGAGGGGATGAATAAAAAAATAAAAATTGCCCCTACTATAAATAGGGGGACCCAGAATAATGAAAGGCGGGTGGCAAGTCCTAGGCTAACTAATTTGTCTAAACTCTGGTTTCTCGAGCTGCTTCACGTGCTTCGCTAAGTTGCTCCGTGAGCAGCCTTGTTGAGTGAATATTTTAATATTGTGTGATGAGATGATTTTTCAATTTAAAATAATAATTTTCGATGAATATTTGAGCATAATTGATGATTTATTGGACTAATGATATATATATATATATATATATATATATATATATGATTGATTTTGTAGGAAAGAAGAAAAGAGAAAAGAAATAAGGAAAGGAAAGAAAAAGAAAAAGAAAAAAGAAAAATGTGCACAGTGCGTGCATGGACTGTGAAGTGTATGCATGCATGTGCTGTGCGCATACACACAGGGGCCCAGGCGGGGCTAGCGCGGGCCGTGGAAGGCCGAGGAGAGGAAGAATTCGAGCCCGAGTTGGATTCATGATTTTTACACTACAAGGGCTCGTTTGGAAACCTCTTTCCCGACCGGGATCCCGGCATGATCCCGGGGACGGAATCCCACGCAGGAGCATTTGGCAACGCCGTCACCTGAGGAATTTTGGCCCTACCCTATCAAAACCCCGGGAAATCCCCCGTAGCTGCGGAGGCGCTGATTTTTTCCCAGTCTCTCTCGCGACTCGCTCGCTCCCCCTCCCTACCGACTTGCTCGCCCTGCCTCTGGCTCCCTCTGTCCCCCTTCGCCGCCTCCTCCGCCTATCTCTCCACCTTCGCCTCCAACCCTCTCCGCCCCCGCCTTCGGTGAGCTCCAGATCTGTGGGGCCTCGACCCTCCGCGACCCCTGCCTCCGACCGCCGCACCGGAGCCGCCCTGGATCTGCCGCGCTTCCCCACCGGAGCCACTGAGCCTGCTGCGTCCCCTCCGCTGTCCGCCCCTGCCTCTGTCGCCGCCCGTCACCGCGTCGTCGCCGATCAAGAACGGAGAAGGAAGCCGCCGCCTCGTCCCTCCGCCGCCCACCCTTGCCTCCGCCCCCACCTCGCCTTCGGCCGCCGCCGAGCCGCCAAGGCCATGCAAGCCGTCCTAGAACCGCCCAGCCCCCAGAGACGCCTCGGCCATAGGTATGTTTCTTTGGAATAATACGTGGAATGAAAGGAAATGTTTGGGAAGAATGGGGGGTAAAAGGGGAGGAAGAAGGGAAGCGGGGGGATAGAGATACCAGGGAAATGAAAGGACCAAAAAATCCCCTAGGGGATTTTTTTCACCGGGTTTTGCTCCTCTTTGCTCCCAAACAAAGCCTAAAAGGGGACGAGGTGGCTAGGGATTAAAAAGAGTTTTAGGGTTTCCACATGCTAATGACGGCTACGAAAATTAGGGAAATTCCAGAGGTGATTAGAGGAGATTAGAGAGAGATTAGAGGAGGATTAGAAGAGATTTTTGTAGGGAAGAGAGGCAGATGAGCGAGGGGTTGGGTTAGGCTTGCAGAAGCTGTAGCAGGGCAATAGACGTCGTGTGAGGCGTAGCCAAGAGCTATTGCAGAGCAAGGTAACTCATACCAGAGCAGATATGTATTTCTTTGTAAAAAGATTTGATTGGGGAGGAGCGCCCGGAATCATTGCCCTGTAGATGTAGGCAGGTGCTGAACTGTGTTACCAAACGTCTGCATCTCTGGTAATGTTTTTCTAATCTTGCATGAGTATCTATTGTCATAGATTTGCTTTCGCTAATTAGGGGTATTTAGCACCTACGATCCTACAAGCCTCTTAGAAATTGATTGTTTGGTTCGAACCAATGACAATTATCTACACTACCACCTCTAGAAGATTTCTATTTTTTAGCCGGATAAAAGATTCTTCGTTCGGCCATCAGAGAACCTAAAATTCGGACCTCCAAATTCTCCAACAAACAATGCTCTTAAGAGTGCTATAAAAAACCCAATGCTTTAGATGTTATGTTGCACATGCTATAATATAACGTGGATTGTTTTTCTCATGTTTACTTAGACAACTTTTGCATGTATGGTTTATTCTGTTACAATTAGTTTTCTATCACTTCCCTCCTTCACATTATCCTATATCCTATCTAGCAAAGTTTTGTATAACCTCCTACAAGAAACAAGTCATATTCCTAGATGTATTATATATTCTACCTAAAAGCTCATCAACAGTTAACGAGAAATCTAGTGAGAAGATACGAACGAGACACAGAGAGAGGCTGGGCTGGAGGAAAAGGAAGGAAGCAGAGGCGGCGCCATGGCTTCTCTCTGTAAGCTCGAATTCACCTCTTTCTCTCGGGTATTGTTTCACTTCCATTGCTCTTCATGTTAGCATCGGACATCGGTTTCCCTTATGGATGTTCCAAATGTAATCTCTTTTCCTCCCGTCGTTCAATCCTGCATGGCAGCATGTCTGAACTTTTGTATATGTTTATGAAATACTCTTAATTGGATGATTGCAGTCAGTAATTAATGCTCTAAGTTCGAACGGTTCATATATATGATTTGATGATCTTAACCTTACAAACTTGGAGTAAATGTGATACACTAGTCTTCTGCAAAGTGATTATCAGAACAATAGTCAGTTAGTGACTAGTGAGCTTCTTCAGTTTCTTAATGATAATGAACCATTCCTTTTTTTCTACTTCAATCAGAAACTTATTTAGTTCATCTATCTTGAATAGTTCCTTAGTCTGAAGACACCGTTACTTATTTGCCACTTTTCACAGGGTACATCTCTATCTTTGTCCTTGCACTACTTTTTTGGAGGATCCAAAGCCAATCCAACTAGCCCTCACCAGAGTCAGTTAGATGTAAAACACAAAAAGCCACTACAGACATTCAGACCTTACAACATTTTTTTTTTTTTGAAGGGAAGGGCAGGAGAGCTGCCGTCCATTCAAATGAAAGAAGAAGAACGGTGCGACGCACCAAGTTACAGCGCAGCAAGGCTGTTGCACACCCTGGCCCGAAGGCCCCACACTCACCCACGAGGCCAAGATAGCTTGCGGCGACACACACTTAAAAGGGATAGAAGAAGGGAAAGATACAACACCGGCAACTGCCGGTCACACCACTAACACTTACACAATAACAGACGTCTTCCAAAGCAGCAGGCCCGGCGGAGAACTGAAATAGTGCAGGGCGACAAACACGACGCCTCCAACAAGTTTGCGACGGGAAGGACTCGCAGTCGTCACGCGATTGCCGTGGCTTTCACCCAAAACGAGGGAAGGGATGCACGGTGATGCCTCCAACGAGGGAACGACACCAACGTGACGCCACCACTGGCCTAGGAGCGGGCAAGGCTTTCGCCGAAGCACCTTCCCCCTCAACGCACTATGCGGAAGACGCAGGAGACACCAAACAGGAGAACCGAGCCGCCGGTTGTAGTCCCTGGACCGAAGAGCGCACACGATGCGCCACCACCTGAAGAGGAAGACGCCGCCCGCGCCACCAAGCACCTCAAAGAAGGGGGAGGTCCAAGGCGATGAAAGCGGGACCAAATCAGGCAGCAGAGGACCAAAGACGCCGCCGGAGAAAGGACGCCAGCCAAGTGGCTGAAGAGGGGGCCACCATGCTAGGTGAACCCATGTGCGGAAGTGTTGCCGACCAACGCCTCACCTCCAGAGCCACACGAGCCGAAACACTGTCTCCTAGGTCGGAAGACGCCGCCCAGCTCCAACAAGCACCTCAAAAGAAAGGAGGGCCATGGAGACACGGACAGGACCAAGCTAAGAGGCCGAGCACGCCAGTGTTGTCGAAGACAGGGCGACAGCAAACCCCACTACCAAGGAAGAGTCGAGCATCCATCAGAAAAATGCCCCTGCAGCACACCTGCTGCAGCCACTCCAGCCGGACACCGCCAGAACCGGGCTACCTCCGAAGCGGTCCCCCCGATTGGCCCCCACCAGGAAGGGCACAGGGGAAGGGGGAAGAAGGAGGGAGGGAAAGCCGATGCCGCGGCAAGCGGCCACCGGACACACGCCCTTGGAGCACGCCTGCTCCGACTGCTCCAGCCAAAGAACTGAAACGCCCCCCCAAGCGGTCTACACCAAGACGACCTTAGGAGGAGGGGGAAGAAGGGATGACAGCATCGAGCTCCTCCAAGACGCGTGAAGGTAGGCACACAACAATCGACGCCGAAGCAGCACGCCCGCCGTTGCCGGCGACCGGCGGCAAGGGGGTCTTCCTCCATCCAGCACCTCCCCTTGGATGGTCGCCGGCGCCGCAGTAGCACTCACCGGCAATGGGAGGGGAGAGGCGACCGCGAAAGTCAGTGAGGAAGAGCACCGCAACGTCGTCATCCGAGAGGACAGGACGACCCTGGGTGAACGAAGCCCACGCGAGCTCGACGGCAGCGGCGAAGGTGGACGGAGGGCGACGCAAGAGCAGGAGTAAAGGCCCTGCCACCGGAACGGGCCGCTCCCGCCGGATCTGGCAGCCGCGCCACTAGGACCGCCCCCCGCCAGATCTCATAGCAGAGCCACGAAGAGGAGGGGAGAGGGGAGGAGAGGAAGAGGAGGGACCGGGACCTCACAGCCGCCGGAGATGGCCTCCGCGCCGCCGGAGACCGGCCTCCACGCCACCGGCCTTGACCATAGCAGCCGCGCGTGAGAAAACGGGAGGAGGAAATGGGAGGAATGGAGGAGTTGGAGGGAGGGAGGAGGAGGCAAGGGAGGGCCGGCGGCGGTGGCACCGCCGCCACCATCGGCGGGCAAGGGTTCCGGTGGTGGCTTTGGAGGCGGGTTGGGGCGCCGCCCGTGTCGCCCAGCACAGGACGACGCGGGGGCCTCACAAGCCTTCCTACCTTACAACATTGCCCACAGGGGTTTAAGTGGCGTAATACCCGAAGAGACCACACTAGCCAACTCGGTAATTGGTAACTGAACAATTTATTTCTCAATTACCGACATCAAAATTTGCCTGAGTATTTCATACAAAGCGACATTATTATTTTATTTGCAGTAGCATAAACAAAGGCTTACGGAAACAGATATTGCACTAACACCATTTGTACTATAGGTGGATATATTTTAGTGGCCCTTTTTTCGAGAAGGGGATATACCTTGATTATTTCATTAAAAATTAAAACATGTTACAGTGCTTTTCTACGCATCTACTCCTATTCTATTTTTCCTACTCACTTTTTTAAAAATCTCTTTATCTACTCCAACTCTATTTCTCATTCACCCAATCAATTTTTTTGTCATTATCTACTCCAACTCTATTTCTCATACACCCTATCGAAATTTTTTTGTCTTCCTGGCTCTTTGTTGGACCATGCCTGCCTCGCTTGCTTCTGGCTTCCTTTTTTTTTTGGATGGTGCCCATGTGGTTCGGCTTGGTTGCCTCTTCTTAGGCTCGGTTTTGATCGTGCCCATCTGGCTTGGCTTTTGGCTTCCTAGCTCTTTGTTGGTCCGCTGGCTTGAACCGTGCCCACCTTGCTCAGCTTCCTTGGCTTCCTAGCTATCTTCCTTTTTGGGCTTAACTGGGCTTCCTAGCTTTCTTTTTTTGTAATGGTGTGACTTTGTTGACTTCATCTTCCTTTTGTTTTTCTATACTTGGGCTTGTTCCTTTCTCTTTGGTGGCTTAGCTCAACTCGGTTTGTATTTTTTTTTTTTTTTGCTTCAATGCTTTTGGCTCCCTTTATCCTAGTTTTTTATTTTTTTTTTTTTTTGCTTTTTTCATCTTTTCTTAACACCCCACCCCCAATGTGACCTTGATCAATCCCTAGGATTGAACGCGGTTGGGTGAGGCGATCACCACTGCATCTCGCAGTTGGGTAGGCTTAGTCCACATATTTTAGCGACCATAAAGTTCAATTGCACAAATATTATTAGTTTATTGTGATATGAAAATATCCAAAGTAAAGTATAATGAGCTAGAACAATGCTCCATCTTCGAGATCACGTCCAAAGTCAACTATTATATGATACCGATAAAAACTCTTTGAAGGTTGAAATTCAATTTCTCATAGCAAACTCAGTTACTCAAGAATATGCATTGGTTATTGTAGAGGGCTATTGAAGAAGGTGCAGACTTCATAGAGGCTGATATAGTTGCATCTAAGGATGGACATCTAATATGCTTTCATGATGTTATATTGGATGCAACAACTGATATCGCCAATCATACAGAGTTTGCCAACAGAAAGAGAACCTATGAAGTAGAGGCACAATATGACCAGATGGTTTGTTAGTATGTGAATACCTGTTGCTGTGGTGATTTATAGCATTTGCTCGTGAGTCTACTGGTAACATGTTTATATAGTTTCAGGAACCAACGGCACAACTGTATAGTTTCGGAAAAATTGATTAAATAATATACATGTAATTTCAAATTGCAAAAGTACGCTGCATATTTCTAAATTTACGGAAATAAGCTCGATTTAGCCACTTGACACGGCGAAAACAGGGCTTCCGCCACTCCACATGGAGAAAGCACGGCTTCTACCGCTCTCCCAACGAGCACACTGTAGAATATGAAGTCCCCCAATCCAATCTTGATCGCTCCTGACGATCCCAATCCAATGCCATCTTCCTGTTCATCATCTTCCCTGGTTCGCTGTGGTTGTGGCTGGATCAACGGTACCATCATTTCAGTCACAGCAAGTCTAGTCTAAAAAAAATATACCTCTTAGTCCTAGGCGTGGTGGTGTAGTACGCCGCCGGCCTCAGCGAGCTCTACCTGGAGCGAGCTCTGCCTGGAACGTGTGCGGAACCCAAGAAAGAATCAAAAGGCATTAAAGCAATGACAGCAGTTCTGAACATTAACAGAAGAATACATTGCCTGCTTCACCTTAGTGAGTTGTTTGATCCAGCTCTTCCAAATCCTGCATGAGGTCTTATATCCTGGATGCGAGCCCAATAGGATTGAACAGGAGACAAACACATTCTCGTTTACTTCAGTCTTAGTGAGTTGTTTGTGTTGTTCTTTTGCATCTTGGGCGGTGGCCCATTTAGTGCGTAAAAGAGAGAGAGAGAGAGAGAGAGAGAGAGAGAGAGAGAGAGAGAGGGAGGGGAGGCTGCGGCTGGGGCTTCACCTAGGTAGGTTTTCCCTACCCAGGTGAAGGCTGGCGGCGGCGGCTCGGGGATGGAACGGCCAGCTCCGCCTGGAGCGGAGGCGCGTGTGCGCGTGGCCATAGTGACCGGGCTTCTCGGAGCTCGTTGTGCCGACGCTGCCTTTAAGTGCAGTACTCTCTCTCTCTCTCTCTCTCTGTGGGTTTTTCGGTGTATGCTTTGCCGAGTTCCCTCTCCTCTCCCTCAATCTGCTGCTACTGCTCGCTGGCGTCTTGGCGTCCGCGCCGGCCGGTATGTGCTGCTGTGGTGGTGGTCTTCCTCACGTGGTTCCCGGTGGCCACGGGGTGGTCGCCGTGAGCTCGCTGCTGCTCCTCTCTGCATCTCGGGCTCCTTCCGTGGCCTTTGGTCGTGGTGCGGGTGACGACATCATATCTCCGAGTCTTTTCGTCGGTAGTGCGTTAATAGCACGACGATCTGATTTCTGGGACAGCGATTTCATCGCGCGTTGTCTCTGCTTGCCGGCTTGATTCTGGTGCTCTGTAAGAATTTCGGCTTCTTCTCTTTTACTATTTTTGTGCACTGTGCTGATTGAGGTGAATCTAGGGACCTTGCCGTGTGCAAAAGGGGCTGATTCATCTTGATTTGGGTTAAGTGCATTCTGTGGGATATTTGATTAGCTCGGTGATGATTGCTTAACTTGAGGCTTATTAATCTATTATTAGATGTATTTGATTGATCTAGAATAGCACTGTTCGATTAATTTGGTGTTGATAACTTAATCTGTATGGCATAGCACTAGGTGTTAATTCATATGATCATCTTATTGCTGATTGATCACTGTTAATTGGGAAAGTGTGTGCTGTCAATAATATCTATTATTGGTTATCAAGTGATTGATTTGTGACCTTAGCAGTGCTGGTTTTCAGCACTGTTTTCTGGTTCTGTTTTGGCTAGGTTGCAATCTAAGTTGATCTGTTAACTTCTGCTGGACCTAGTTGCTATTTGCCATACATATTGAGTTTTGGTATACCATATTTTGGTGCAAGAACAGTGCTGTTTTGGAATATTAAACCTGATTTCATATTTAATAACCTGTGATATTCAAAGCTCAAATTATTTGTTGGAAGGCTAAGTCACTTAGAAACCCATAATTTGCAATCTGAGAGCAATCCTAATCTAAACCTGAGCTGTATGCTGTTTTGATTGGGCTAATGAATGCCATGTTTTCCATGTTAATGCTGATCATGAATCTATTTGCTTCATTGCTTATATTTGAAGGATTCATGATTCTGAATTTAATTCATGGCTTTGTTATTTGTGTTTTATTCAAAGTGAATTGTTTATCTATTATGCTTAAACTGCATTTATATATATAGTGTGATTTGTTGAAAGATTTGTGTTCGGGCATACATTGACTAGATTGGAGCAACGAGGGAGCTCAGGCGGCTAAAGAACAGGGATCCCTACTTCATTTCCCATGGTTGGAGTGGATGTTAGGTGGTTATGCAGTATGAGAGTTCACATTAGACTTTTTATTTTGAGAATTAACATCCATGTAGTCTTGGATCATGAGTTGAGCTATCCAAATTTGTTATGGACCTTCTAAATATGTGTGTGTATGCAATGGAAAAGTTTGCTATGAGGACAGAATGATGTTTGGATGTAGCAATATACTACATATTATTATTTTTTATCACAGATCCTTCCATCTTGTTTTTTCTTAAAATGAAATGTATTTTTTTGGTGTCATTCTAGTTACATCTGTTAGTGTGCTCTCTTCTTCATTTATGTACATTTCCTGTTAGTGGATGTATGTCTCTTTTTATAATTCTTTTGAGCAAACGGGTAGAAGCACTGCCATTTTATTTTAAAAAAAGGAGCTATACACCGCACAAGAGAGTAGAGGAGAGGAGGGGGAGGTGTTGAGGAATAGAACTACTCATTATGATCTAGAACAACCACCCGCCCCCGCGACCGAGGAAGTTGCGGCTGTTGCGCAGAAGTTTTCGAAGGGATATCTGGTGGATATTCCCTGGTTCGGTTCTAGGTTATCCGGTGTGGTAAAACCCTGTGTCGATTCTAGGCTACCTGGTGGTAAAACCTTGTGTCAGTTATGGGTTATTCGATATGTGAGAAACCCTATCAGGTTGTGGGGTCAGCCTGTGTGTGAAAATCCCTGGTCGATGTGTGGTTGGGTTAGGGGTGAGCCCATGTTTAAAACCCGGGGTTTAGGGTGGATCCTTTGATGAGAAAGAACCAAGTGCTATAAAAGGAGAAATGGTGGAGGCTTAGTGGGAAAGTCATCCATCCATTATTTAGCCCTAGGTGAGAGGTGTGAAGAGTGAGGGAGAGAGATCTCCCCATGGTGTGTAAGGTGGGTAAAAATTCCAGAAAATAAAATACCAAAAACTCTCATTTTATATCTCTTGCATATTTATTTTTAGCAATTAATTCGTGTGAGAGAAACTGGAGAGAGATGGGATGAACAGCTAGGCTTTCCCATCTAGCCGCCATCCCAAATCCCTTTCTCGTGCATCCTCCTGTAGCCTGATCTGGGAGAGAGACGAGTGGGCGTGAGAGATAGATTCGAGAAACTAGCTATAGAGAAATCAAATGAGTTGCCTTGTTCTTCCCACGCAAGCTACACAAAAGAGAGAGATTGAGGGGAGAGTCCGAGATATGAGAGTTTGAGGGAGATGAGAGATGCTAGCCTCTGTTCATCTACTCCACAGCACCACGAGAGAAGGTCCTGTTTCTGTACATTCTCTTCCCATCGAGCAGCACGCAAACAAGAGAGATTGAGGGCTAGAGCGAGAAAGGCAGCACCTTGCCTATCACTAGTACAAAAATGCACTTTTGAGACGGTTTTTTTTAATCATTTAAGACGGTTTTGAAATGACTTATATGACTGGTGTCGCAAAAGAGATCATTCATATAAGACGTTTGTAAAGCGTCTCATATGAGTATATTTTACGACGTTTTTTATGTACAACCATCTTATATATCCTACCGTATACGACATTTGTATGCCTATAACCATCTCTTATAGTATTTTATAAGCGACTTTTTCTGTGTAACCATCTTATATATCCTACCATATAAGACACTTGTGTACCTATAACCGTCTCTTATAGTGTTTAATAAGCGACACTTGGTGTGTGTAACCATCTTATATGTCGTACCATATAAGACACTTTCATACATATAAACCATCTCACATGTATTACCATACGTGGGCAAAATGACCGAATAATACTTTAATTATAAAAAAATATCATCCATACAAACAAGTACATGGCTCTTTGATAAGCATGATCGTAACATCAAAAAGTACATATATAAATTAGTAAAATAGTGATGCCAAAAGATAACATGTAAATACATAGTGATAGACAACATGATTTTTCTTTGTGATAGCAAGATCATCCATCCATCTAGCCAAACGACCTTTGAAATAGCCACATGTTTTCAAATTGTATTCTTGAGCAATGTTGACATGGCTGCAAGTTTGAAAAAAATAAAATCAGAAAAGCAGGCATCTAAATATATACACAGATCAGATCGTCATATCTTTTATGTTGCTGAAAGATAAACTATGAAATATATTACAACGTGCGTGCATCAACATGCGTACATATATTCTAGCTAGCTCAACATGCGTACATTTATTCTAGTAGCTCCCTGCTAGATGATTTTTTACAAGCATGCATGTCTCTGAAAAAAATGATCCCTACACGAAAGTTCAAGAGGATATACATGTTGTGTGTTGCCCTGCGTCTCTATACGTATATTTATGATAGACAAATTCAATTTTATACTGAATTAGTTGGTTGATTGGTTGAGCATTTGATCTTCAGGCAAGTATCAAACCCAAGTTCTATTTATAAACATAGCATTATGTTGTCATATGACAAACAGTCAGGTTAAGGAAGAAACAAAGTTTGGTCAGATTGAGGTATAACAACTATTGTATGATCACACCTATCAAAAAATGAGCTTTGTATGTGCAATACGTACCAAAAAGCTCTAGTTGTATATAGCCCCATCAACTCTGCAAAACCCAGCAATGTCGACCACCTCCGTCATGAAGAACTCGAGGAGGTGCTCTTACACGTCTGTTATATCCTCAGACAGAAAAGGACTAGTGGCGAACTCAATGTGAGCCTAACAAAAGTCATGTTGATCAGGATATCGATCAAGCATCAAACTAAGCTGCTCTGTGAAAGAAAGCATATGACGCATGACATACTGTCCACAAAGATTTTCACCAAATCGCTGAGTACGTGCCTGAAAATAGTGAGTAATTAGCAAAAACATCCAAATGAAAATTTTTTCTAATGTTATTTCATAATTACATTAAAGATCTTCCGTGAGACGACGCCACCAAGAGCATCATTGTGGTGCCTTTTGCGTTCAACATAAGTCAAGAAAGCACTGCAAAATGAAATAATGTTTTAATGCAATGAATCAAATTTAAGAAAAATATTTTTTAGGGTGAATTAATGAGTAGAAATAGAAAACCTATCAAACAACGGCACAAGACTGTAGTTGTTTTCCAAGGGATTGGCCATGGAGTCAATAGTGTAATATGTGTTCCAATAGTGTCACATATTAAAATATTTAAATGGATAACACTGGTTGAAACAGTAAAGATTAAAGATTAACAAAGGGGACCAGTGGATTACTGATGTGGCTCTCTAACTTCACATGACGGCAAACAACAAAAAAATGCTTGCAACAAAATTAAGCAGCAGAAATGTTTCTCCAATTTGAGCTAGTTCAGCAATATTGTCTTCTTTTGGTCAAAGTTCAAATCTATTCTATTATACTCCCTACTTGAAATAATGAAGAGCTGCTATTCATTCACAATTTTTCAGGTAGGGAAAAACCATAATGTGTCAGTTTGATAGAGCAATATTTAAAATCAGGGATGCTAGTTTAGATCAATATGCTTAAGGGTTCTATTATAATCAATGATATAGGTTACACCGAAAAGGCACCAGAGAATATTAGCTTTAAAGACGAGCATTCTCCTTCCAATTCACACTTTCCAAAATACTATTAAAGAAACTAATTTGTAGTTCAAAATAGCAAATTGATTGTACTTCTCAAAGCAAACTATCAAATGATCCTTATGTGACTAAGTCAAATACTTACCTCACTCGGAAGAACACAAAACATTGCATTACAAATAATCCCATTGTTGCCATTGTAAAGTCCAAAGTCAGTCAACTTCCACTATATATAGGGAGAAAGAATTAGACTTGGATCGGTAGATTGATCGATGCTCGACGACAAGATGCAAAAATATTTGACAGAGGTATGTAGCAGCCTAGCAGGTAAAGAAATCAAAGTTCTATGTACTGAATGTTGTGTTGTCTGGATGTTGGCACTTGGCAGCTGCTTCAGTTTGGAGGACTGACACCAAGAGCCAGGTAAAGAACAGCGTACAGAGTAAAAGGAGGAGAGGGAAACATAGAATTGGCCAAGAATAACAGCAGTGCGGCACTGTATGATTTATTTTCGTATAGAGAAATCTGAATCTGAATTCAGCAAATGGAATTGTGAACATGGTATTACGGTAAGGAAAAATAATTCTGAACATGGTAAACATATATGGTGAGTGTTCAGATAGAGGACGGAATGTAGTTTGCATTATCGAAAAATTGTAATTCTTAAACAGTTTTGACTCTATCACACAAACACAACACAGTTAAGTAGCAGAGCAATTTTCAGAGAAATTGGAAGAGTTGCAGAGATCATTGTAGGGCTAAAACAGCTTCTGAAATCCATCAGAACAACAAAATTAGGCGCAAATCCAGTGACCAAAGCACCAGATATATATAATGCAGCTGTTGTGACCAACTCTATCCTCCTTCCTGCATCAAGGTGCTTTTAGCAGTTAAGTCAGTTCCTTGACAAATAATATATAGTAAGAGAAAAATGAAGTATACCAGTGTTTCAAATCACCTAGAAAATCTGCAATCCGATATGCAAGAACCGAACCACGAAGAGCACCATAAAGTGAAACACTAGCCTAAATAAAATGAAAAGGACGATCATTAAGCATAACAATATTCTTGATTGAGAAGCTGGGAAGCATCGGACACACAAAGTGCTGACACAAGATGGGAACACCGCATAGGCCATAACAGCGCATCACTAGATTCACATGCCTCGACGCATCACTAGCTCCCATGATAAAAGCACTTGATGCTGATGAATTTGCCTAAACACCAAAAATCTAGCAACTCCCAAGAATAGGCTTGCAAAATCCATAACTTTTCAACCGATTGGCTGATTAATGTGTTTTTGGACTTGTTAGAAAGCTAAGAGCATGAGCTACAATTCAATCAACAAAAATTGCCCTGCAAATCCCACAGAAATCTCCCCTAAACGAGCTCACAAGCCGCTACGTACATGAATTCATCGCCGACCCACCAAATCAACATTTATAGCTCCCATATCCTTTCCAAACCTAGCCTAATCCACGCAAATAAAGACTATGTGCAGAGAGCGGATGCTTAAAGCGTTACCCAAAGATGGAGCTCCAAACCCTAGCTTCCCCTCCTCTTCTTCCTTCTCCTCCAATGTCGGCTCCCAACCCTCCCCTTCTTCCCCTTCCTTCTCATTTTTCACTAGCCGGCCTCCTTCTTCCTCTCCCTTTACCCCCATCTTCAAAATGCCCTAGGGCTTGATGATGGCGTTGGCCCGATTTGGGAAGGAGGAGGCCACCGACGGTGGCTGGCTGAGGGAGAGGGGCGGCGCGACACTGGAAGGAGGGTGGTGGCTCAGTGTCGTGGGGCGGCGGCGGCATCAACTGGAGACGGCGGCGGCGGCTGGAGACAGCAGCGCTGACTGACGGCGGCGGCTAGCCGGGGACGACCACGCCTAGAGGAAGGAGGCGGCTAGGAGAAGGGGTGAAGGCGTCGGCCGGTGGAGCGGCGGCGGCGGCAGGGAGAAGGCGCTGGGGGGCGGCGCCAGTTGGAGGGAGGCGGGGGCTTGGCTGGAGAGGGGGAGAGAGTTCAGCTGAGAGAGAGTTCAGGTAAAGTTAGGGGGGTAACAAAGAAGAAAGAGCAAATAAGAAAAAAAGAGAGGTAAAAAAGGGAAACAAAATTTGTAAAACTTATAAATTTTTAGATTAACTTTTGTAACTTATTCAATTTTTTATTAATTTTAAATCCAGAATTTCGAGGATGACAGGTTTACTGTCAATTAGGTTTTAATTAATCATAGAGATTGAGTACATTTTATTATTCAATAATATAATTACATGTCACATTATAAATATACATTGTTGATTACCTAGGTGTAGTTCGGAATAGTTGAAGCCTATTACAAAACGGTTTTGCTTAAAAGCGTCCCATATAAAAAAGTTACAACTTTCGTATATAAACTAGTCATACGAGTCGGTTTGTATTACTGAAGCATCTATAATCAAAATAGACACTTGCTGATTATGAACCGTCGTCAAATACATACCTTTATGAGACGGTTTGTAACATCCAACCATCGTCAAACAAAACATACGTTTGTAGATAATGAAACGTCGTATAATACATATTCATAAAAGACACTTCTTTTTATAAAAGTGACTCTTTTTCTCATACCTCATATGCGACGTTTGTAACTATGAAAACGTATCTAATGCAATTGACATATAAGACGGTTATAATGAAACCGCCTCTAAAGCAATCAACATATAAGACGGTTATAGTTAAACCGTCTCTTATTCCCGATCCGCGTGGATGCCCATCACAATAAAAGACGCTTTTGGGTTCGATAGGTCAAAACCGTCTTAAAATGTGCGTCTTATATTACTCTTTTTGTACTAGTGTATGTTTCCCTCCCGAGCAGCGCGTCTAGAGTATCCGAGGTGAGGGATCCTAAGAGCATCTCCAATGGTGCCATATCAGCTAGCTATAAGGATTCCAACTCAGCCTTTTGCTTATGTGGAGGAGAGAAGGGGGATGTGCTAGCTACTAACTTGCAGCTAGTCTATAGCTGATTCCAATGCACCTACTATCTATTACATGTGGACCCATATTCAATATTATAATCAATGTTATAGCTAATTCCATTGGAGAAGCTAACTATATGTTATCTATAGATGACATGGCACTTGTTTATAGCTAGCAGCTAGCTGCACCATTGGAGATGCTCTAAGAGAGGTGCTCCTACCCTGTTTCCAACATCGAGGTTAGAGAGAAAGATCCACAGAGAGAAAGAGTTTTGAGAAGAGAGAGAGTGAGAGAGATACTCCCTGCATGCTCCTGTTTAATATCCCTAAATGCAGCGCGCACCTGCAGAGAGAGAGAGAGCAGAGATCGAGAGGGAGAGTGAGAGTGAGGCACACGGAGAATACCCTCAACGACACTCAGTTCGTTGGCCTCGTTACAAATGATATTAAGTTCGATAGCCTTGACATATACGACACCGTGCGCACGAATTTATGATTTCAGTGACATTATACTCATTTATTACCTTTTTTAAAACTATTTCCTATTTTCTCCACCTGGATTGACCAAAATGTCCTTAGATCAAAACATTAAACTACAACCCTTTGTTGTATTCATCAATATGCACGAATTTTTATTTTGGACAAAATTTTATAATGTAATGAAAATACACTGTATCCAATAAAATTTTTAGATTTCAAAATTTTGAATTTGACGGAATTTTATATTTTCAAAATCTGGGTGAATTTTAAATTTTTAAAATTTGGTCAAATTCAAAATTTTAAAATATGACAATTTCTTAAAATCTATTTGAAATTTGAAATATGGTAGAGTTTGAAATTTTTGTTTCCCATGCCCGCTCGAAATCGCGCACAACTGCGCCACACCGTACATAGGGGCAAAACAGTAAAGTCATGCAGGTTAAAAAGGGTAAATCAATGATAATTTGAGAAAAATAAGAAGAATGTCACCGGGATCACAAATTTGCGTGTCCGGTGTTATACGTGTCAAGATAACTAAACTTAATGTCATTTGAAACGAGCCGTTCGAATTGGATGTCACTCATGTCAATCTCCCTCCCCTTAACTGTTGCAATCCGAAATACACTGAAAAAAGGCACCCTTTCTCTTTAGCCTCCACACACCAAGGAAGAGGAGAGGGAAAGGAGACCGGCGGCCTATGATTTAGCCCAGCAGCGAGCTCCCTCCAACGAGATTCGGTGACGGCACTCATCTCCGGCATCCTGGTGGCGCCCAGATCCAGCTTGGGGGCTCCTTCACAGACTACGGCGGCCACGACAAGGCAAAGGGCGGCGTCTTCGGCCTAAGCTCCGGCCAGCGGTGTTGTGTGGGGAGACGGTGGCATCTACGACGACTCCCTAAGGCACGGCAATGGCGACCTATGCTCCTGCATCAGTGGTGGCGCACGTGCTGGATCCATGTCTTCTCCTTGCTTCAAAGATCGCCGTATAACATCCATGTCTTCTCCTTGCTTCAAAGATCAAACAACTTGCTTAGTCTTTGTTGGAAATAGGAGGCACAAACGCAGGATTTAACGTGGAAAAAACCCCTCCAATGTGGAGAGCAAAAAACCACGGGGAAAACAATCACTATAATGGTACAAGATGTACATGGTACAAGGGGGCCTTTATATAGGCATGCCCAAACGTAAATTAGTAAAAACTAATATTTGGAGGCATATCCTAACAAATCTCCTCTTGACTCTAAATCCATGAAAATGTTCTCCCAAAATCCCCGAAGGGCATTAAGCTCCGCGAATACCAATCAAGTCAAGACAATGATTGAACTTGATATTAGATAATGACTTTGTAAGCATGTCTGCAGAATTCTCATCAGTATGTATCTTTCCCACAATAATTTTTCCTTCAGCAACAACATCGCGGATAAACTGGTACTTGATATTAATATGCTTAGTCTTGGCATGATACATATCATTCTTGATCAAACAAATAGCATTGTGGCTATCACAATAAACAGTGTTGACACGCTGTGGAAAACCAAGTTCAGAAACCAGACCTTGCAACCAAATAGCTTCTTTAACACCTTTAGTAGCTGCAACATACTCTGCTTCAGTAGTAGAAAGAGCAACTATATATTGTAATGAAGCTTTCCAACTCACTGCAGAACCACACAAAGAGAATAGATAGCCAAAAATAGACCTTCTCTTATCGAGATCACCAGCATAATCAGAATCAACGAACCCAATAACATTGTTCGACTTCACCAAACTTTTATCAAATATCAAGCCATAGTTAGAAGTACCTTTAAGATAACGAAGAATTCACTTAACAGCATTCCAATGTTCCTTACCAGAATTATACATAAATCTGTTGACCACGCTGACTGTATGAGCCAAGTCAGGCCTTGTACAGATCATAGCATACATGAGATTACCAACAGCACTGAAATATGAAACGTGGGACATATAATCTTTATCATCTTCACTGATAGGACATTGACTTGAAGATAACTTCAAATGAGAAGCAAACGGTGTAGAGAAGGTTTGCAATTACTGAGATTATACCTTTGAAGTACTTTCTCAATATAACTTTTCTGAGATAGAAATAGAGTATTAGCTTGTCGATCACGCTGAATGTCCATCCCAAGAATTTTCTTAGCTGGACCAAGATCTTTCATCTCAAATTCCTGACTAAGTTGAGTCTTCAACTGATCAATCAGAGACTTGTCATAAGAAGCAATAAGCATATCATCAACATAAAGCAGTAGATACACAAAAGATCCATTAGAAAACTGTTTCCAATAAATGCAATGATCATAATTGCTTCGAGAATAATCATGAAAAATCATGAATGAGTCAAACCTTTTATACCACTGCCTTGGAGCTTGTTTCAAGCCATAAAGAGATTTCTTCAAATGACAAACTAAATGCTCTTTTTCAGGAGCAACAAAACCCTCAGGTTGAGTCATAAAAATCTTCTCATCCAAATCTCCATGAAGAAAATCAGTTTTAACATCAAGTTGTTCTAATTCAAGATCAAATAAAGCAACAATAACAAGCATAACCCGAATTGATGAATGACGAACAACAGGAGAAAACACCTCGTTAAAGTCAATACATTCCCTTTGTTGAAAACCTTTCACCACTAGACGGGCTTTCCACTTTGCAGGTTCAACTCCAGAAAGTCCATCCTTCTTCTTATAAAGCCATTTACACTTCAGAGATCTTGTATCTTTTGTAAGCTCAACCAAATCCCATGTATGATTTTTATAAAGGCTCTTAATTTCTTCATTCATAGCAGTTAACCATTTAGAAGAATTATCACATGAGATAGTTTCAAAATAAGAAGATAGCTCAAAAATTTCATCACTATCAGTAATGAAAGCATAATTGGTAACATTATCAGTGTCACGATATCTAGCTGGCAATTGAATATCACGTCTAGGTCTATCACGTGCAATGCAATGATTATCAGAAACAGGAGGCTGAGAAACTGACAGTGTAGAAGAACAAGCAATAGCATCAACAGGTAAGTCTACCTCAAAAGTTGGATTACTTGTAGAAACAACAGTCTCAGATGCATCAGTGGATGAGGTACCACTAACAGAAACACCTCCAAAGGAACATAATGAACTTTCATCAAATGTAACATCACGACTAATGATTACTTTCATAGAATCATCACAACATAAACAATACTCTTTGACACCGAAACCATAACCAAGAAAAATGCATTTTTTAACTCTAGGCACTAGCTTTCCATTATTACTGTGAGCATAAGCAGGACACACAAAAATTCTAAGATTAGAATAATCAACTAGCTTTCCTAACCATACCTCTTCTGGAATTTGAAAATTAATCGCCGAATTGGGAGAGCGGTTAACCAAATATGCAGCTGTATTAATAGTCTCCGCCCAAAAGCCATACTTTTCCCATAAACCAGCATTGGATAGCATGCAATGGGCCCTCTCCAGAAGAGTACAATTTATGCGTTCTGCACGACCATTCTGCTGAGGTGAATCTGGGACAGTCAAATGTCTAGCAATACCATGATTAGCACAATATTTATCAAACTCACCACTGCAAAATTCCAATCCATTGTCAGTTCTCAATTTCTTAATTTTCTTACCAGTTTGATTTTCTACCAAAACTTTTCAAATCTGGAAAGTAGGAAAAGCATCACTCTTATGCTTTAAAAAGTAAACCTAAACCTTACGAGAGAACTCATCAATAAAAGAAATAAAGTACTCACAGCCTCCAATGGAGGGGTGAGGAGAACGACCCCAAAGATCAGAATGAATACAATCAATAATTCCTTCACTCTGATGAGTAGAAATAGCAAAGCTAACCCTCTTCTGCTTGCCAAAAATACAATGTTCACAGAATTCCAAATTGCCAATATCTTCTAGACGATCTTTTTTGTGCAAGAGATGCATACCTTTTTCACTCATATGACCCAAACGCATATGCCAAAGTTTGGTATTAGAGGTGTTAGATGCAATAGCAACAACTGCAGTACCTGTAACTGTAGAACCTTGCAAGTAATAAAGGTTATTCATCCGATTAGACTTTAAAACAACACGGTTGCCAAGAGAAATCTTAAGAACACCATTTTCATCGGTATACTTGTACCCCATACCTTCTAAGGTGCCTAAAGAAATAAGATTCCTCCTCATTTTTTGAACATGACGAACATTTGTAAGATTCTTCAAAGTGCCATAATGAGTTTTAATTTGAATTGAACCATTACCGATAATTTCTAGTGGAGACTCATCACCAATAGTAACATCATCATTTGTAACAGCGGTATACTCAGAAAACCACTCTCTATGTGAGCAAATATGAAAAGTACACGCTGAATCGAGAACCCAAGAAATACGTTTCTCTAAATCAGTGGTGACCAAAAGTGCTTCTCCACCCTCACTATCAGGATTTTCAACAATTCTAGCCTCAGTAGATTTTTTCAATTCCTTTTCTTTTTCTCTTCTTTATTTTTCAGTTTGACACACTGAGAAATAACATGATCATTGGCTTTACAATAACGGCAAAAATTGTTGGAATTACGACATCTTGATTTAGACCGAGACTTTGATCTATTAGAACTGCCAGTTTGCTGAAATCTACCTCTAACAATTAAACCCTCACCCTTTGCACTGGAATGAGAATCAACATCAAACTTTTCCTTAGACAATAAATTTGACTTAACATTCTCAAAACTGAGGGTAACATGATTGCCATAAAGCATAATTTCTTTAAAATGTTTAAAGGTAGCAGGCAATGAGACAACCAACAAAATAGCCTTATCTTCCTCATCAATTTTCACTTCTAAATTCTCTAAATCCACAATGATGGAATTAAATTCACTGAGATGAGACTGAATAGAAGTACATTCTGCCATGCGAATAGTGTACAAACGTTCTTTCAGACGTAATTTATTGACGAGACTTTTGGTCATGTATAACGCCTCCAACTTTACCCATAAGGAGGCGGCAGTCGTCTCCTTAATAACTTCGCGCAGAACATCTGTAGACAAACTGAGCTGTAGGGCAGACAAAACATTTTAATCTTGTTCTTCCTATTCAATTTCATCAATTTTTTCCGGTTTCTTTAAAAGAGCTTTTCGGACACCGAGCTGTGTGAGAACGGCCTTCATCTGAACCTGTCAGATAAAAAAACTGATCTTGCCATCGAATTTTGCAATGTCAAGTTTTGCAGACATAATGGCAAAAACAAATATCAGAAACTAAAAGAAGAAAATAATCCCTGACATATTAATCTAGACCGGATACGAAGAAACCAATGAAAAACAGCCAACTTTTCTGGTGGGTGAAGCCGTGTGCACAAAGCAAAAATAGACTAAACTTGATCTTGCTCGCTGGAAGAACGAAGCACAGTGCAGCCTTGTTTTTCCCTTTGCGCACAGAAACCGATGCCAAAAGGTAAAAAAGGAATTTTCTTCTTTTTTTTTTAGAGAGAGCTCAATATACTTTATTGATTATTGAGCAAAACAGAGACATTAGCAACTGGAGCATCACGAGGCCCATCGGGCCAGAGACTAGCCCAGCTCCAATTGTTATTTGCTGGCCCGATTGGTTTGCTCCTTCTTACAAGTTCTTTACACAGAGAAGGAATACGGTTACACAGCACACTCCAGTGTACTTCCTCCCCTTGCTCCATTCCCCACCGAGCCAGTCTATGAGCAAAATCAACCCCCTCCCGATTCCAGTGTTCCATGGAGCTTCTTGGATGATTTCGGCGCCAGATCCTCAATTCCTGGATAATGGAGGCAACGATTGATCTATCTCGAATCGGTGAGTTAATTTTGTCAATCAAACTCTTGCAGTCCGATCTGAGATGAACTTGAGTTAAATGCAGTTCGTCAACAAAAACTGTGGCTTCAACCAGAGCTCGCGCTTCAGCAGCTTCTGCATCCAGGCAAAGATGCAAATCCTTCGTCCTTACAGCTTGAATCTCCAGATCTGAGTTGAAAATTGCTGCTGCTGCTACAGCCCGATTAGTAGTTGGATTGAAGGCCGCATCCACTACACAGGTCAGGCCCTCCTCTGGCAGCTTCACATTTGTTGTCGTTCTGTTGTTGGGAAGCTTCTGATTTGTGCTTTCCTTAGTTTCATCAAGAATTTTCTTTACTTTGAAAGCCATCCCCATTATGCTCTCCGGTTGCCCATCAAAGAGCACTGCATTTCGCCTCTGCCACAACTCCGACATCCCCAATGCTAGCAAGGTCAAGTCTACTTGAGATAAACTGTTAACTCTTTGTATCATCCAGTCATGAAGGGACACATCTAATTGATCCCATCCTTTCGGCACTTGTGCTCCAGGAAACCAACTCGCCATAAGCTCCCAAAGTAACACTGCCACCGGACAAGACAAAAAAACATGGATTTCATCCTCCTGACCACCACAAGAGCTACACCTTGGGTTCAGGTTAATCTTGCGGTTGATGATAGTCTGGCCAACCGGTAAGTTATGTCTACACACTCTCCACACGAGATGCTTTAGCCGAGGAGGCATTGTGGCTTGCCAAATTTTCTTCCATGCTTTGTCAACAGTAAGTCCTGAATTTTGACCTTGTCCATTCTGTGAGTGACTGTGACTACTAAAGTTTTTGTATCCCAACATATAACCTGATTTGACAGTGTAAAAACCTGTCTTTGTATGAGCCCATGCTAAGATATCTTCAGTCTTCACATTTGGTAATGGAACTTGGATAATATCCTGTATGTCAGCTGGATTAAATAGGTTATTCAATTTTCCTCTATCCCACTGTCCTTGTTCCTGGTTGATGAGGTCAGCCACAAGAACCTCTTCTGAGCCATGACCAACGGGACGCCACAAACCGTCCCTTGGGATCCAAAAATCATGCCAGACCTTTATGCTTTTCCCATCTCCTACCCTCCATATTAAGCCTTTCTTTAGCAGCTCCGCCCCATAGCAAACATCGATCCTTCCAGGTCCTTGAGGCTTGAGCAGGAGCCGCCGCCTTCAACACATCAACATTGGGATAGTATCTTGCCTTTAAAACTTTTGCACAAAGTGAATCTGGAAACATAAGCAGTCTCCATGTCTGTTTGGCAAGCATTGCTTGGTTAAATATTTTAAGATCTCGAAAGCCTAAGCCCTCCTCTTCTTTCGGTTTTTTTAAACTCTCCCAAGAGGACCAATGGATCTTCTTTTGCCCCCCTGCCCCCCACCAAAACCCTGCCATAGCACTTTCTATTTGTTTGCATAATCTAGCCGGCAGCTTGAAGCAATTCATATAATAGGTAGGTAGCGCTTGAACAACAGCTTTTAAAAGCACCTCCTTTCCAGCCTTTGAGAGAAATCTCTCGTTCCATGAGCTCAACCTTTTTTTCACTCTCTCCAAAACAGGTTTAAAACATCCGTCTCTCCTCGTCCCCATAACTGCTGGCATACCAAGATACGTCTCATTTTAAACCACCTTATCAATTTTAAGCACTTCCTTTATTAAGTTTGGGGATCCATTATCTCCCCTAGCCACAAAACAACAAGACTTTTGTCTATTTATCTTTTGGCCGGACCCCAGTGCATAAGCTTCCAAAACCTCATCCAGCTGCGTTAAGCCCCTTCTGTTTGCTTCCAAAAAAAATATTGAATCATCTGCAAATAATAGATGATTTACCGAGACTCCCATCCTTCCAAATTTAATACCACTCATCAGCTTTTCCTTTTCTTTATTTCTTAGCAGTGCTGAAAGGAATTTTCTTCTTCCCTGAACGGGAACGAACAGTGCATGTACGTTGAAACCGAGGCGTTGATCGGAGCCGAGGCTTGGTGTGAACATGGCCACGGTGATGGGCTCGGGAGAACGGCGACGGCTGGGACGTTGGGCAGACCGCAGACGGCAGCAAGGTGAGTCGGCGGACAGCGGAGCCCGTGCGGGCGAGGCACCGGGGCGGCGGCCGGTGCGGGCGAGGCACCGGGGCAACACGGCGACTGTAGATAGGAACACGGCGGCGGCGGCTCCTACGAATTTTGTGGGTAGCTAGGGTTTTCACCTGCGAGGAACTCATGCCGTAGGATCTGAGGATCGGAGGGCTCTGATACCACTTGTTGAAAATAGGAGGCACAAACATAGGATTCAACGTGGAAAAAACCCCTCCAATATGGAGAGAAAAAACCACGAAAAAACAATCACTATAATTGTGCAAGATGTACAGGGTATAAGGGGAGTCTTTATATAGGCATGCCCAAGAGTAAATTAGTAAAAACTAATATTTGGAGGCATATCCTAACAGTCTTGATCTTTATTCTTCGTTTACTTCGGTCTACGAACAGGATGAAACAAAGATCTCATGCCCCACAGGGATATGGAAACAAAGATCAAGACTAATCAACAAATCAAACAACTCACTAAGATCAAAGTAAACGAGAAAATGTCGCTGGAAGGCATGGATGATTTAAATGTTTTCATAGTCGAGGAGGAGATGTATTCTTTACTTGGTTTGAGGGAGGAGGAAATGGTTGCTAACACTAATGTGGGAGGCAATGTAGAAGTTAGACACTAAAGGTGAAGCAAGCAATGTATTCTTCTGTTAATGTTTAGAACTGTTGTCATTGCTAAAATGCCTTTTGATTCTTTCTTGGGTTCTGCATATGTTACAAGCAGAGCTCGCTGAGGCCGGCGGCGTACTACACCACCACGCCTAGGACTAAGAGGTATAATTTTTTAGAAAACCCCCTGTGCGCAAAATAATCCCCAGCTGGTCTACACAGGGCAAAAATATCAAGGCATACCAACTTTGTGCAAAAAAAACCAAGGCACATCAACTTTGAGCCATAATTTTTTAGAAAACCCCTTTACGCAAAACAATCCCCAGCTGGTCTACACAGGGCAAAAATAATAAGGCACACCAACTTTTGGCGCAAAAAAACCAAGGGACATCAACTTTGGGGGCGCAATTTTTTAGAAAACCCCTTGTGCGCAAAACAATCCTCAGCTGTCTACACAGGGCAAAAATACCAAGACCACCAACTTTGGCCAAAAAAATCAGGACACATCAACTTTGGAGCGCAATTTTTTAGAAAACCCCTGTAAGCAAAACAATCCCTAGCTAGTCTACACAGAACAAAAATAACAAGGCACACCAACTTTGAGGAAAAAAAAAATCAAGACACATCAATTTTGGGGCGCAATTTTTTAGAAAACACACTGTGGGCAAAACAATACCCAGCTGATCTACACAGAGCAAAAATATCAAGGCATGCCAACTTTGGGGGAAAAAACCAAGAAACATCAACTTTAGGGCAAAAATCCAATTTTCTTCTCAATTCGTGGGGAGATTTTAATAGAGATTTCAACAGACCACCCAATTCGATGGCTTTCACCCAAACAAAATTAATTTAATCGGTCTTTACGTCCATGAATTAACATGGTACCCATGAATTTGTTATCTCTATGATATATGATATTCTGGTCATTTCACCTTATTTTTCAATCAATTAGCCCAATTTCCACACGTGAATTGACTATTTTTTCCTCGACTCTCGTCCAACCAAAACCCCGATTTTTTTAGAATTTTTTTCAAACATGCTATTATAAAGTTCGCTTATTTTGCATTTACCATTACAAAGTCGATATTATTGTATATGCCACTGGTTTTGCTACTAAATATAACAAATGTCATTGTGAGGCTTTTTCGGATATTTTCTGTTATATGCGCGAGCCAAATACACAAGAAATACATTTAATTACATGTGAGGCGCACATGTCATCTCTCCCCTCCTTCTCCCTCCCTCCTCCATTGCTCTCTCTCACCGGAGCGCCGCCGCCGCCGCCGGAGCTCCCCAACTCGCCGCCGGAGCTCCCCAACTCGCCGCCGCCGCTCGCACAGCTCACCACCCCTTGAAGCATCACAAGTAAGACTCCTGGAACTGTGTCGGTGACCTCTCTCCACTCTGTTTATCACCGTTCATTGAAGAGGACGGCCGCATTCACTTCCTTTTGATCCTCGTCGTAGTCATTTGAAGCTCTGTCAGAACGCCCATGACCAGTTCTCTCTGGTCTTGACCAGGATTCTGTGCCACAAGAAACCAAGTGTTGGTTGCACGCTGGTGATCGGGATGGAAGACCAAAGTCTTTGGAATGCTCAGCCTGCCTTGATTGTGAATCAAGGGCCAGTCTCCTTGAACCCTGTTTGGACCTACTTCTGCTCAGTTCATCACCATCCAATGACGAAGACAAATGCATTCTCTTCCCACTATGGTGATCCTCATCATAGTCGTTGCTTCTTCGTCAAGATGCACACCCCTCCTCTGATCCCCTCTGCTCTTGACCTGGATCTGTTCCTGGACTCTGTGCAATAAGGAGAGCTCAACTGCTGGTTGTGCGCTGATGACCGGGGCAGAAGACCAAAGTCTTCAGCATCGCGGTGAAGTGAGGGATGAATTTCGGAGCTATAAAGAAACACCTTATGGACTATTAGTACTGAAAATGAAAAGAGGTTTGCATGATACACAGCCGAGTAAGGTTTAGAACAAAATTAATTTCTCTATTCTAAGGTTCAGGACAAAATTAATTTCACTATTCTAATGAATGATTGAGGATGAACTTGACTATTGCTCTATTTGTTGATTTTGTGACTGTTAGTTTTCTGTAAGTAGAAGTAACAAGTTAGCTACGACACATATATGTGATAGGTTGTTGAATAGCCTTGCATTGGAAGGCCGTCCAGAACAAGTTTGCAAAATAGTTACGGACACTAATAAATAGTTACAAAGGTCCACAAAATAGTTACGAGAACCGTCGGATATTTAAACCATGGCCACATTAGGACATGTATAATGCTACAAGTCAGTCATCTCTAAGCCGGCTACAACAGGTGCCACATCGATATTTTTCTGACTTGGATGAGAGAGAAAGAGACCATCGCCTGGGCTCGTAAAGCAGCTTCTGCATGTCCTTTTTTCTCCATGGCACACACATGAAGCATATTTTCTAATTCATATTTTTGCTATATCTTTTAATTAGTATCTCTGATCATCGAACCAATTTCAAAAATGAGTTCCTGATATTTTTTCAAACAAAACTAGACCACACTTGTCATACAAATTTCAAAAAAATATTTTTTTTGAATTTTTTATTATCTATTGTTTGTTTTTATTTTTAAAATTTTTATTTTAAATTTATAGCCCCTTAATAACCACAGTTTTTAAATTCAATTCAACTATTATATAACTGTGCAGACAGCTCTCTAGACACCCCATTGAATGCACTGTCTATAGTGCTGTATCTAAGTGACATGACAATTATTAAGAGACAGCAGATGTCTCTAGTATTGTACATGCCTATAACATCGCCGTAATTAGCGGTAACCATTTTTTTAAAAAAACCGCGCGGCTTTAATTCTGCAGAAAGAACGAGTGTGTAGTTACTGCCTTCCAAAAACACGATCGCCACATCTTCTCCACGTCCGCGCGCCGCGCACGCAGCGAACAGGGCTTTGCGGGATAGTTCGCGCGTCGTTGGCTCGCTCCAATCCGACCCATGAGCAACAACTCCTGCGAGTAGCATAGCGGAAGCGTATATATACACACATATTATTTAAATATAAATAGCCATACCGGTGTGTCAAGTTTTTAGGAAAAACGGTGAATCCTCGTATCGCGGTGTCGCCGTATCTATATCAGAGCATCATAGGTCGTTGATAAGTTGCTATAACTAGATCTACTCATGGGTAGCCCGACCCGACCAGTGCACTGGACTGGGCATGGGCCTTGATTTGACGCCCGGCCGTTGGGCTCGGCGTAGGAAACCTAGGCCGAGAGGGGTGAGTTGGACTCCTAATTCAAATTTTAGCCTTTGTTTGCGTGATTGATTCTGCCGGTTTTTACTCAAGCTACCGATGAATCACTATGAACTAGATGCGGAAGCAATGGCACAATTACTCAACAGAGAATAGGTGGCTCGATGGCTCACATAAACAATGCACAATATGGAGTACTAGAGGATGCAAGAGACGAGAAGACGCAAACCAAATTGTTTATCGAAGTTCGGTGCACAACACATGAACACCTATGTCTCCGTTGAGGAAACTTCTCATACAGAGAAGTTTCCCTAGTCCTCGATCCACTCGTGGTAGCTCTTCACCAACACATGGTAAGTAACTTCAAACCTTCACACAAAGATGAGTTCTTCCACACGCGGAAGCTCCTCGCACCCGCGGTGCCGACACACGGCCCCAACCTCTGACACACGGGGGTTTTATACGTGACCTCCAACGGATGAATGCAACACACTTCCGACACACGGAAGTGACCCCTGATACACGGAGGATTTCGGTCGATGTGGTCATTCGGTTGGTGAAACCCGTGGCGTGGGACGATCTCCCCGATGGTGAAGTCCCAAGAGCATAAGACCGGAGACCGTCCCTCACCACTACCCCTTCTTTCCCACCAAGGAGCTAGGTCAAGACCTCCATGGGAGAAGGGGCAAAACTTGAGAATGGATGAGAGTAGGTAGGGGACACCTTCTTTCTCTTCCTCTCTCCTTCTCCCTCTCTCTCTCTCTCAATCTCTCAAGCACATGGAACCCTAGGTGGAGGTCGGAACCATAGGAGGAGCTCTTAAGGGTGGCTAGGACAAGGGGTGGCTTCTAAATGAGGCTCTCTCAAGTTCTCCCATGCTAGTGGCTATTATTTATAGGTACAAGGTGAAAACCCTAAGAATGGATGGTCCAGATTGAATTTTTCGTGATGCAGTCAAACCCAGTCCGATGGTCGTCGGACCCAGTCCGATGAAGTGTTTCACTTTGGGAGTGGCCTAGTCGGACCCAGTCCGACGCTGGTCAGACCCAGTCTGGGTTTCCAAAACCGTCGGTTAATCGCGGCTAACCGCACCTTCGCTGGGCCCGGTTTGGTAAACCGGCTGTTTAGGGTTTAGTGGTTTGGTCAAAATTTGTTCAAATAAATTTTAAAAGTAAAATATACATAAAATTCCTAAAAATACTATTAATCATTCTAAGAATTTTGGTTTAAACAAAATTCTAAAATTCAAATTTTTAATGTATGCTTTAAAGAATTTTAGCGATTTTCACCGATTTTCATCTTTTTTCCTCACAAATCGCGATTAACCGCGGAAAACTGCCGGTTAACCGCCAAAAACCGCGGCTAACCACGAACAAAACCGAGGAACCGTGGTTTTGCATTTACGATGAAAACCGGCTAAAAAACGTGGCTAACCGTGGTTAACCGCCTCCGAGCAGTAGACAGTTCGGAGGTGCTCTGCGGTTTTGTAAACCCTGGACCCAGTCCGACAGAAGGGTTGCATTTGGGGACTTAGTCTCTAGGAGTTGATGGCCTAGCCGTCGGACCCAGTTCGACAGAAGGGTTGCAATCTTGGGAACTTTGCCGTTGACATGCTCATCCATCGGACCTAATGCAACGGCCGTTGGACCCAGCCCCATGGGGCTAGTTTTTGCAGCCCACGTCGTTTTGGCTATCCCATTCTCCCTTGATGTCTCACCTAGAGTTTTGTGCCATGTTTGTCGACTGGTGAACACAGCGGGAACATTTGGACACATAGGCAGGAAGTTTCGTACCCATAGGAAATATCTGGTTTTGAGACTTAGCGGCTACGAAACCCCGGACAGCTGGCTACCCCTTGGAGTCCCCTGGACCTATCCTGAACTCTCTAGATGACGAATGAGGATAAGAGACCGGAGATGTGCTCTGTGGGACCCTGCAGCCAGAGATACAACGTTCGGCATGCATGTTGGTCCTAGACTGCACACACGCAAGAAATCAAAAGAACTATGAAACAAATATCTTTAATCTTGACGTGATCCAACTCTACAGCACAGTTGCCATCAATTACCAAAATTATTCAGCCCATGGGTGGCTTGATCTTACACTCGGGCCCACAAAATTACGCAATCAACCATGGATGGGATGGGCTTTTGGGCTTCGGGTTGGGCTAGGTTCGGGCTTGGCCTCGCGAGATCAAACTTTTCCAAGCCCGGCTCAAAACCCGACCCAGTCAGGGTTTGATCAAGTCTTGCTACAACTACATCAATGGTCTAATACAATTTAAGTGCAAAGTTAAAAATCTCCTTTCTTTTTTCCTATCATACATTTTGGACCATGGTCAACATGAACAAAAACATTGGCACCTTCGCGCTTTTCATTTACCCTTGCTTTATGTACTTAGGACAGAAATGCATTTATTAATTTATACTACTGCAACATTTTCAAATTTTCTGAAGGTTTATCTAACTTCATGACTGTCTACTTTGTTCAATAATGGAAATTTATCCAGGCTCTACATCTGAAAATGTATACGGCATACAAAAGTCAAATAGTCCTAAAAAAAGGACATTACAATACCAACACCAAAATGGTTCTCAACAAAAAAAAGGACTGAAACAATGCAAAGAGAAAAATGCTTAAACATTACAAAGTCTATTATTTAATTGCCATCTGTGATTGGCAAAACATGACAAGGCCATCTCTTCCAAAAACCCGCAAGCTAGGGCAAAGCACCCCCGCTCGTCTTCCTTTTGTAATAAGGTCCATTGGCGTAACCAATAGGATCCTCTAAAGATAACCTACATACATGAGATATCTTTGCATTTGTCAAAAATAATGTCATTGCGGCAAAACCAAACCACCCAAATAAGGGATGCAGTTCCAACAAAAATCCATTTCTTTATATTTAAATAAATTCCATAAAGCCAATCGCATAGTAAGTGAGAACAACTATTAGGAGTTTTCAAACCAAGAGCAATTTGGACCATGCGTCAAACTGTTTTTGAAATATAACAATCATAGAAAAGATGTTGAATTGTTTCATCGCCACAACAAAAGCAACAAAACTAACTTCCTAATCAACATTAGCTAATCGATTGACTAAACTTTGTCAACCAATTAGATTTTGAGCCACTAATGCTCTTTGAAAAGAGACATTCAAGGGCGAACTATTAAGAACACTAGCAACCGTATCATTTTTGTTGTGAGCAATGGAGAAAAGAGATGGATACTGCTACTTTAGAGGCATGTGGCCCATCCAAAGATTTTCCCAGAATCTAATCTAAGTACCATCATTAACTATAAAAGTTCCCCACCTGAGAAATTTATGTTTCACCTTCATAAGGTCTTTCTAGAAATTGGAATCCTTAGGTAGTTCTTCAACCTAAGTTAGAGTCTTTGAATGCAAATATTTGGAACAAAGAAGCTGTTGCCAAAGACCATATTCATTTAAACGTTTAAAAAGCCATTTGCTTAATAAACATTTATTTTAAATGTCTAAATCATGAATTCCTAAACCACCTTGGTCTTTTGGTCCACAAAGAGTATTCCACTTTGCCAGCCTATATTTTTGTATGCCCATTAAATTGTGTTATGTGGGGCCGTGTCTATAGTAGGAGAGCTAAGCCTACTACCAGCCAAAGTAGTTAATAAGAGGATTAGCATTAGCAGAGGATTACCTCCAACTTTGAGATAAGATTAGTTAGAGTTTATTCAGGGAGTTAGTTGGCCGATGGCCTATGTAAGCCGCAAGGCATAGCCTAATTTGGGGTAAGCAATCAGATTAATCTATTATCTCCCTTCTCCTTCCTTCTAATCTTTCCCCTGCTGTCACCATTGATCGGAGGCTTCCAGTCTATTATCGCCCTTCCACTTCCTTCTAATCTTTCCCCTGTTGTGACCATTGATCGGAGGCTTCCAGCTGACGATCACTACCTCCGAAGCAAAGGACCGGCGCCCCCGCCGCTGCCTTTGCCTGGCCATCGGCCTAGCCGTAACATCTTGGTATTAGGAGTCACCTATCCATCACCCACCTCCGCCGCCATCGCCATGTCCCATCCACCCAACGACGACGTTCAGCAACAACTCGTCGCCATCGCCCAGCAGCTCAACCAATTGGGCACCATCACCACCAAGCTGAGCACCATCGACGGATCGCTCGCCCGTTTGGAACAACGGCAGCAGCAGCACCAGTCCTCCATCGAGCGCCTGGAGCAGCACAACCGTGAGGTGGTGCACCATGGTCTAAAAGGAGGCCGTGGCCGCCCAATCGCCCAAGCTCTTCATGACGATCGGCCGCCCTGGTTCCACAAGATGGACTTCCCAAAGTTTGACGGGAAGGCAGACCCTCTGCTCTTCATCAACAAGTGCGAATCATTCTTCCACCAACAACGCATCCTTGAAGAAGAGAAAGTCTGGATGGCCTCCTTCAATTTGGACGGCGCCGCGCAGCAGTGGTATATGCGCCTCTAGTGCGAAGAAGGAACGCCGCGGTGGCGCAAGTTTGTCGAGCTCCTCAACACCCGGTTCGGCCCACCCATACGTGCCAATCCACTGGGAAGGCTGGCCGCCTGCCGCCGCACGGGCACCGTCGTCGCATACAGCGAGAGATTCATGGAATTGCTTGCTCGCGCCGGGACACTCACTGAACCACAGCAAGTCCAGCTATTCATAGCCAGGCTTCAGGAGCTGCTGAGCATCGACGTACAACTCCAGAATCCGTCCTCCCTGGAGATTGCGATCAGCCTCGCCCGAGCGTACGAGCGGCGGGAACAAGTCACCCAGTCAAATCGCCCATGGGGACGAGGCCTCCTTCCAACTCCTTCAGCAGCCCCGACCACACTAATCACTCCGGCGCCCAGGATAGACACCGCCTCATCGTCGGTCGCGCGCACCACCACCGTGGCCGGCCGTACAGCGCGCCGCCTCACACCGGAGGAGATGGACGAACGCCGCTGGCAGGGTCTCTGCTTCAACTGTGATGAGCGGTACGTCCGAGGACACAACAAGGAGTGCAAACAGCTCTTCGTCATGGAGATGGAGTACCCCAGCGATGACGACGACGACCACCCGGCCGCCGCGGACGACGTCACGCCTGCACCAGTCATTTCCCTTCATGCCATCTCCGGCGTCCGCACCGGCAAGACAATGCAAGTGCCAGTCCAGTGGGGCGCCACCACCTTGACCGCCCTCCTCGACTCCAGGTCCTCTCACAACTTCGTCTCAGCGGACGGCGCGGCGCGCACCGGCGCCTCTTTCAACCGGTGCACCGGCCTGTATACCACAGTGGCCAACAGTGAGCGTGTCCCCTGCCACGATGCATTCGCCGCCGCATTGTTCTCCATCCATGACGAGCCATTCCAGGCAGACATCTTCGTGCTCCCGCTCGCCGGTTACGATGTCATCCTCGGCACGCAGTGGCTCGCCACCCTTGGGCCGATCCTGTGGGATTTCGGCTCCCTCATCATGCAGTTCTGGCTGCGTGACAACAAGGTCTGGTGGCGCGGCTTGGATGGACCTGCCAACATCAAGCTCATGGCGACCACCGGCGACAACCTCTTAGAGGCCCTTCTCGCCGAATTCGCTGACCTCTTCACCGAGCCGCGCGGATTGCCGCCCCCACGTCCCTGCGATCACCGCATCCATTTGCTGCCCGGAACAGAGCCTGTGGCGGTCCGGCCGTACCGCTACCCGGCGATGCACAAGGATGAACTGGAGCGCCAATGCAACGACATGCTCGCCCGCGGCATTATCTGGCGCAGCACATCGGCTTTCTCATCGCCAGTCCTGCTAGTCAAGAAGGCCGACCAATCTTGGCGATTCTGCGTCGACTACAGGGCGCTCAACGAACGGACGGTCCGCGACACCTTCCCCATTCCGGTTGTCGACAAGCTACTGGATGAGCTGCACGGCGCGAAGTTCTTCACCAAGTTGGACCTCCGCTCCGCCTACCACCAAGTTCGCATGTTCCCGGTGGATGTGGACAAGACGGCTTTCCGCACCCACGATGGCCTCTACGAATTCTTGGTCATGCCGTACGGCTTGACAAACGTGCCCACGACGTTCCAAGCTTTGACGAATGAGGTGCTGCAGCTGTTCCTCCGCCGTTTCGTCCTGGTGTTCTTCGACGACATTCTCATCTTCGGCAAATCGTGGTCCGAGCACCTTCAGCACGTCCGAACTGTCTTCGCCACCTTGCGCGCCAACGACCTCGTCCTGAAGAAGTCCAAATGCCTCTTCGGTGAGCAATCCGTGTCCTACCTCGGCCATGTCATCTCCAGCAACAGCGTGGCCATGGATGCAGGGAAGGTTCAAGCGGTGGTCCACTGGCCAGTGCCGCGCTCCGTTCGCTCCTTGCGTGGATTCCTCAGCCTGGTAGGTTACTACCGCAAGTACGTCAAGGACTATGGGGCAATTGCAGCGCCACTTACACCCCTACTCCGCAAGGATGGATTTGAGTGGTCACCATCGGGCGAGGCGGCATTCCAACTCCTCAAGACGGCACTGACGACGGCGCCCGTCCTTGCCTTACCCGACTTCGCTCATCAATTCGTCGTGGAGTGCAACGCATCGGGGACTGGTTGTGGCGCCGTGCTGCATCAAGGGGTAGGGCCGGTGATTCTTCAGCCGCCCAATGGCGCCACGGCATCAAGGACTCGCGGCGTATGAGCACGAACTAATTGGATTGGTGCAGGCAGTCTGGCATTGGCGGCCTTACCTCTGGGGACGTCCATTCATCGTCAAGACGGACCATTACAGCTTGAAGTTCTTGCTCGACAGCGCCTGTCCACGATCCCGCAGCATCAATGGGTCAGCAAGCTTCTTGGCTTCGATTTCACCTTTGAATACAAGCTCGGACGCACTAACATTGTCGCCGACGCCCTCTCCCGGCACGACACGGAGGACTGCTCGCTCATGGCCACCTCGGGACCCAGCTTGACATCATCAATGATCTGCGCCAAGCGGCCACATCGGAACCAACCCTGGTCGCGCTCTCTGAACAGGTCGCGTCAGGGGCACTGAACGCGCCCTGGACCGTGGTGGACGGCGTGTTGCTCCATGGTGGCAAGCTGTACATTCCGCCGGGGTCTGATCTTCTCCAGACGGTGCTTGCGGCTGTTCACGACTCCGCCCATGAAGGCGTGGAGAAGACATTGCGCCAGTTCCGCCACGACTTCCACACGCCACATGAACGCGCGGTGGTTCAGGAGTTCGTCTGCCATTGCGTGGTCTGTCAGCGCAACAAGATGGATCACCTACACCCCGTCGGGCTGTTGTTACCCCTGCCGGTCCCATCGTCAGTTTGGTCCGACGTCTCCATGGACTTTGTGGAAGGACTGTCAAAGGTGGGCGGCAAGTCCATCATCTTGACGGTCATCGACCGCTTCTCCAAGTACGCGCACTTCATTGCGTTGGCGCATCCCTACTCCACGGAATCGGTCGCAGCGGTGTTCTTCGCCGAGATTGTCCGCCTTCACGGCGTTCCAGCATCAATCGTCTCCGACCGTGATCCGGTGTTTACTTCCACTTTTTGGCAGGCCCTCTTCAAGCTATTGGGGACAAACCTTCACATGAGTTCAGCTTTCCATCCCCAATCCGATGGACAAACAGAAGCAGTGAACATGGCTATTGGTATGTACCTCCGTTGCATGATGGGCGATCGGCCGTGCCAGTGGCTTCGCTGTTTACCTTGGGCGGAGTTTGTCTACAATACTGCGTACCATTCAGCTCTCAAAGATTCGCCATTCAAGGTCGTCTATGGCCGCGACCCTCCTGCCATCTACTCCTACAACGTTGGCGACTGCAGGGTGGCTGCCGTGGCCCAATCCATGGAGGAGCGCGACAAATTTTTGGTGGACGTCCACGCTCGCTTGCTTCAGGCCCAGGACGTGGCCAAAAGGACCTATGATCGCGGCCATAGGGAGCTCTCCTTCGCTGTAGGTGATTGGGTTTGGTTGCGCATCCGTCACCGAGCTTCGGCATCTCTCCAAACCGAAGCCAAATGCAAGCTCCGGCCACGTTTCTATGGGTCGTACCAAGTCTTGGCAGTGATCAACAAGGTGGCATACAAGCTGAAGCCTCCTCCGCGTGCCAGAATCCATGATGTTTTCCATGTCGGTTTGCTGAAGAAGTTTGTGGGTAAGCCACCAACATCCCCTCCAGCATTACCGCCGCTTCATTTCGGTGCAGCTCAGCCGACTCCAGCTCGTACGATGAAGATGAGGTTGGCCCGGGGTCGTCGTCAAGTCCTTGTCCAATGGGCCGATCAGCCAGCTTCGGCTGCCACATGTGAAGATGTTGATGATTTCAAACGCCGATATCCTGAATGGCAGCTCGCAGACAATCTGCTTGTCGAGGAGGGAGAGATGTTTATGTGGGGCCGTGTCTATAGTAGGAGAGCTAAGCCTACTACCTGCCAAAGTAGTTAATAAGAGGATTAGCATTAGCAGAGGATTACCTCCAACTTTGAGATAAGATTAGCTAGAGTTTATTCAGGGAGTTAGTTGGCCGATGGCCTATGTAAGCCGCAAGGCATAGCCCAATTTGGGTAAGCAATCAGATTAATCTATTATCTCCCTTCCCCTTCCTTCTAATCTTTCCCCTGCTGTCACCATTGATCGGAGGCTTCCAGCCGACGATCACTACCTCCGAAGCAAAGGACCGGCGCCCCCGCCGCTACCTTTGCCTGGCCGTCGGCCTAGCCGTAACAAATTGCCAGTAGAATCTAGATCTAAAATAGTCTAGTTTTTTAAACACCACATGAGGAATCTCAAAGAAAGACATCATGAGCATTGGGAGACTAGACAAAACTAAATTTATTAGAACTAATCTCCCCCTGAAGATAAATGCTTCCCTTTCCAGCTAGCTATTTTTTTCAAACTTTTCTTCCACTCCTTTCCAATCAGAATTACTTAGTTTCTTATGATGCATAGGAATACCAAGATATCTAAAAGGAGGTAAAGCCATTTCACAACCGAAAATTCTCGTATAATCTTCCACAAAATCTTTGGCCGCACCATAGAGATAAATCTCACTTTTCGAAAAATGATTTTTAAACCAGATAGGTGCTCAAAAACACATAATAATAATTTCATATTATACACATGTTCAATATAATGATCTAAAAATAAGATGGTGTCATCAACATATTGCAAAATGGACAAACCATCCTCCACGTGATGTGGCACGACTCCATTAAAATGCTCAACATGTCTGCAACAATATTGAACAAAAATGTAGACAGTGGATCCCCTTGTCTTAATCCTTTTGCAATTTGAAAATATGGTCCAATGAATTCATGACTGTCTACAATTAGCATTTTTTGTGATTTATTGGCAAAAATCACAGAGCACGGTGACAGTTATTTTTCATTGTGCTGACAATAAGGAGACAAATGCGAAAACTAATGGTGTATAAACTTGGCAGCCAAACAAAGCTAGTAGCCATCATCCTTCAGCATATAGGCGATCTGATGCAGCAGTGCCTCTGCATTCTTTTCCTTCTTTTGATATGGATTTGTCCATTCTTGGTACCTATGCAGGCTACCGGTGAAATCAGTGAACAACCCATCGACACCAATCTCATTAATCCAGTATTCATATTCATTATATGGGTCTTGATGGAAGTTGAAGTGCAAGAATGAGTTCTCATTTCGGTAAGTGTATGGGTGCACCTGCGTCATGTGAATTGTGGTAATGTCATGTAAGATCACTCACTTGAAGGACTTCAACATCTATGCAGTAAAGAAAATGTGCAATTTCTAAATAAGATACTCACCTGAAGATTCAGAGCATGTGCTCGAGCAACAAAATCGGTTGGTGGACCTAAGTAGTTATTTTTTGGGGGAACAATTGTATCCTTCCATGGCCCAATCCCAACTACATACTTCCTTATGAACGCAAGGTAACCATTTGAAGTTATCTCATAGTATGACTGCACGGTGGAGAGAGACTTTGAAAACAGGATGTGGTCATGAATTTCACAGAGAAACCTGTTTTACTAACAAACTTTACCTGGTTGGTATCTTGGGTTGGAATTGAAACGTCATCTATTAGAAGTACTTTTGGAGAGTTTGTCATGTTTGAGATGTAAATGAGTGAAGTTGGAGCAAAGGATTGAATGAACAGTGGCTGCTTGAGCCAATCTTGAGACATGTACTCGCCTTTGTAACCATACTTCAGTAGTGTCTCAACAAACATGTCTTCGAACTTCTTTCCGCCTGACCACTTGACCTACATTATTAACCAATCATATTGTCAAATTGGTCAAGAGATATGAGACTGTAAAATCTTCCATGCTAGAAGTAAACAACCAATTATCTGAAGATGGTCAGCTTCAAGTCACCTACATGCTGGTTTATGAAAATGGGATTCTTGATCTCTGGGTATATTCCAACCACCCTGTCAGCGTAAAGTGCAATCAAGATATATTCATCGAATGTGATAATCTCGAACTTTCCTGCATTCAGAGAGCATTATTAGCATTTGCAATGAAATAGGTCTTTTTATTTATAGAGCAAATCTAATAAAACCCCATGTTTAGGGGACATTGTATCATGTTGCCACAGGTTTAGACTATTAATTTCATATGATCACAGGTCTTCCATCCAATTAACGCCAAACCATGGGTTTTAAAAATGGTCGTAACACATGGCACATGACACGGTGTTGGCCAACCCGGCAAGTCTAGATAAGCAACAATTAAGGGCAGGAGAGGCGCAACTCCTCGCTAACCTCGATTCCTGTTGCCGCCATGAGGGCTCGACTCCTCAGTGTTCCGCCCATACGCCTGCTCGTGCGGCGCCCCGTGTGCCTCTCACTCGGATCCCCGTCGTCCTCCCACGCGCCTTGCCATCCTCCTCCCGGCTTGTCATCGTTCTGCAGGATGCCCGGAATGTTGTCCTCCCGGCCAGTTCATCGTTGTCCTCCAACTCACCCGACTCGTCGTCGTCCTCCAGTTCGCCTGGCTCGCAGTCTTGTAGCACGCCCGACTACTCATTGTTGGCCGCCTCGCCGTCCTCCTCTTAGCATGAAGATCGAGAAGATGGATGGTACGGGTACACGTAGCTGAGAGGAGGAGGACGGCAAGGTGGGCTGGACAAGAAGGACGACGATCCAGGCGGGATGGAGGATGACGACGAGCCAAGCGGGACGAGGACGACGAGGCACGTGAGAGGACGAGGTGAGCAGGCGCGCAAGAGCCGCACGGGGCGATGGCGAGCAGGTATGCAAGAGCTGCACATGATGACAACAAGAACTGCTGCCCTTAATCGTTGCTTAGCTGGACTTGACGGGTGTGTTCATGCCATGCCACATGCCCATGTGTCAGGTAAATCTCTACAAAGTGTGTTTTTTGTTAATTAGAACGAAGACCTGTGGTTATTTGATACTAATAGCTTAAACATGTGGCAAAGTGATACAGTGTCTCCTAAACATAGGGTTTTCTGAAATTTGCTCTTATTTATATATAGATCAAGAATTATGTAATTCTGCATTGATATAAAATAGATGACGGCTGACATTAACATGAGTAGATTTTTCCCTTTATTTATTTTTAGTTTTTTAAAATGAACATGACTAGTATTTAAAGCAGTATAATGCAATAAACTAAGAAGCAATAAATAGAGAAGAAGTATACCATTATAATGTTGGTCCCTGAAACTGTAGCGTTGTTTTACCGTCAGTGTTTTCAGTTCACTAAGAGTAAAATCCACTGGAAGTAAACAAAAATCCAAATAACTAATGGTATATTCAAAGAAAAAAATGAATTAAAAAGAACAAGGTTTTCACGGTTTCACATACCAACAAACCATCCAGTCACATTTACTCCTTGGACTTCATACGCTCTCTTCCTGTCATCAAACTCTGTACGATTAGAGACATCTGTGGTGTTATCCAAGATTACGTCATGAAAGCATATCAAATGTCCATCCTTCGATGCAAGTATATCAGTCTCTATGAAGTCTGCACCTTCTTCAACAGCCCTCTGCAAGAACCAATGCATATCTTCAAGTAATCAGGTTTGAATAAGATAATGGATTTCAGTCTTCAGAGAATCTCTAGCAATTACATAACAATCTGGACATAACGTCCAAGATATTGCTCTAATATTTAAGTCGTCTTCTTATTAATGCTGCGCATGTGATTGTGTTATCCTATAGTTTACTTGGATATTGCAATTTGTAAACCAATAGCATTGCTGCAGTTGAGTTTCATCTGTCACCAAAAATATATGCTTCTATGCTTTGAAAACTTGTCATAATTTCCTTTAGCAAATTTTGATGTCAATAGCTGAGGACTGAACTGTTAGTTACCAAGTAGGCAGCTGCGGTCTCCTCGGGCATTTCGCCATTAGAACCCCTGTGGGCAATGTTGTAAGGTCTGAATGTCTGTAGTGGCTTCTTGTGTTTTACATCCAGCTGACCCTGTTGAGGGGCAGCAGGATTGGCATTGGATCCTCCAAAAAGCATTACAAGGATAACGATAGAGATGTGCCCTGTGATCAATTATTCAACACATATCTATACATGAGTTTCTGAATCAGTTAAACAGAAAAATGGATGGTCCTTTCCATCATAGCAATTAAGAAACTGATGAAGCTAATTGTTCTGAAAATCATCTTTCCATGAAAAATCCGTTATTCAAGCATGCCATTGAAAAACTAGAGATACTATGGAAAAATATACTGGAGAAAGTATATGAATTATTCCATGAGCATTACTGACCTAAATAATCGGTATTTCATATAAATACACCAAAAGTTCAGATAAAATGTATGTTGCGTTCAGTAAAAGATACTATCTATGCGTGCCAAGAAGAGCCATGGAAAAGAAAAGAAGAAGATTTATAGAATAGAGAAGGTAAATTAGTTCTGCCATGAAGAGAAAAGAAATGGAACTATAGGAGAGGAAAGGTGAATTCTGATCTTACGAAATGAAGCCATGTTGTTGTCCGCTTCTCGTCCTCTTGCCCCAGTCGAGCTACAAACCTCGACTTCTCAAAAGATGCTTTCTCTCCCTCTCTTTCCCTGGCTTTCTCGTGAAATGTTGATGAGCTTTTAAGCAAAAGAAGCCTGCCTCGGAATATTCCTCAAAAGATAGACTTGTTTCTTGTAAGTCTACCAAGCTGCTTTCTTCACCAGCTAAGAGCTAGCAAAACTCTGAAGTTGAATGGAGTGCTAAAATCTATTTACTACTCCCTGCTTATCTGGACTTAGACACGGCATGAACTTCTGCCGTTGTTTATCTGTAAACTAATAAAGCTGATGAATAACGCCCCAAATAGCAATTGGCACAATTCTTGGCCAAATCATGGGCAGTCCTATGGTCCCATTTACAGAGTCGCCCGGGTCATCACTCACCTGTCCTCTTGGCAAGAACGACTGCAAGTTTTTGTCAGTTTTTGAAGAATTTTGTGATGCATCAGTCAAGAATTTTAGCGGTCAATAAATACCACTGAGTTAGTTCCGGCCGTGCCTGACAAGTCAATAGTCCATGGTGATCACATCACATTCGCATCGGTCCTCTTGAGTGGACCTTTGAATTTGTATATCCAAGGAGAAGAATGAGGCAACTTTGCACACGAAGACCGTCTGTCTACTTGAAAGATCCTACCTGCAAATTTGTGTGAACTAATTATTGGGTTTGTAGATCCAATCAAAAGTGGGTGCAATTTTACATTTTTCCATTCCCATTATCATGATCTAAACTGAGAAAGAACATAATTAACCTAAATGATCGAACAAAACATAGGTATAAGCCGATTAAAGAGTGCGCAAATTTAGCAACCCTCTGCAAAGACTTAGGTCATTGTTAGGAAGTTATTAAAGATAGGAACTACTCCTGAAATATAGGGATAGGAATCCATGGAGGATCTCTTGAAGATGTGATTTGACTTTCTTTGTTATCGCGTGAAGATTAACAGTAATTAATAAAATGCAAGGATTGAAACATGTTCAGCGATTGAGTTTAATAATATCACAATGCATAACCAAGTGCATGGCCCACATATGCCAGGAATATTTATCTATTAATCGGCAACAAAAAAATGATTTTCACTTAAAAATGCATGTCAAAAACAGAGCACAAATGGAGCTGTCTCGCTTGCTTCAACAGCCACCTGTTCTTACCATTCTTTAGCCACGAGTTCCAGACGAACTTGTTGGTTGCCGATATGGGAAAAAAACGGGGGGAAACCACCAATTGGGCACGATTTTAGTGAACCGACGGTAAGCATATTCCAATGGTACTTCGGAATATTAGGTACAGCTCAAATTTCAAGGGTAAACTGGATTTGCCCAAAAAAAAACGAACTTAAACACAGATATAATATGTTCTATATCAAAAATTTTGCAATAACCATATCCTGAAATGCTTGAAATACCATATTAATCCATAGTCTCTTCAGTACAAATATTCCATAAGCCTGATGACAAGGCACAGAAAAGAAAAGAAACCACTTCGCTGCTCAACCACTCTAAGCAACTTCAAATTGCCATCAATTCACCAAAGTTGCGCATCACAAAGATGGATCCAGCAAACAGACCTACAGCTTTCATCACCTTCTGCAAATCATAAGTTACAAACAATTGAGCAATTACTAATTAGCAACCAATGTAGTCTCCATGAAACGGCTGGGAAGATTACTAAAAAGCAGAACCATAATATATCATACTGAAATTTTGTTTTGTCATTTTTTATTGCCCATGCTGCCTACTTTTTAATTTGAAGCCAAAGTTTGAATTCCAGACTCAAGTGTGGCTGGTTCAGGTTTTGATGTAGCTCAAAGTTTAGCTAAAATATGGACTAGCAAGAATGAGCACACAGCCTTCTGCAAGGAAACTACATGGCCAACTTTCTACAAGGATAACACACGCTGTTTAAATTGCATCACAGTTCACACTTACGTTGCCATATTTGTGATTCTTGCCAAGACAAGCATGCTAGACGCCTAGACCAACTGCACACATCATACAAGATAGAATCCAGAGGATGGTCACTGGTGGCTCTTTAGGTCAAATCAGATAAATATTTCAATAATCTCTACGTAGTTAATGCAGTATCTTTAGAATAACTTAATAGTACCCACCAGTTGCAGTCTAACTGGTAAGTTAAAGGATTCTGTTTTTCCATTGCAGTCCCAGCAGCATCACCAACACCACAATAACGCTTTGTGGTTTTGTACAGGCATTACTGCACGATGGAATGTTGTTTTGTGGTTTTGTACAAGCATCACTGCATGATGCAATGCCAAAGCAACGGCCACAACACAACATGCCCGACATTTTGTCTGACAGGGATCAGGCATCTCTGGCCTCCCATTTGTACGATGTTTGCACATATGTTTTTGTCATGGCATTAAGGTATTCTAGCAACTACTATGGAATGAAAATGGTGCCCTATTCTATACGAACCAATGTGGTGGCAATAGCAGATCATAGAATGTTGGATCACTACTAGCATAACTGTGGTTAATTCTTTTTTTAAAATAATCATAATAATCCACTGTTGGCTGAGACAGCTCTGAAGTATGTTCAGTTGTTAGTGTGGTTTTGAAGTCTAAAAATACTTTGAAAAGGTGGCATATTTATCCTTTGAGGCTTTGACAAATAGTTATACTCCAAGTAGTCTGTCCCATGGCTTAGCGACATTGTATAGTACGTGGCAAGCCTTGCTCTAGCTGGTAACACTGATGATCAATTTGGTAGGTTTCCAAATATGTAAAAGAGACATAACAGCAATGCACTTTGAACGGTTGATTAGCTAAGCAAGCCAGATGCAACACACGATGCCATGCAATTGATTTTAAACCCTTACAGGCAATGGTGACTGGTGAGAAAAAAATAAGCAAGGAAAAGAAATAGCCAAAAATAATGATGTTTCCCTTTGACAATATACATTAAAAGCAAAATATAATGGTGGAATTAGGCAGTGCTGCTATAGCGTGATAGTTTCGTGGAGTGGTATGTAGGCGAGAGACGCGCTGTGGAGTGTACTGTGAGCAATTTTCCCAATATAATGCAGTGCATGTGACATTATGTCCACCGTTGTAACGGTGCAAAGGCAGATTTGAGTCTCAGAAAGAAATAGACAAAAAGAAATAATTTGCAGGGCCAATCAGCCATAATCAACCACTACAAAAGAAAACAACAGGCTATTGTGGTCTAAGTTGAAAAAGTTGTATGAACAGATTCATGGGAAGTTGATCTCAACACACGTAGTAGTGCAGGGAAGGAGGAGAAGGAATCCAACAGATGGCCCCCTAACAATAAAACCTTAAATCTAGCATAACAATGAACCAATTGATAGGATAACTAAGATAAATCAACCAACCAACCACAAACATGTGCCATGCTGCATTGCTGCTACAGAACAAGACAAGAACAGTAAGGACAGTAGCATTTGCTCCAGTAATGTGTGATGCAATGGTGCCGCATAGATATTTGTCCATAATAGAGATATTCAAATTATAGCACTATACACTAAATTTTTTGACAAGTATAAAAGAAGATAATTGAGAACATGCCACTCCAAACAATGTAACTCCAAAGGTTGCACACTAGGATTTGTCACTCCAAACAGTTACCATTCTAGGCTTATAGCACTTAGCACTGCAGTGAGGGACTACCTAGCCTTGGAGGGCCTTCGGCAACAGTGGTGTCCACGTGTTTAGCTTGGCAGCTGAGGCTTGAGCAATGCTCTGTTCTGGCGGTTATCCGCATCAGACTTGTGCTTCAACCATGGAGGCATGGAGCTCTATTTGGAGTCATGCGGGAGATTTTTCACAAAGTTATCCTAGGCGGCAAGCAGGGGCATAGCATCTAGAGGTACTTGGCAGGCAAACTAAATACAAGCATATACATAAATTAGCTTACAAATAAGTAAACTGAATCAGCAGTTCGGGATGGGGGCAACATCAAGGCGACAGGGGAGGAGGGGAGCAGTGTTGCTACGTCAGGGGATGACGGGAGCAGCACCAGCTGTGAGAGGAGGGGGCCAAGGCACACGGTTGGGAGAGGAGGAGGAGCAAGACACGTCGGAGGAGGTGGGCAGGTGCAGGACAGCAGCAGCCAGCAGGGGAGAAGAGAAGGTGCAGAGAGGCAGCCTGCATTGGAGGAGTTAGGAGGGAGCAGGGAGGAGGGGTAGAAAGGCAGTGGCCAAGCAGGGGTGCTACCTTAGTGGCTTCATGACAATGAGCTTGACGGGGGAGAGAAAGGTGAAGCCCAGCAGTGAAGAAGAAGGTGGCGGCAGTGGCGGCAATGAAGACGACGATGTTCAGCGGCGATTTTGGCAGGGGACTCGCGGCGGGTCTCTTGTGCCCTGATCCCTTTCTCTCGACCCCCTTCTACACGTCTTGGCCCACCCTTTCTCCCTTGTGGCCACTACCCTTCCACCCAGCACAGCCTAGGCGTCCTGGTGCACCTAGGCTACTGATTTCAGCCAAGTTGCTGTGGCAGGACCCCTAGCATCTAGGTACAACCTAGGCCACCTAGGGCATAACTTGATTTTCAGCTAGCAGCACGAATTCAAAGCAAAGCTGATGCAAGAGCTTTGCTGACTAGAGCTCATCTTGTTCATTGTTTTTTGAGGGGGAAGCTCATCTTCTTTCCCGTCAGCAAGCATGGCAAGATACAAAAAAATGTTCATCCTAACAGTTATCCAGTGATGTTGCAGGCGGCCTGGCGAAGAGCAGCACATTTAATCATCCTCTCTTTCATTAACTAACCATCGGAGGTATCTTGTTGATTTCATTCTAATGTCATCAAAAGAGGTTCAAGTGTTCCAACCTAATCAATCAGTCGGTGGAAAGTGGAAACACACGACACGCTGGTCGCAACAAAATTCTCTAGCAATCTTCCACCAAACCTACCTTGATACTTGATCTAAGACCAAAGAATATACACATCAATCGGGCAAACTAAAAACTAGTTACTTAGTTCCTTGATCCCCTATGAGGATACGAGGCACAATAAACTTGGCCCCCGATCAACATCATAGACCACGAATCAGCTGTAACCACCACCACCTGTCGAACCAAGAACAGAAAAAAAAAAAGAAAAAAAAAAGAAAAAAAAAGAGAGGAAACAAACGGCGGGCAGAGGGGCGGGGAGGAGGGTGGGTGTACGGACATAGTTGAGCGCCCACTTCTCCTCGTCGTTGACCTGCGAGTCCCAGAGGTTCTTGAGCTTTTCCAACGCCGACGGCGCCATCGCCGACGCGAGAGCTTGGTTGGGGTGCGGGTTTAGGGTTTTCGCTCCCCTTCCCCGCTCTCTCTCTCTCCCCCTCTCTCAACTGCCTCCGGTGCTCCACGAGTTGGGTTGGCTTCTGCCTTTTGCTTGCTACAGATGTTATTGGGCTTCTTCTTTATGGGCCTTTATAGAGCTGGCAACGAGACACTGATTTGGGTAGGAAGTTTGTTGGGTGTGAAGCGCAAACAATGTACATGTCAGTTAAATGAAATTCACCCAAATTTTAAATTTGGATTCCATGGAGACTTAAGTTATCTTGATATTTTAAATTTCAAATATCCAAAAAGTTAAATTTTGATATTTCGAATTTAAAGTATTTTAAAACTTAATAACATGTTCAAAGTGACTTAAACTTAAATGAAATAAAAAATGATTCGAACCGCTTAGTCTATTTTTTGTTAACCTGAAGACACCTCTAAAGCCTTTTACAAACAAGGTGATTGAAGTGAACCAGCTTCGAGAAGCAAATTTTAAGAGCATTTTTCAAATTCAGATTAACATTCAACTCATTTAGCTCAATCAGCTTATGCATTCAACTCAGCCATTTTGAACATGCTCAAAATTTTTGTATTCAGAATTGTAAATTTGAATTCACTTGATGACACATCGCAGCTATCATTTTTCATGGACCATGATTTACCGGCAACAATTACAAACAATGCTAACAATTACAGATAACGATAAAGTGCTTGATGTCGTGGTGGTAAAGCGATGATGTTTAGGCTTGGTAACCTAAACCCAGTATCCATCATCCTTTCTTATGCAAGAGTACTGCAACATTCTTTTCCTTGTGGCACGGAGTTGTCCATTCTGGGAAATTGTGCAAGCTGCCTGTAAAATCGGTAAACAGCCCGTCTACACCGATCTCATTGAGCCAATACTCAAACTCCCTGTAAGGGTCTTGATGGAAATTGTAGGGCAAGTAGTGATTCTCGTTTCTGAAGGTGTAAGGATGCACCTGCAGCACATCATGATATTTAGTGGTACTGTAAAATGTAGCTTGAGGGTCTTCAACATTTATGACATGGAGGGAGAAAAAATTCATCTAAGATCACTCACCTGAAGACCCAGGGCATGTGCTCTTGCAACAAGATCGGTCGATGGTCCTAAGTAATTTTTTGGGGGGAACAACTGTATCCTTCCATGGCCCAATCCCAACGACATACTTATGAATGCAAGATAAGCATTCGAAGTAATCTCATAGTATGACTGCATAGTGTGGAAACTGATTTTCATACGAGTGGTGATAAACTTTTCACATAAGAGAGAGAGGAAATATTTTTCCATGTTGGCAGTACCTGATTTGTATCTTGCGTGTGAACTGTGACATCATCTATTAAGAACACTTTCGGAGAGTTTGTAATGTTTGACATGTAAATGAGAGAAGATGGAGCGAAGGATTGGATGAACAGTGGCTGTTTGAGCCAATCTTCAGACATGTATTCTCCTTTGTAACCATACTTGAGCAGCGTCGCAACAAACCGGTCATCAAACTTCTTTCCGTCCGACCATTTGACCTAGATTATTCAATAATCATATTATGGCATCGTTAAAGACTAGAGAGATGTGTTAGCACTGAGGCTGCTTCCTTCCTTCAGAAACAAACTGTTACCAGGTAGAAGTCGCTTACATGCTCATTGATGAAAACGGGATTCTTGAGCTTTGGATATATTCCAACTATCCTGTCAGCGTAAAGCGCAGTTAAGATATACTCGTCAAATGTACGTAGTAATAATCCTGTACTTCCCTGTGATCCAGTAGGAGAACATTGTTAGCAATTACAATGAAATAGCACTATAAATAAGAGCATGTATCATTATTTAGCAAATACCGAAGTGTAAAGCCATGTGCTGCAGAGATAAATGACAAAATCTCATTGTACACAAGGAACAAGGCAGTATAATGCAATGGATAGAGGAAAGAGAGATAAGAGAAACTATACAGAAAATTTGATTGAATAATACATAGCTAAATATAAATTGCAAAAGTATGCGACAGCGGATGGATATGCGTGATTTATACGTTGGATCCGCCACCTGGGATGGCGATAGGCCTCTTTCACCGTGCCAGATGGCGAAAGCTCTTCTTGTAGTGCTTGCACCGGTGCTTTCCTTCCCACGGTGGCATGTCTGAAAAAATTGCAGTTTGCAAGGAACTGAAAGTAAGAACGGGGTAGAAAACAAGATGATCGGAACAACCACGCACACACCGCCAAGAACAGAAATGCTACAGAGGTATTGCTCAATCCTGATGCTTTTAAATCATTCTCGTAGAGAATCTGTTCCACGCCGCCGTTCCCTTAGCGCAAAAGATCGTTCTTTGATGGTGGCAAACCAAAACCCTTACGATTCAAAGGCAAGGCAAAGAATGGAACCACTCATCAAATCCAGCAAATTCAAAGACCATCCAAGAACGCAGTGAGGGTTCGACACGAACACTGAGCACAAGACACTAACTCTTGTTGGTAGTACTCGTAGCCGTCTCTAGTTGGTAGTTGCCTAGTTCTGCAACGCACAGCCCATCGAAGCCCAAAGGCAAATTGATAAGTGCTAAGCGATCTGGGCCTCTCGGGGGTTCATAGATTCTAGGCTAAGGGGTTCACCGGTGGACCATACAAGCTAGTATTAACTAAAATTTTTTTTGGACCCTGTGTCCTGTGACACACGGTGGGCCAACTGGGCTCCGCCCCTGACTAAGACCGAAGTAAACGAGAATGTATTTGTTTCCTGTTCAATCCTGTTGGGCTCGCATCCAGGCTCTTAGGACCTCATGCAGGATTTGGAAGAGCTGGCAGGATCCAGCCCATGAGCAATCTGTGGAGCAAGGAACGATGGCACCCATGATCTCGATCCCAAGTCTCAGCTGCTGGCCATTCTCCACACTCATCCAGGCTGAGCTGCCACCATAACTTATCATCGCCTTGCCCAATGCAAAGCACATATTTGACATATTTACTCTACAATGTCGGTTGATTAGGGACATGAAACCAAAAAAACATGCAATAATTCTTAAGCATTGTCTGACAATGCATCAACCTGGAAACAGAAAAAGCATAGTCCTTAGAAAAGAGAAATCATTTACCTGTGTGGAGAAAACTCGTTGGAGGTGATGGTAACCTAAGACTGCAGAGCCAATACTGCAGCACTTGAGCACATCAGAAGCATGTGCTGATATTCACCAATATTAGTTTGAGGTTTCTATCAACGCCACAATGGGCAGGAAAGGTAAAGGCTACACACCGAGTGGCAGGTGTGAGGGCCATGCTGGGGAGGTTCCTTGAGTAGTGGGGAGACAGTGAGACACGAACAAGGATTTCAGCACTTTCCCTTCCAAAAATGAAGATGTCCATAAGCACTTGGTGGTACATACGGATAAATGTAGATACAAAAATGAGGCATAGTAAACACTCCCTTGCTATGCATGCATGCCTACTGCTGTTTATGCATATCTATGGACTATGGTTTTTCTGCTTACCTATGTGACAACTGAAAAACCCATTCACCTCCCTTCAGGCTCCACTTCAAATTATGGGGTGTTCCTTAACCAGGTTTAAGTTTGTGCTTCTCTGCAAACACCAAATTTTTTTATAAAAGGTGAAAATAACATGTTATGACAGGAGCAAAGGAAAACATACCAAAACACCTGAATTACTTGTAGAAAGCAAAGCACATCCAACATATCTAAGGATGTCTCCCTCGATGGGTGAGAAATAAGGTTACACAGGAAGAAACCAGAAGATATAGCCATTGTTGTGTACCGAACATAATTTTGGAATGGACCCCTTTTCTGTGGATAAGTTCATTACAAAAGGATTTCACTCTTCAGTATTTATATGCAATTGATGATCTGCTGGCAATAGCTTAACCTTGTCCTTAAAAACTATTCCTTTCCTGCAATTTCTTATCTTGTTCAATCTTTTCATTGTATTCTCCATTCTCACTTTGATATTTTCAGGATGTTTATACAAGGGAACAAGGCCCCTATCTTCTATGTCATTCAGTAGTTTCTCTCCCATCAGCATGCTGCTTGTTGCATAGATAGCTCCAATGAGGGTGATGTATGTTGTAATGTTTGGCCAAAGTCCCTTAGATTTCATCTCTTCATAAAGATCTAGTGCCTCAGAGACACTATTATTGTTGCATAAACCTTTGATTAGAACATTATAAGTGACAACATCAACCTTCAATCCACACAACTCCATCAACCACTTCAAGTGCAGAGCATCAGTATTCTTGGCTTCTTTACAAAAACCATGCATTAGGGTAGTGAAGGTAGCAACAGTTGGCACCATTCCTGCACGTATTATGCTACTAAAAACTATGATTCCCTCTTCAACCTTTCCACATTTACTAAGGCCTCTAACAATTGAGCTGTCAGCGACTTCAGCTGGCACAACACCAAGAGCTTTCATTTCCTCTTTAAGCCTGAATGCTTCATTTATATCTCCAAGCCTGCATTTTGCATTGATCAATGCAATATAGTGTGTGGGGTTTGGTTTAAGCCCATTTTCCATCATCTCATGTAAAACTTCATAACTCTGATGCAACAAATTTTTTCTGATTAATCCATTTATCATGGCACTGTATGTTTTACTGCAGGGTGACATATGTAACCACTTCATATAGTTGAAAAGTTGTAAAGCACTGGACATCTTAGATTTCTCACTAAATGCGGTTATCAGTATATCAAAAACTAACCTATCAGGATAAATGCCTTCTACGACCATCTTCTCCAAGAACTTAACCGCAATATCAATCATGCCATGCCCAGAAAGTCCAAGGATAAGCAAACGATATGTCAAATTGTTTGGTTTTATTCCTTTCCTCAGCATATCTTTGTAGAGATAAAAAGATCTTAATAAATGTCCTTTCTTGATGTGCCCATGCATAAGTATATTGTAGCTAGCTGGATTTGGATAAATCCCACTCTCATGCATATCACAAACCATCCTTTTTAATTTATTTATCCTTCCTGCTTTTAGATACCCATGCATCATTGAGTTGTAAGCAATACAATCTGCATACATGCCTTCCTTGCATATGATCTCCTGGAAGAGATAAGAAGCAGCCTTCACTTGGCGTTCCTTGATCAACCCATTCAACAGGCAGGTATATGTAACGATATCGGGAACCAACCCTTTCTCCACCATCATTTGCAACAAGATGATCGCCGGAACAATCTTACCTTTTTGGCAAAATCCACTAAGAAGAACAGTGTAAGTATGGGTGTCAGGTAAAAAGTTACTTGTAACCATTTTCTCACATAAATCCAAAGCTTCATCTAGAGTTCCATGTTTGCAAATTCCTAGAAGTAATGCATTGAAGGTTTTAAGATCAATGGCAGAAGGTATGTCCAGAAGGTAGGCCATGAACTCCTTTGCTTGTAACAAGTGGCCTCCCTTGCATAATCCTCTAAGTAAACTCCCAGACGTGGAAACATTTGGAGAATGACCATATTTAACCATATTATCATAAACTGAAAATGCCTCAAGTAGGTTACCTCGGCTGCAGTAATTATCTATTATACGATTGAAAGAGGCAGCATCAAATGATATCTTCATCCTAGACATGTACTGTTTGAACTGCTCAGCCTCTGCAACCATTCCCTCACCATACAAAGCGCATAGCAGTGCATTATGGATGACTGCATTGGCACCTACCCCCCTTCGATAGATATCCACAAAATACTTCAGTGCTTCTGTGACATATCCAGCCTTGCAACAATGCCAAACTAGAGTTGTATAAAGCACATCATTAGGCAAAACTCCACTTTTTAGCATCCTTGATAAAATCTCTTTTGTTTCATCCATTCTACCTACCTTGCACATACCATTGATCAATGCTGAATAAGTAATAACATCTGGGTCAACCCCTTCTGCAAGCATGATCTTTAAAATTCCTTTGGCCTTAGAAATCTCTCCTAACAGACCAAAACCATCAATCAGGATAGTATACATAGTCCTATTGATTGCAGTTCCTCTTGATTTCAGAACTTCAACAAGATTCAGTGCATGTCCCATCTTGGAAGCTTTGCAATAGCCATTCAGCATTGCACTATAAGTTAGTTCACTTGGTTTCACACCAGCAACTTTCATTTCATAAAGAATTCCTGAAGCTTCATCAGTTCTCCCATTTTGGCAATAACCATCAATCATCGTAGTATAAGTAGCTAGATTCGGTTTCAGACCTTGTCTCAGCATTGCATTATAGATATGAATAGCAAGCTTTATCTTACCTTCATCAAAGAATCCATTGATCAAAGTATTATATGTACATTCATCCGGTGCCAAGTTATGTTCCCTCATTCCTTTGAGCAAAAGGTAAGCACGTGCACTCCTTTTCATTTTACATAATTTATCTATCATCATGTTATAAGTATATACATCTGCCTCAATGCCATTCTTTTCCATATCTTCCAGGACACACCAGGAAGACTTGAATCTTCCTTTCTTAACAAACCAATAAAGTATTGTATTATAAGTAACAACATTTGGTAAGCGATGATTCTTCATTTTTTGTAGCATTATATTAGCCTTTCTAAGGTCACCATGAGCGCACAGAAAATTCAGCATAACATTGCAAGTGCTGATGTCCAAAGGGAACTTCCGGACCAAGCTTTCTTTCAAGAAGAACCAAACATGTTTTGGTTCCCCGACTTCCACAAGAGCATTAAGGACATTATTGCAAGCATGGGCTGACACCTTAAAACCACAGTCATCCATAGAAATAATAGCTACGCTTGAATCAAGAGCTTTTCTTTCCTTCACATACATATTGACAAGAAGGTCAAATACAATTGGATTGGAATCACAACGTGAGATGGTTCGCAAGAGGGAGCTAAATATAGCACTGCAAGAGAATCCAGTCATGGAAAGATGCCTTAACACTGACATTGCTTCTGAATGCATCTCAGTTTGGATGAGGATATGAGCCGCCATGCAGTAAATATGGACAATTCGGTCCAAACCTGATTGTTGCACAATAGAACCCAGTATCTTCAATGCTAGCTTCCCATGAGCCTTATCAAGGTTAGCAAATTTGTATGCCATGTGATTCAAGATCTCCCACCTCTGTATAGTTAGGAGAGTGATGACGCTACTATCAACTCCATAAGCTGAAATGATAACTAAAATCAATGGAAAAGGAATTGATGCCACCCCAAGAGAGGCAAAACTACAGTAGCATATATCCAATACCACTAGTGATTGAAAATGAGAAACAAGTAACAGAAACATGTTAAATCTGAATAGAATCAGTGGAAGACAGCAAATTGATGTATCGAGAAACTGGAAAAGCTGTAGGAGCTAGTATCATCTATACATTGTGCCTGGATTTTTCTAAATCCCAACAGGAAATCAGCATAACGAGACATTAGAAAGCTGTAGAGCTCAGATAGAGTTGACAGGAAATCAGCAGCATGAGACATTGAAAAAATAGTGATACCTGATACGCTGGAGCTGATACCAGAAACAGGTTTTCTGGAGAACACGATCAATTGTTTCTCTCAAAATTCAAAATATCGTGTTTAAAGAAAACTGGGTCTTTTATTCTTATCACTTCGACTAAGGAGAATTCTAATAAAACTCCAGATTCAAACAAGCTCTAAATGTAAGTCGGCTCTAAATGTAAGAACAAGGGGTGGGTCGACAATGAACTCAAGACAACATGTATGAACCCATTTGTGCACAACAGGAACCAATTTAAAGTAGAGAAATCCATTTTTTTTTCAGTCTGAGCATGACCGGCTATGCAAAAGAAATCAGAAACACAAACCGCCCTAAGAGGCGTTTCAGCAAACAACTTCAGTGCTTCAGCTTCACAGAGCATTACCTGAGGTGGTGGCGGTGGGGAGCACGCGAGCACCGATCCTGGTGCGGAGAGGCGGGCAGGCGTGGGAGGGGAGCCAGGACGAACGGAGTGCGTGGGAGGCCGCCGCTCTGAAGCCTACGATCCTGCGGCGGTAGGAGGAAGACGCCAGCGACAGCGGCATGGCAGGCGCTCGCACGCAGAGCACCACCAAGCTCCATGCACGCCGCAAGATGGCTATCATTGACATATCACATACACAAACAATCAAACACGATCAATTCTCAGATCTGCAGCACAGAAGATTAGAAGACAGAAGACAGAAGTAATGCTCACCAGCCTCACCTAGTCACGTCGCTCACTGCTCACTGCCTCACTGGATGACTGGAGTGTTGGATGGAGGAGGCCGGCCGGGCGGGAGCCACGGCGCCACGCCGGTGGCCTGATGGCGCCGGCCTCAGTCCCACGGAGGGAGGCGGACCGGAGGGAGACTGGAGAGGGAGTGAGGGACCGAGCCGAGCCACCGAGGGCGAGGCGGCCGGCGCCGGCGGCAGGGGCGGCGCGTCGGAGCTGGGGGCGGCGGGGCGGCGGGCGCGTCGCCGCGTCGGGGCTCAGGGCGGCGGGCGCGTCGGGGCTGGCCGGCTGGGGGCGGGCGGCGCGTCGGCGTCGGGGCTGGGGGTGGGGGTGGGAGGCGTAGAGCTGGCCATATGGGCCGGTCCGGCCGAAACCGAACCGGGCCGGAACGGTTCGTGAACAGTACGGGCCGGCCCGGTTCGGTTCGCATAATAGCGGCCTGGTTCGGTTCGCTACTGTTATATATTTATTTAATTCAATATATATATATTTCTATATATATTTTCTTTAATTTATAATGTATATTTGTGAAATATAATGGTTTTTCTTAATTTTTATATATATTTTTAAATAAGATAAACCGATAAATAAAAAACGGTAGGCCAGATTCGGTTCGGTTCATTTCGAAAACTGAACACAGTCAAAACCCGCCGGTTGGCTCGGTTAAAATCGAACCAACGGGCCTAACTCAAACAGAACCGAACCGGGCGGTCAGTTGGCAGTGTCTGGCTAGCTAGGAGGAGCTAGGTGAGAGGTTTGGGGTCGGGGGCTTGGGCTAGGGCTAGGTGGGGGGCCAGAGGGGGTGTCGAGGTGGGCATTGTTGGGTGGGGTGTGGGTGTGGGTGTGTGTGTGGGGGGGGGCTTGCTATGGGCCACGCATGCATGCATGCAGTGGGCCTAGGTCATGCTGCTATCAACCAGTGCGTCGTCCTCAAAGAGCTAAGTTCATAGCAGTTGCATATAGTGGAGCGATGGTGGTGAGCGAGGCCGAGAGGGCATTGGAGGGAGGAACGTGGCGGTCTGAGGAGGAAATCGGCGACGGACACGAGCGGCCGGGAGGCAGAATCGAGATGGCGTGGCCGAGAGAGTTTTAATGACACTTAGTTCTCGGTTTCTTTGGCCGCACTCAACTCTTGACAAACCTTCTTATCCACGTTTCATCCGGTTTCACCCATGTTTCATCAATATATAATGCCAAGCTTCCTAAATACTTTCTCTAAATTTTAGTAAAATTTATTAAGTTTCATGAACTCTCAAGTTTCATTGCCATTTTTAAATTTCATCAACTCAAAATTGCATCGATACTTAACGAAGTTTCACTTGTATTTCTCCGAGTTCCATCGATAGCTTTTTGGAGTTTCAAAGTTATTTTCAAAGGTTTATCAATTTTCGTCCATGTTATATTGTAAGTTTCAATAATTGGCTTTCCAAATTTTCGCAATTAATTATGAACTTTCGATTCCTAGCGCCGTAGCATGCTATATCAGCAAGTTCACTTTTGATTAGCCTATGATGAATTGTGTTAAATACTCCATCTTTTATTTTGGAGGTGATTGGGGCCGGCTGATTTTCGCGAACGATTCCTCTGCAGTCGACTTCACCGTGCAGTCGTCACTGACACGTGGGCCCGGTCCCACACGTCAGTGACGCGGTGTGACTGCAGAGGATCTCATTCCCTGATTTTCATGGCTTGCTCAAAAGTGCCGGGGTAAAATGGGCATCACCCAAACCCCAAAATCCATCTGGTCCGTGAACCTTTACCCTTGTGTGCATCCAGGAAAATGGCGGACGCCGTCCCGGCCGCCGCCGCCGCCGTCTCCGGCGAGGCTTCTCCCAGCATTCTCGACTCTCTAGGGAAGGACATCACTCGGATCGTATTCCCTGTCTCGGTCTGCATGTTCCTTGTCGTCCTTCTCGTCTCCCTTCTCTCGTCCCCCTCCACCCCATCCCCCCTCGCCGCCTCTTTTGCGGCCGCCACCGGCGGCAGCTCTGGCGGAGGCGACGACCTCCCCACCGCCCTCATCACCGCTGTATCTTTCGTCGTCGCCGTCACGACCGCCACGTTCCTCCTGGCGCTCCTCTTCTACCTCCGCTGCACGCCCTGCCTCCGCGCCTACCTCGGCTTCTCCGCGCTCGCCGTCCTCCTCCTCCTCGGCGGCCAGATTTCCCTCCTCCTCCTCTCTCGCCTCCGCCTCCCGCTCGACGCCGTCTCCTTCGCGCTGCTCCTCCCCAACGCAGCCGCGGCGCTTGCACTCGCCGCGCTCTCGCCGGCATCTGTCCCCATCGCGCTCCATCAGGCGGCGCTCGTGGCCATCGCCGTCCTCACAGCGTTCTGGTTTACGCTGCTCCCCGAGTGGACCACCTGGGCGCTGCTCGTGGCCATGGCTGTCTACGACCTCGCGGCTGTGCTGCTCCCTGGTGGCCCTTTAAGAGTGCTTCTTGAATTGGCCATAGAGAGGAATGAGGAGATACCGGCGTTGGTCTATGAGGCGAGGCCTGTGGATCCCCGGCATGGCCAGAATTGGCGGCTTTGGAGGGAAAGGAGGCAGCCTGGGGGAGATTTGGATCCAAATTCCACAGTTGAGGCTATTGGTGAGATGCCTGGAAGGAATCTCGATGTTAACCCAGGTAGCAATTTGGCTAATTCGACTATCCAAGCTAGGGAGCATGCCCACTTGACTGGCACTTCTAGTAATTCAAGTCTCAGGGAGACAGCAGAGCCCGATTTGAACTCTGATAATGCCAATCCACAAGTTGGTGGAGTTTCTGCGTTGCCAGAGACTAGACTTGCTGTGACTGAAATGATGGTACCGTTGATCCAGCCACAATCACAGCGAACCAGGGAAGATGATGAACATGAAGATGGCATTGGATTGGGATCATCCGGAGCGATCAAGCTTGGATTGGGGGACTTCATATTCTACAGTGTGCTCGTTGGGAGGGCGGCTATGTACGACTACATGACAGTCTACGCTTGCTATCTTGCCATTATTGCAGGGCTTGGTGTTACCCTTCTCTTGCTGGCATTCTACCGCAAAGCATTGCCTGCCCTACCTGTATCCATCACACTTGGTGTTGTGTTTTATGTGCTCACGAGAACATTGCTCGAGACCTTTGTCATGCAGTGTTCCACAAATCTTCTGATGTTTTAGCACATATGGAACATTGCAATTTGTATGTTATTGTAGTTCAAAATTGAGACATTTTCGAATTAGTTAGTTTGGATTTTTTTTTGTGAAACTGTTGGTCTCAGAAAATGAAATTATATGTATTGACGATTTAACATTTTCATCATTTTTTACAACATAGATATTGTTGTTTATGCCTTGAAGAAGGCACTTATGTCATGAATCAATTGTTGCGCCACCTGTTATCTTGGTATGGTTATCACTTATTACATACAGCACAGTCTTTGCCGGTTGCCGGTTAGAATCTGAAGTATAAGTAGAATTTGCTGTGGTTGTATAGTTATAATAATCGCCTGATTTGAGTAATTATTGCTCTTGATAGATTAAAAAAGCTCAAATCTATCATCATAGTTTTTAATACAAATTCTAGAACTACCCATTTTTATCAAATGTTCATTATCATAGTTTGCATGGCCTCTAAATTAAGTTGCATGTACATGCACAACAGCAGAACATTTTAGAGGGAAAATCAACTTTAAGACACATCAATTTGGGTTCTCCCTTAAGCTGATCACACTCAGGATGCATCTGATGTTTTTTGGCCAGATTCCTAAACTATTGTTTGCACCCCTTTTGAGCAAACATCGTTAGTACTCTCGAATTTACTTGGTCAAGTTCATATTGGAAGCAAAATTCCTGTAGCAACTTCTCCCAAGTACGGATAACTTGACGTGTTACCTTATTCTATTGACTGCGCAGCTAGATCTTATCGCTGTTCTTTGAGAACAATGGTTCCCTGATGGAGGTGGCTTTTCTTCCAGCAATTGGGGCAAAGCATTTTTGGTCGACATAGCGAGGATAGGCTCTTCGTGTAGGTGCCTCAGTGGTGAATCCTTATAATTCTTCATGGAGCTTCCGGATGTTTAAGATTCATCTGATTTGGTTGTGAAATTGCAAATTTATGATGATTAGATTTGACCTAAAATTAGAAACGCCTGAGCTGTCTACCCTTCACCCAAATTTGGCTAATGCCTGATAAAGTGATAACCTATTTGGGATTAGAGGAATTCAGATAAGGAACTTTTGTTTCGATGGACTTGATACTATGGCTCTGGTGAAGTAGCAGGAGGTTAACATACCATGTTCATAACATAAGAAAATGAAAGCCCTGAAAGACACCATGCTGGCAGTGATTTATGACGTATGTGAAAACAATGATATCAGTGTGCCGCTATGTGCAAGAAATGGTTGGATGATCCCTTTAAGAAGATGGCTGGAGCCTCAGAAAAAAGCTACCCTGACAGAGACTGTTAATAAACCGAATGAACTTAAACTAACCGATGAGGAAGATGAAAGTTGGTGGGCACATGGGAAGAAACTTCACATATTTTGCAAAAGAACCTTCACATATTCTTTTGCAAAATATGTGCAAAAGAACCTTCACATATTTTGCATGGCAGCTGTACGTGGACTATCTGGAAAACAAGAAATGCTAGGGTATTTGACAATAAAAGGATGATGGATCCATTGTCTGTTGTATATTAAGTCTGTGCTAATATAAAATTTTGGGCAGGTCTGCTCAAGGCTGATGATAAGAAATTGGTTGAGATGGGAATCAACAAAATTTTCCGGGTGCTGAAAGAGCTTCAAGGTGCCGAGGAGTCGTCATCGGCGAAACGGGAGTCTAGATGCCAGAAAAAAGATAAAAGCCACACGCTACACAATCGAGATTTCCTGGATATATTTGAGCTTGTTTTTAGATATATGGGGTCGTTTATCAGGTCTTTAAACTGTTGCCGGATATGTGGCACGGGGTGGTACTGGTTTGTTTTCCGGCCAGGTTTGATCGCTTGAGTCTGGACGGGTGCCGGGTGGTGTTCCTCCTTCAGCCTCAAGGGTGTTTTGGATTTATTTTTGTCAGATACTCGTAAAACTGTGGTTGTTCCGTTGCTGAGTAATGGGAATAGGGGCAAGGTTCCCGTTGCAAAATAACATCAGAAAATGTTCACCTATAGCATTGTGCCTTTGCATGATTGATTCCATAATCAGACTCTGGTTAGTTAACAAATTACAATCCATCCCTAATACTTCCAAACTGTGTGATGATTTACAGAACTGAAGTTTAATTTTATCAATCTTGCTGCAATAGGACTAGAGGTTAACGGCTTGTTTGAGCTCATATAAGAATCAAAGAGGACGTTGAATATGTGACCACAGCTAGCTACTATAAACAATTTTCTGCGTCAATCCGTACATCCTGACATCTTGTGATTTGGTTTCAGCACTGAGAAGATTTTAGTCTGAAATGAAAAAGAGTCATCGCACTGACCAAAACTTATTCCAAATATCAGGAAATTATAACAGTGAAATCTGCAGAACCGCAGGAGAGACTAGAAACTGATCAAAGCTAAAAGCGAGAAACGACATGAACCAATTTGGAACCCATATCAACTAAACGAAATGAAAGGTAAAAATGAGCGATGAGCATGAGTTGGACAGGTTTTGAAAAACCATACTCGGTGCTACAGTCATGGAGCTAATCAGACAACATGGCACGTTACTACATGCTGAACAAGATTGCTCTACCCTAATGAATAACCAAAACAAAACACCCTACTACATGCTGTCATGCTGAACTGCTCTATCCAAGTAATAATCAAAACAAAACCATGATCCCTCTCACTCTCAGTGGATACGTTTGAGTGTGTGACAAAAAAAAAAAAAAAGAAGCAGTGCCAGATGTAAGTGCAATGTCATTCCTAGAAACAGAGTCCTGCATAGTGAGTGTGTACTGTAGCAAGCACTGGTGGTATCATATTCTTCACCTATCTGTTGTTACTGTTAGTATCCAAAATGTAGTTGCTGACACAAAACTAATGAGGAAACGGTACCAATCTCACAGAACACCGGGCATTCGCTCAGTCTGATGGCCGCTGCCAACCCACCATGGATGCATTTCAGGTTCTTCTTTACCACTGCTGTAATCCTGGTTTCTGAGATCTGGAAGGCCGAGAACAAGAGACTCGTGATCCACATCAAGTAGCTGTTTCCTTGGCTGAGCAACTGCAGATTTGGGAAAAGTTGCCACACTTTCATGATCAGCATTTTTGTGACCTTTCTTGTGTCCCCCCAGTGCCTGCCCCGAAGAAAAGACCATGCCGCAGAGGTTGCATTCATAGATCGCCGTCGCCTTCAACACTTGTGAAAGACTGCTGAACTTCATTTCCTCATTAGAACTTGAACTTTCTGGCTTCATCAACTCATTCTGCCAATCTACCTCTTTCAGATCCATCTCTGTCATCTGCATGTGGTCGGCCAAGTAGCTATCAATCTCACAATCTTTATGATCTAACATCTTACAATCTTCATGACAGCCTACAGGAGTTGAGTGCTTGTCAGGATCCCCTGAAAGCATAAGAAGAATACATGCGGCGTCCACCTCCTCGGTCCCATTTCTTGTTATCACTGAGGGAGGAGCAGTGTCCAGGATCCTCCTCCTCCTCGACCTCTTCTTACATGCAGCAGCAGATACAGCAACACTGTGGCCAACATCACCAGCACTCATCAAAGCAGCAACCTTTCTTGATGGCTTGTTGTGCACCGTCGCCATCTTCTTCTCTTGGTGCGTGTGCACCTTCATATGCATCGACAGGACATCGCAGGAGGCAAAAACCTTGAAGCATAACTGGCATTCAGTCTTGCTGACCAACGCCCAGGGCTCGTCGTCTCTGGAAGAGTAATCTGACAGGCACCAAGCCCTCTGGCCCCTGCCCCGGAGACCGTACCTGCTACCGCCACCGCCGGCGCCATTGCCCTCAACTTGAAGCCTTGGCGTGCTCTTCGGCTGCATGGCTCGCCTGCCCCTGTCCCTGTGTAGGTTCATGTGGCCTCCAAGTGCGTAGTAAGAAGGGAAGGTCTTCTTGCAGTGCTTGCACCGGTGCTTTCCTTCCCACGGTGGCATCTCTGAAAAGATTGCAGTTTGCAAGGAACCGAAAGTAAGAATGGGGTAGAAAACAAGATGATCGGAACAACCACGCACACGCAGCCAAGAACTGAAATGCTACAGAGGTATTGCTCAATCCTGATGCTTTCAGATCATTCTCATAGAGAATCTGTTCCACGCCGTCGTTCCCTTAGCGCGAAAGATCTATCTTTTATGGTGGCAAACCAAAATCCTTACGATTCAAAGGCAAGGCAAAGAATGGAAACACTCATCAAATCCGGCAAATTCAAAGACCATCCAAGAACGCGGTGAGGGTTCGACACGAACACTGAGCAAAAGTCACTAACTCTTTTAGCACAGGATTCGCCATGGGGCGAAGAAACCAAGAACTCCAAAAACCTTTTGTCCGGAGACTAGAGCAGACGCGAAAACCCACCTCCAATCTCCTGGGGCGCAGGCTCTCTGGCACTGGGTATGGGAGGCAAGGGAGGAAGTTGCTGGAGCATTGGGGGAGAAATCGGCGGGCTCCTCTTGTGGCAGGGTGGCAGCTAGCTAGTAGCTGCTCTGCTCGTGTAGTGGAGTGCGCGGCGGCGTTCTTGGCTGGTCTGGTCGCCGCTTTTGGAAGGCAGGGGCTAGGCTTGGAGGCGAAGCCCGGAACGGGGAAATGTTTGTAGCGAGACGCCACTCCAGTGGTTGGATCCACGCCTGATCAGGACGCTCTGGTTGTGATGGGCTGGCGCTCCACCAAGCGGATGCCAGCGAGCCTACTTTAGTTTTGTTTTTTGTTCGAAAAAGTCGATGATCTTTTAAAAAAAAAAGCATGGAAGGTTAAAAATATATTAAATTTTTTTGAGAGTTTTAGAAAAATTTTATAAAGTCTTGAATAAATTATTTTAAAATGTTACACTGAATGGTACGTAAAAAAATAATAAAATTGGTAAATTGAATCAAAACTAACTAAAATAAGGAATCAAAGGGGCCTAAGCCAAGACTTGACTTGATTATAATACTTTTGCTGAGCAAAATGATGAAAAATCAAGACGTACCTATCACTACTCTCTAGTTGGCAAACAATGTTGGAACAAAATTAAACTCTAGACATGACACTAGTAGCTCCTAAGATCAAGCATGATCACAACATATCCACAATAATCGGTACTGTCGATGATTTAGAATTAAGCTTTTCTAGTTGAGCTTACTTCTGAACTGAGGAACCAAGAAATCCTCTTTCTACATGATCGCGGCCTCAAATATCTCGAAGAGATCTTGCCATTTGGATGCAAAGAAGAAGACAGGAGAGAGATTTTTTTATGTTGGTTCAGGCCTATGAGGTAAAGGATAACAACTCTACGTCTAGTGCTTTGTTATGATGAAGGAGGGTTACAATGTATATGTTTGTGAGAAAAGATCAGAAGGGGATGATCCAATGAGAGGTATGTGTGCCGGGGATTTCCCCACCCTCACGCTGGAGAATGGTATTTATACTAAGCCTTAAGGACACAAGACCGGAAGGATAACTAACAACTTATTACTAAAATATCACCTTGCTTTGGTGTCAACCCGTAGCCCTAATGCATTCACCGCCATGGGTCGCGCCGTCGCAGATTCGATCTCTTTTGTGGTTATGTCTTCAAAAGCCTTGATCAACACACCACCAGGTAAGGCTTACCTGGAACACCTCTATCGTCCCAGGTAGCTACCCGTCCTTACGCAACAGGCAACTGATAGCCAGGGTACGTCAAATGAGAAACAGTTTCCTAGGGAGAAAAAGCTCAACCCCCAATAGATATCACATACACAACATATATACTTTACATATGCCAAATGAAATATACTAGAACAGCATGTGCACTTAGGAAGGCAAAAAGGGTCTGGCTGCAGGAGGCACCAAAAACGAAGGACGCAACCGCAAATGAGAGGGTGTGAAAAGCACACAGAAAGGAGCTATACGCGAAGCTAAGGGGCACTTTCCGTAAAACTATAAAGGCAAGGGGTGTTTGAGCAGTGTTGATCCTCCCGGAAAGGGACGATCTTGACGGCCACAAACACGAACACACGGCATGATCGAATGGCAAATAATTTTAGGGCGACGTGGCCGCGCGAGAGGGGTGCAGAGTGGCGTGGACGCAGGAGAGATGAGCTGTAGCTAAGCGCAATAAAGCTTTGCAAATTGCTATTAGTACATCAAGTTTAACTTGAATATAATTTGGTAGCGGCAAAAATTTGTATAGCGTTCATTGCAATAAAATCAAATGGGATAACAAGATATGCTTCATAAACCCATGACGACTGACTAGGAGCTATAACATCACACCTTGCCACTAGCTAGGGCCATCAGATTCCCCTTGGTAGTAATAATCAAGCATTTGATTATGCTCTCATGTAAAACAATCATATTTATTACAAAAGATACTCGCACTATTAGGTCATATAGCCTCAACTTGAATAGATCTAGACAAAAGCAAAAGCTAAAGTGATCAGTTCAGCATAAAGAACATTTTCAAAGTATTGACATAAATATATTAAACTGTAATTTGAGTAAACATTTTCAAAGATTTATTATCATAATTTGAGTAAAACTGTAAAGATCACTCTCCATCCGATTGTAACCGTCCTCACATTGGGCTCCATCCACCCGATTCTTTATCTGCCCAACATATACTATGAGTAATCTTGTACTAAAATGTAAATGTCAACTATCCCATCTTATTCAAATAAGCCTACATGCTATCAAGGGAGGCATATAAATTCGAGTTGTTTTTTTTATCTTGAAACAAGAATTTTTGAATAATTTAAACTCTAACAACCCTAACATGTATAAATATTCAGCCCAACGTTTACACAATGACATGTGGAGTTGAAGCTATAGTATTTGGAAGAAATAATCCACTATTTGGTCCTTTTTTCAACCCCAATGGGGCTACGCCTCTATAGCCCATCCTTTCACCATTTCACTATTTTTCGTTCAAGTCTAACCGTTACACATATATCTCAATATCTAGACAATCAACAATCGAAATTGTAGCGATCAATGGTCTAATTCCATCTATTGTTTTATATCAATGACATTAAACACGACTAAGCAATTCAACATGAGATGAGATGTACAGCCTCCCTTACTCTGACAAGAAACAACATAATTGGACACGCTCACATATATGCGCCCATTGAGCCTAAAAAAAGGTCTCAAAAAGGGCACGAATTTAAAAAAAAAAACTAACGGGGCATGGAACTTGATTGAGGAAACGATGCAAATTGTTTTGGAAGTAGCAAAACTGTTAAAGCAGTGAACAAACTATTTCGTGTTTAGACTTCGGGCAGAGCAAGTTTATGAGAAATTCGCAACAAAAAGTTCAACAATGTATAATGCAATCTAAGTTAAACAAACAAAAACGAAGCCTGCAAGGAAAAAATAAAACCTTGAGCTAGCATGTAGCAGCGGATCAAGCGACGACGACGGGCATGTCGTTGTCGATGGCACAGACGACGAATCCGATCTCCGACCGGGAGCTTCTCGTCGTCGACGACGTTGCGGCCGTCGCAGACGAAGGCCGGCTTGTGCATGGCGTCGTGCATGCGCTTGTACGCGTCCCAGTCGGTGAAGATCCATATGCAGACGGCGTGTGCGCCGCGGTGACCTGCGCCGCCGCCGGGCTCGCCGGCTGCAGGTGGCGCGGGTGGTTCCAGCAGATACACCTGCTCAGCTGCTCCTCCGTCACCTGCGGGCAGGGTTGGAATATAGTTACGGATAATCCGCATTATCCGACTACCGTGTTAAAAAAATTGTCTATCCGTATCTACAGTATTCATATTCGAATACAAGATGAATATAAATACGAATACTATCCGATTTGTTTTGCTAGATGTGAATACTGAATACAATTTATAAAATTGGACTGAATACGGATATAAATACGAATATTATCCGGATATACCAATAGAGTGGAGCTAAAGTGCTCCTAAAAGTATTTTAGCTAAAACACTCCCATGTTTAAAGCTTGGCACATGTCCCCCAACCTCCATACCCCACTTCCTCACGCGCGCAGCCATGTGTCCCCCCACCTCCCCAAGGGCGCCTCCCACTAACCCCCACTTCCCCACCGTGCAGGTTTCACTAGAGAAATTATAATAAACTTGTAGTCAAATTATAGTAAACGCTAATAAAATTTTAATCAGATTACTTCCCTAGTGCAAGCATATGGTGCGTTAATTACGCGAATTTTTCTTCTTATTTCTACTTTTCCTGTTGATTGCGAGCTCCGATGGGCGAACCGTTTCCACAAACGTATTTTTGACATTTTTTTCAACAGAACTAGACCGGTCTTACCAAATAAATTTTGCTTTAATATAATTGCTACTCTACTTTATTATAATACAAAAACATAGTAAAACCTATTTGTAAAAAATAAAATTAGATTTGTTGAAGTAAAAAATATTTTCTGTAAAATGGTTCATTATAGTTGAGAAGCAACATTTACTATACCTCACAAGGTAATGTATTTACAAGTATGTTGCTGAGTTCGATTTATAGTAAATTTACAATAACAAACTTTACAACAATGTGTTAATCAATTTAAAATAATGTGCCATCAAATTTATAATAATGTACTAAGGAACTTTACAATAATGTGATAAGAATCTTTATAATAAGATACCATTTAACTTTACTAGAATCTTACCCACAATAAATTTAAAATATATGTTAATAAATTTGCAATACTATGATATAGACCTTTACAATAAGATACTAATGAACTTTACTAGAATTTTATCCACAGTAAACTTACAATATGATATTAATGAACTTTACAATAATACACTAATAAACTTTAAAATAATGTGTTAAGTAAGTTTACAATAATGTGCTAAAAAACATTACAATAGGATACTAATAAAGTTTACAATAGGATACTAATGAAATTTACAATAATGCGCCAAGAGACTTTACTATAATTTTTAGTGGCATATAAATTAAAACCAAAACTAAGTTTTCGTTATCGCTAGACACAGTAACCGAAACATAAGAAATTCTAATCATCTTTTGATCTGAGACCATCAAATGACAAAATAATAGAACTTGTGGTAGCGAAGTCATCTTTGATCTGAAGCCATCATCTGATGCATTAATGATACCATGCACATAATAGATTAATCAGAATCAGTAGAATCAACTAGAGAACTTAGTTATGTAGACGGAAAAGAGATGCTTTTGGAAAAATTATATGCAAATCAAACATATCAATTTATGGACAACATTTTGTTGAGAAAAATTAAAAGAAATGTATTCACCATATCATTCACAATGCAGCAGGAGTAAGGTATATGTGTTGTGGATGACATGCTCACGGGCGCTGCAAATCATCCTTATCCTAACACAACATGGTAGTCATACATGGATATTTGTAAAGGCCAAATAAGGAGGTATACAAAAAAAATTCAACATCAAGGAAAAAATCTAGAAGCAGGTTCTAGCATACAGGAGCAAATCTAGAGGGTTTACACATGAAATTACGCAAGCAAATAGGAAGAGATCTCGAATAAGAATCTTGCCATGCTAGATATACATTCTGATGGCAAGATACGCAAACGTACTTTAAACTCAGCTGCAAAAATAGCTCTACATGATTTCCAACCATGAACAAAATTGGAAATAAGAAAATATACAACTAGGATGGTAGGTGCGTCCAGGCGCACCGTAGGCAATAGGGCTCAAATGTTCAGGTAAAAAATTCACCTAAAAGTAGAGATAACCTGAGCAAAAACAACAACATATTACATGGCAATGAAATATGTGCAACTTTTAGTACTTTGGTCAAACTAAAGTTAAACATGAACTACCTTTTTCAAATTGTTCTAAGTGCATCCATGGTCAGGGTGGACACTAATGTAATAACATATGAATTGTCGCAAGTACTTAATTGGACAGAGAGAACCCAACTGATAATAGAGGAAGTGAGGAATAGGGAAAAAAATTTGATGGAGCCAGGATGCAAACCCGTGGATGTGCATACCCGTCCTCGATTCGTGCCGCGTGGCCGCCACGCCCATCCAACGAACGTCCGCTCCCAACTCGGCTCCCATGCGATTCCACGCGCCACTGCGCCAGGCGACGATTCGGCTCGGCTCAAGATAATCTCATCGCCCAGTCGCTTGCTCTCTCTTTCTCTCAGTCGCCCTGTTGCCACGCCATCTCGTCTCCTCTTGCTGTTGCTGCCGGTCTCCACCCCCAAGCACTCCTCTCCCTCCCCGAGCCGTACATCCCTCGCACTGCCGCACCGTAAGCGAATCCCTCCCTTTCCGATTTCCGCGCGGCATCTCTAGTGGATTATCCTTCGGCGTGCTCCAGATTTTTCTCTTCTTTCTGTTTGTTCTTGGTGAATGGGGATGGATATTGATCAGCAGTCCGCTAGATGATTCATAGTGCTACTTGCTCGGGTTCTGGTGCTAGTGTAGCAAGAAATCAATTTATGGTGTTTGGAGTTTTGGTGGCCTCTCTATTTTAGAGATTGTGTAGGAAAAGTTGCCCAGATCAGATGATTGTTCGCTACGAATAGCACTGCCCATATGGCCACATACAACAGCGTGTCTGTTTATTTTTGTTCGCTACGAATCTTCCTTGTGTTTCGGGAGTGTCATATCAGCATATGGCTGATTCATGGTCATAATGTTACTGTTTTGTTATTGACGAAAATTTGGTGGTACTCTGCAGTGGAACATGAATTTATAAGCATTTCATTTTCAATTTGCCATGTGATTTTAGGCCAAGGGGGGCATCAACATTGTTCTGAACCAATGAGGGCCTGGAGTTCGGTGGTGTTGTGATTTTGGCAATGAGTCCAGATTTGAGTTCTGGAATGAAATGCCCTTTTATTTTTGTTCTGTAAATTCATTTCAGTTCTGGAAGTTCTTGAGTTCCCTGTGGGTACTTTGCTGTCAACAATGAGATTCCTTTAGTCTTGGAAGTTTTTGTGTTACCTGTGGAAATTCATTTCGGTTATTTTATTTCTGGAAACTCATTTCAGTTCTTATAAAGTTCAATTCTTTGGTCCTTTGCTGTCAACAAGAAGATCAAAGGAGCATCCTGACAAAGTTCATCTCGTATAGATTTTGCTATTTACACTGAACCTTATACAACCTTTTTAGGAAAACAATTATCGAAGTCAAATATTTCATACAAAGTTACATTATTTTGGAAAACAGGCTCGGGGATTAGATGTACAACCAACCACCATATCAAGATTTCGAGCTGGTGGAGACAAACAAACGGCAAAACTACTACAAGATGTACTTTATCCTGAAGAGATTACACATTGTGCGGCTGGTTTAAGATAGTTCAGGTTCTTGTGCCTCCAGTCATGCAGTGTTGATCCAAATGCCGTTCCTCAGTTTAAAAGCCCCAATGCTCTGAGACCTCTGAAACCTCCATTCAACGCGGAGGCAAGGAAAGCCGCTGGATTCGAACCCACGTGGTATGTCCGCCGAGATTCAGATGCCGTTGCCGCTGGTGCCGACGAGGGAGGCCTACTTCCTGCGCTATTGCAAGTAGCAACCGGACGACAGCTTGGCCGTCGTCGACGTCTCCCTCGACGGCCTTCTCGGCGGCGGCGCCCCTCGGGCTACTTGATCCAGGACCAGGAGATGCCGAACAGGTACTCGAAGGTGACGTGGGTGGAGCACGTGGAGGCGGAAGAGTAGATGGTGCACAACCTGTACCGGCGGTGGGAAAAAAAAGGTCGGCGCAGCGCCGCCAGGTGGAGGCGCGGGGGCGGCAAAGGTCAATGCGACGGGGGCGGCGCGATTGGAGGAGTGAGAGAGAGAGAGCGCGACAGTGGGAAGAGATTATCTTGAGCCGAGCTGAGCCATCGCCTAGCGCGTGGGACGGTTGGATCCGCTGGGAGCCGAGTCGAGAGCGGACGTTTGTTGGATGGGCGTGGCCGCCACACGGCACAAATCCGGGCCGGGTATGCATAGCCACGCGCTTGCATCCCGGCTCCACCAAATTTTTTCCCAGGAATAGAGGCTTGACCATGTTTGTACCATTGATTAGCCGATATCAATGATGTGTATTCTGCCTTTGGTCTCTTGATATAAATAATAGGCGATTAAGAGAACCTCCAAAATGGGAAGACTTCAAAATTGGGACTAGTGATTCCTCTTGATTGTGCTTGTGCCACTTGTTGACTGATATGGATGAAGTTAACTTCTTTCTAGAGTAGCATGGGAAAGGATAACGAGAAGAGGTTAAATCAGCCGAAATAATGATATGATAACCATTTTTTACAACAGCATGTGAAAAACTATCGGAAATGATTCAACCATAAAAACAGGAACTGAAATTAATGTAGATATAGGAACATCTGTACCTGAAAAAATCAATTGTAGCCTCTCTGGGATGTAAAATATATCTATTTTCATCATCCCCATAGTGCATGAGACAAATGTATGCATTTCGATTAGGGTCATATTCTATGGTTATGATTCTACCATATATGTTGTTTTGTTTCCATCGAAAATTGAATTTTACGGTATATGCGCTCATGACCTCCCCCACTATGTCTTGCAGTAATGATACCTTTGGAATTACGACCTTTACCACAACAGTGCTTAGCTTCCTTTCCATAAAACTTTGGCCTATTTTCTAGTTTTATTGTTTTTCCGTATCCTTAAAAAATATAGGAAAAATCTCTAAAATGTGGCATATTTTATGTTTTAACTGTTTTTCGCATCCCAAAAAATATCTGGGAAAAAGGGCATCCTAAAAAAACCAGAAAAAGTCAGCAATGGGGTTGTGTGGGCTTTGAACGCAAGACCTGCTGATGTTTCCACCCGCATGCAACCAACTGACCTGCGTGTTGACAGTCGTTAAAGTCCAATTTCATACGACGACATACGCCAACTTTTCGTTAATTTGGGGAAAATCAAGATTTATATATGCATTTTATTTAAACTCATAAATTTCCACAAGTTTTGGTGAGTTTTTGTTCTAAGGAATAAAATGGAGAAAAACCGGAGCTGAACCGGACGAAGGGAAGCCAGTCGGCCGACCTACCCTAGGTCGGCAGACCTGGCCTCTGCACCGAACCAACTCCAACTTCACCCAGTTGTCAAGAAATGCATCAAGGAGTAATCTCAAGCATCCATATGCGTCGGGTTTGATCAGATGGCCACACTTGGGTGACTTGGCTCTTAAGGAAGTCATTTTCCACCGGCTCTAACTGCCAAAACCGATGTAGGGGATTGATCTGCATCGTCAAAGAAGCATCCTAGGCGAAACAAGGGCCAGGATCAACCGAAGGTGGGTAGGCCAACCCACCTAGGTTGGCCGACCCCCTTGGATCCCCTCTTGGATTCTCCTTCGGCTGGTGTGGAGATGACACTTGTCCCATGACGTGGAAGCCTTGCGGATGGCTACAAAAGGACACCCTTACCTCACTTAATGACACACACAACACATCCCTCTCATTTGGAATCACTCTTCACTTGTTAGAGTAGTTAGTTTGAAAGTTAGAGTTGAGTCAAGCTGAAGCTCGGAGTTCCGGAATCGTCTTCGGGAATTCGTGTAATTGCTCTTGTATCCTTTCCCTTCTATAAGACTTTGCTTTTATAATATAAGTGTTTTTCATTATCTGAGCCGAGCATATTTACACTAAGTGGAAAGTGTGAATTATTAGAACGGTTGATTAAGTTCATCTGGTTCCGAGTCTGGGTTCATTGTCATATGCTTAGAATAGCCTAAATATTGAACTTGGATCGCCTTCCTAGGATCCGGGGAGTACTGATCGGATTTAATAGCAGACGTGGTATCTGAGATTATCTCTGACTTGGTTTACACCCATTCCAATGTACTTTGTGGTAGGTGGTGACAGCCCTATCCATCCAAGATTTATCTCACGCGTAATCCACTGTGTTAGGAATTGGACCAGTAGGACCCAATAGGGGGTGGTCATAAATATTTGGTGTTCTTAACTGATAGCAGGTGGTAGTGAATCGGCCGAGCTCCGACGAAGTTCTTAAAACAAACCTCCAAACTCATATATGCCAGCTCAACATGATAATTTATTGCACTATTAAGGAACTTCATACTCTTCTCGTTGTCCTCCCAACTATCTGCCTAACTTATCTTTTTATACTCTTTTGTGTGTGTGTCACCGATCTTATTATCTTATTATTATCCTTACCCCTGTTAACTAGCTGGTTGTTACCTTAAATAACATAGATATTAGAATTATCCTTCTCCCTAGTTCCCTGTGGAGTCGATACTCTGGAATACTCCCGGGTGAAAACTACAAGCAATATCCATCCGCTTGCGGATTATTTCTAATAGCGTAATAACCGCCAATAAGTTTTCTGGCGCCATTGCCAGGGAACGCAGCGGTTAAAGATAATTCAAAAGAAAAATATTTCCAAATATAGAAAAAAAATATCTTTGTTATTTAACATACCAGCCTAGCTTAACGGGCATACACCTGCTCTGTCTTTGTTTGTTTAAAGTAGCAGAGGTGTGTATGAGCGGATTCGACCTTCTGAAAAACTTTCACCAAAATCCAGAGTCACTCGTACGGAGGACAAGACTCTGAGTCCTACCACCATAAGTTCGATTCTCTGACCTTCAAATCCTCAAAAGCAATCCTTTCCTCTCTACCGAAACACCATCATCTGAGATGGCTGCCGAGAAGACAAATCTTGAGTTCTCAGCCCCATCTAGCACAAACGTCCCCACTGGACCTGCCACCAATGTGGGCAACGGAGGCTTCGAATTGAAACCGGCTCTTATCAACATGGTTCAGGCTAGCCCCTTCTGTGGCAAGCAATTGGAGGATGTCAATTCACATCTCCAACATTTCCTAGAGATTTGCAGCACTTTCACCATCAAAGGAGCACTTCTCGATGCTGTCCGGCTACGCCTATTTCCATTCTCATTGGTCGGGAAGGCAAAACAATGGTTTTATGCTAATAATGATGCAGTTTCAACTTGGGAGAAGTGCTCTAATGCCTTCCTCACCAAGTATTTTCCATTAGGCAAGACCAATGCCCTCCGGAACAAGATCTCTGGTTTTCAGCAAAACACCAACGAGTCCATTTCAGACGCCTGGGAGCGACTCTAGAAGTATATACTGGCTTGCCCCCACAACGGGATGCAAGACTAGTTTATCATCCAAAGTTTCTACCATGGGCTAAACCGTATGGCCCGTGAGCACCTTGATGCTGTCTCTGGTGGAGCTTTCTTTTTACTAAGCATGAATGTCGCACACACTCTCATTGAGAAGATGGTCTCAAGCCAAGACTAGATAACCTGCTCCCCAAGTTTTGGCCGCAAACTCCCAAGGAAGGTTGGGATTTTAATTCGACAAGTCCCGAATTCTAATCCGAGTACGTTTAGAACTTCTATTTCTTCTCCAACCCAACCTGGCTGAATCCACCCCTCCCCCAACACTATATAAACCCCCAAGACCACCTCTTGACGTTCACAACTCGTGGAGCCTCAAGTTGGAGCCTTAGCCACGAAAACCTAGCCTACGCAAAGCTTACCGAAGAGATTCCGCCGGTTTACAACACTCAAGTTTTGGTGAGCATCTAGGACATCCTAGATCTCGTTGAGACGAATCCAACGATACCAAGAGCGCCCAAAACCGAAGTCCCTAGCCCAAGAAATTGCTCGCCAAAGATCTGCTGCTTCCACGGTCACCACCACTGCCGACATTGCCGCCAGCGACCTTGCGGACAGCGCTGCCGGCGTGACCCGCGGACCCAACCCGCCGCTGCCACGCCAAACCTCGCGGCGGTATGCGCGCGTGGGGCTCGTCGCATCGCGAGCCCCATTAGAACCACCGTCGCCACAATCCGCGTCACTCGGCCAGCGTCAGCGAGAGGGCCCAGTAAAGCCGTGGGCCCTGCTAGTCAATCGCAGCAGCCGTCGCCCCAATCACCGCCTGCCACGCGTCTTGGCACGGACCCGCGCCGCCGCCCGTCACGGGCGGTGGGGTCCACTGTCGAAGACGCGCGCCATGGACAAAGGCGAACCCACTGTCGACCCGACCTCGCGTGGCCTCTAAATTTGTTTGGGCGGCCTTGAGAGAGAGAGTGGTAGGAGAGAGAATTCGGCCCATTTAGAGTTTTTAACCCATTTTATTTTCAGGGAATTTCCTATTTTTGCAGGATCTTCTATGAATTGTTTAGGGAGCTCCGTAACTCTAAATTGGATGACCAGAGCCTAAAAATGCTATTTAATTCCTAGAATTTTTCTATATTTTTATTAACTATTTTCTCTATACTGAATTTGGTGTTCTTTATTGTTTCTTTTCCTACATGTATATTCCCGTTGCGACTGTTGCGAGGACTGTTGCCCGGGAGTTGCCGTAGACTCGCATGGCTCCGAATCTTCGAAGGCAAGCACTAGTTTGCCTTTCTATCCCATGTTTACAATTTCACTTTATGTTTTTCTGTTATAACTGCTACTAGCATTCATATTAGACTAGTGCGTGTGTACCTGACCATGCTAGTCTTCTACTATCATGTTGTAGCCTTGATTGATGAACCCCTCTATTGTTCCATAGCCTATCCTAGGACTAGATGGTAGCTTTGCATTGGTTACTCACTTATAAAAATGAAATGGTGGAGCGGAGGCTTCGATGAGTTTTGATTAAAACCTAATCAACTAAAATCAATGTGTAGTTGGTTAGAGGAGACCCGGTCGAGATGATTTCTGGGTTGTGGCTGTGGTATGGAGGTCTCCTCTACTAAGGACTCAAGCTTGTGAACTACTGGACCAAACCAAACAGTACAACCACTTGTGCCTTTGGCCCTGGCCTAGTACCCTACAAAACCCACTAACCAATCACGACTTGTCCTGTTACGGTTCGATACTTTCACCCTAGGGTAAGGCACCGGACCTTACCTCAGGGACGGGTTCGTCTCTGAGACCGAATGACTTAAATGGGGAACTCCCCCGGGTGGCGTCCAGAAGTAGTAAGCGCCCTACTGTGGCGGGCACTAGCGGGACCGGGGAAACTAAAAAAAAGGGTAGGCGAAGTGGTGAGCGCAGTAGGTAGGAACAATCTTGTACCGTATCTCCTTTGGGATGAGACGAGGCTTGTGGGGAACGTGTACACACTCTGCAGAGTTAAAACTATCATGATAGCCGTGTCCACGGTCACGGACGGGGCGAGAGGTTTTCACATGTAGTCCCACCATTTTCCTAATTGAACTTGACTAGTGTAGGTTGGGTTTGGCTTGGTGTGAGATTGCACCTTCCTTTGTTGATCATCGGTACTATTTAGAGGTCATGCATTCACTTAATAAAATCTTGCTGACTAAAACTTGACTAGAGATAGGTTTTGGTGTAAAATGACCTATCCCCTATCACTATCCTTGCATTCATATTTAAGGATTGCTTGCTGGGTAGCCACGTACTCATTATACCTATCGTTGTTATTGATTCGGCCGGGACTAGGAGTCGATTTGAGGTGCATAAGTCTAGTTGTCTTTGTCCGTCGGCGCCTTGGATATCATTGCAGTTTATTTATCGTTACTCCTGGTAAAGTGGAAAAGAATGACAAAAATAGCACCCATCCATGTATCGGATCAATATGTGGGTAAAGTTGGGTTAGTCCTGCAGGGCTGAAACAAAATCATCGATGGACCCGACTTCGGGTATATGAAGTTGTGTCAACTGGCTGATGCCTCTCCGGTTCACATAATCCATGATTCAAATTTGAGGAAATGGATGGTTGGCGTTGTTGTATGCAGAATAAGTGATGGAGTGTGATAGCTTTGTGAAATGATTTACTGCTAAAATCATTTATAAATATTTGCTAAAGTTTAGTCTTTGAATTTACTATATAATATTGCATCCACTCACCAGCTGAACTATATACCTTTTTTTGTCCCTACATGTACTAGTGTCACAACCCCGGCTTCACAGGGATCCACTCATGATCGATTGCTAGTCCTAGAGATCAATGCTAGCAACTCATGAGCAATAATTATCGAGCATCACAACACAATCACAATTAACTATGAAAATAACATATTAATGCAAAAGTAATTGTACCACAACCACTTATTACAATAGTTTGAATAAGACCATATAATATAGTTCAGAGTTGCGGAAATTCGAATAATGCAGCAGAATAAAGATATGACGATGCTCTCTAATCCAACCCTTCGAACGACAGCTAGTCGATCGAAATCTGGTACAGAATCCTTTTGATCCTGTGGGTACGACTATCATGATAGTTTTGACCTCTACAGAGTGTAGCACACTTTACCCATAAGCCTAGTGATACTTTTGCGTCTTAGCTCTTCCTTTGAAGCCCAGACCAAGTAACGATACAAGGCAATTCATTAGTTCCTTTTGTTAATACCGATACCCACTCTAAGGTTTCGACATCTCGGGTCCCCCTCTTGAGCCGACGGACCGCAGCCCAATCTTTTCAAAGTAAAGTGTGTTAACAGTTTTCCCTAACTACTAAGCCAGGAATAGCACATGTTGGCCAACATGCTAGAGCTAGCACTGATGGTTGCTCTTGTATGGTTTGGCCGGATAAGCACACGTCAAGGGTCCTTAGACCAAGGTGACTACCACCACCATAATCCTCATTTCACAAAACCACCCGACTTGCCACCTTTAGTCAACTCACGCCATGTAGATTTTAGTTGATTATGTTATTAAAGTAACTCAGCACCTCCAAATATTCCAAGTCACAAGATTAAATAAATGAATAACCTAACAACTAAAACTAATGGGGTCCTCTTTCGGAAAGCTCCTAGAAAAACGCCGAACAGCAGGAGCACGGACAATCTACACATAGATGCAAATGCATAAGAACAGAAAAATATCAACAGAACATATACCTCAAATAAATATATAAATTTTAAGCTATTTATGGGATTTAATGGCTCTGGAATCATCCAATTCAGAGTTCGGATGCTTCCTAAACAAATCCTGGAAGTTTAGAGAAAATCAGAAAAGATAGGAAATAAATAAACCGATTTAACCGGAACAAACCGGCGGTGGCTGCACGCGCAGGGCCGGACATGCGGCCGGATCGGGTTGGTTGGCGCGGTGTGTGAGGCGGGCGGCGTGGCGGCGGCCGGTGGCGCTGAGGCGGGAGCGGAGGCGACATCGCGGCTAGGCCAACGTGGTGCCGACGCATGGTGGCGTGGAGGCCTAGGCACACGCTGCACGGGACCAAAGCAACAGCGGGCGGCCACGTGTCAGTGCGGGGTTGGCGGCGGCAGATCCGGGCGGCGGGGTGCGCTAGACGAGGTCACCGGCGGCGCGGCGGCAACGACCAACTTTGGCGAGCCCTAAAACGCGCAAATCTCCACCAAATCCAACGAATTAGGTATCCACCTGGACCGCCTCGAAAAGCTCTACGCAATGGAGACACCTACACTTGGGTTTGGGCAAAGCACAGGGAATTCTACCATAGAAACCTCCTCGGGCTAGCGTTTTCTTGACGGCTAGGGTTTGATCTGTGGCTTGCACGAGTTGTGGAGGTGAGGGGGTCTTGGGGTGTTTATAGTGTGGTGGTCGACCTAGGTCTGGCCCCTATTGGATAGAATTTGAATTAGGCTCAAATTCTAATTCGAATAGGTTTAAGACTCCCCCAATTTTGGTATTTTTGCAAATCCACGAATTTTGACTTGGGCTTCTAGCTTTGGGCAGGTTTAGTCCTCAAATAACTATCCTCCAAATTTGGGTTTGATTCTCCCACTGTCGGGGATTAAACTACGGCCTATTGCCATGGCCCACTCCCTGACGGCCCAATCGAACAGCCTACCAGAGTCCAGCTCCCTGGAAGGTTCTATCAGGCCCATATGCATCCTGCCGAACGACCTCTGGCGCGCACGGTCTTGTAACGGCCTAGGATTCGTGTTCGAGTCCTAATCGAACAAGAGTTCTGCACGGCTACGTGAAGACCCGGACGTGGTTTCCCGGATTGGAGCAGAAGTCGTGATCCCCAAGAATTGGAGTATTCCTTATCTACCTCGGGGTGTATTTGGCACGTACGAGTTTGTTATGATCTCGTGGTTAGCCCGGCCCGATATTCCCTCGGTAGGTCGGTTTGCTCAGCACTATATAAACAGGGGCCCTTTGGCGTTTAGGGGATCCCCTGGCATCGAGTTTTACATCTCAGCATCTAGCTTAGACGCCTGATCTTCGCATTATCGCACTTGTACACCCATAATCTCGCCGAGACTTGTTCGTCTCGTCGAGTCACCTCTTGTATTCATCTTTGATATATAAGAAAGGTTTGGACGTGGGGCTATTATCTCTCGAGAGGCTGAACCGGATAAAACCCACATCTCTGTTCGTTCTTTGTTCGTGGTTGTTCGGCGTGTCTCTATCTCACTTCTAAAGAACCTTAGCGACTTGAGATCGATATCTCAACCGTCGACAATTGGCGCCGTCCGTGGGGATCTGCAGATCGAGCATGTCGAACTCTATCGGCGACCAGAGATTCTCCACGAGGACTACGACTCGGAAGGGCGGGATGTCTCTTCCTGTCGGATCGGATCGATCCTTCGATCTTGATCGCCTTCGAATCTGGTTCCCACTCCGTGCTCGGGCTGGATCACTTCAGCCAGGCGGCTCTTCGCCGGCGCTTATCTGATCCCGCGACGAGCTCCTGCTTTCGGCCGGATCTCTTCGCATCGGGCAGCTCTTCGTCCGGAGCGCGCGTCTGGTCCCCGCGATGAGCTCCGTGCTCGGGAACTGGATCAAAACTCCTTCCGGATCCCGGGGCTGTTCGCCTGGCTGTGGATGACGGAGAGAGTGACCAGCGCTTGGAACATCGACCACCCGTAAGTTCCTCGTGTAGGTCTTCGTTTCCTAACCGGCTTTTTCTCAAATTTCGCGCCTTTAGTTCGTCCAAATCTCTCGGCCGCCATGTAAAGTTCAACCCATTGAGCGGTGAATGTTCGCGACCCCTGCGACTTCTTCTCACCACTTGTCTTCTCGGACCACTCTTTCTCTCTGGTAACACTTGATGGTTGCCGGTCTTGCGAACTCTTGGCTCCGCAATCTTAAGGGTTTTCCCGCCGTGTCTGGTTTCAACAGATTCCTAAACTCAGAGTTGCGTAACACGGCATCCAGCCTTGCGGCTAAGCTGCTCTCGTAAGCCCTCATGGCGAGAGGCACTTACCGCTCACGGCACAACCACTTGGCAAAGCCTGTTCTCGTAAGCCCTCCGCGGCGGAGGCACTTTCCTTGTTCGGTTACCTTGAATCGTCTAACTTACGTTAACGGCGGTTCTGGAATGAGTCGATCGGGATACGGTGTCGCTCTAACTCTCTACGCGTGCTTGAAGTCACAAGTTCAGATCTTCATGCATCGTCTGCACGGGGCTAGGCGTCGCTCTTTCTCTTGTGCACTGTTCGATTCGCAAACTCAGTCCTCGGCGGTACTGGCAGAAATGGGAGTTAGGCTAAGCGTTCTACCGGTTTTCTTAAAACTTTCTAGCGCTGTTGTCGCCTTGCTCTTGGTTTCTGTTCGTCCTTGTCTTTTCTTTGCTCTTTTTGCGAAAAAAGCTGCTCGGTCGACTCTCGCTCTAATTCAAGCGCTGCTCGGCGGTCTTGAGTCGCTTTCGCCGACTCCTCGGGCTTGCCTCTCCTCGGTCGATTGGGACTTGAGCTGAATCTCGGCAACCTAGGTACGTTTTCAGTTTTCTAGTTCCTTTCCTTAGCGGTGGTTTTCCAAAACCTCGTTGGCGCTCTCCGCACGCGAGCATGTCTTTTATCTGGCGGCGACACATGCGGCTCGGTTAACGAGCGGTGCACCACCGATAGAGTTACGCCCGCCGTAGCCGATTCTCGCCATAGCGGGCATGCCCACCGTAGCCGATTCTCATCGCATAGCGGGCACTCCGGCTCGGTTCCGCACCCGCCGAGGCGACACTGTATTGCACGGGTCCATGCCCGGATAAGATTTCGCCTCGCACGTTTTGCCTGCGGCTAAGGTCTCGATCGCCTTCCCTGGTTAGCGGTCTTAGCCACAGCGGGGCTGCACTTGCCCGCACACGTCTTTTTGATCCATGCTACGTCCTTCCTTGCACGGTAATCCGGAGCAATGCACCACCTACGGAGTCCTGCCCACCGTAAGCCGATTCTCATCGCAACGGGCACTCCTAGCGTCGGTTCCGCATTCGCGGAGGTGACACTAACGCTATCGGGGGAACGTGCCCGGAAAAAATTATGTCTTGTGCGGGTAGGTCGTCCTTGTCGTGTTTTTTTTCTAAAACTCGCTTTGCTCTTTTTAGAGCCTTTTCTTGCTCTCTTTTTCCCCTTGCTGTCTTGTTTCTTGTCTGTCTTTTGCAGGAAATACAGGAACGGGGAACGTCAGACTCCGGTGATGGTCGTGGCGAGGTTCCAGACATCCCACAAAAACCGATGTCTGCATCCCTCTCTTCCCGGGTTTGCTCCGCTCATGTCCGGGGACCGATTCACTTCACCCGCGTATGATTTCTCGCCTTTGCCCGGCACTGACCTTCACAGTTCGGCTAAGTCAAGGTATTGCGCCACCAACGGAGTCCTGCCCACCGTAAGCCGATTCTCATCGCAACGGGCATGCCCATCGTAAGCCGATTCTCATCGCAACGGGCACTCCAAGCGTCGGTTTTGCACTTGCCAAGACAACGCTATCACTGTCGCAAGGAATACGTCATGGGTAAAGCGTTGATTTCACACGTTATCTTGCGGCTCTGACTGCATCGGGTTGTGATTCATCTCGCACCGGACAGTTCTTCGCCCGGAGCGCGCATCTGGTTCCCGCGACGAGCCCCGTGCTCGGGGGCTGGATCACCTCGCACCGGGCAGCTCTTCGCCCGAGCGCGGGCTCCTACCGGGTATGTCTTCGCCTGGTCGCACTTTCTGGTTCCTTTAACGAGCTTCGTGCTCGGGGACTAGATCTCTTTACCTGGTTCCTTCGACGAGCTCTACGCTCTGGGACTGGGTCACCTTTCCCATTCGTATGCATTGTCTGCTCCTAGCACACGATCTACGTCTGGAGGCACATCACCTTCGCTCCTGAGCACGACATTCGCTCGAGAGCGCAATCTCTATTTTCTCGGGCAAGCTCTAGCCCGAGAGGTGGTTCCCTATCTTTTCCTAGGCATCTGAATGCTCGGATGCGGCAACCGAGAGTCTATCTCGCGACTTGCTATGTTCATTCTCCGGAAGATCGATCTTACGGATGCGGTGGTACGCTCTTCACTACTAAGAATCCAATCCTCCTTGATGACGTTCACCTCAAGGAGATGATTCACCTCACTTCTTTCGATTTCTGTATCGAAGGGTGGGTGCTCTGCTTTCAGACGAGATGTCATTCCTGTTCGGCGCATAGAGTTGCTTTCGACCGGCGGGTTTGTTCGGTCGAACCATAACTTTGTTCGATGCTTTGTTGCCTTTGTAGCAGGAAAAATACCCTCTTCGTGACTTAGAGTCTCAAGAGGAAGACCCCACTCTAGTGAGTCTTTCCACTTGAGTCTCGGGGGCTAGCTGTCGGGGATTAAACTACGGCCTATTGCCATGGCCCACTCCCTAACGGCCCAATCGAACAGCCTACCAGAGTCCAGCTCCCTGGAAGGTTCTATCAGGCCCATATGCATCCTGCCGAACGCCTCTGGTAGGCGGCACGGCTTGTAACGACCTAGGATTCGTGTTCGAGTCCTAATTGAACAAGAGTTCTACACGGCTACGTGAAGACCCGGACGTGGTTTCCCGGATTGGAGCAGAAGTCGTGATCCCCAAGAATTGGAGTATTCCTTATCTACCTCGGGGTGTATTTGGCACGTACGAGTTTGTTATGATCTCGTGGTTAGCCCGGCCCGATATTCCCTCGGTAGGTCGGTTTGCTCAAGACTATATAAGCAGGGCCCTTTGGCGTTTAGGGATCCCGGCATCGAGTTTACATCTCAAAGATCTAGCTTAGACGCCTGATCTTCGCATTATCGCACTTGTACACCCATAATCTCGCCGAGACTTGTTCGTCTCGTCGAGTCACCTCTTGTATTCATCTTTGATATATAAGAAAGGCTGGACGTAGGGCTATTATCTCTCCGAGAGGCTGAACCAGATAAAACCCACATCTCCTGTTCGTTCTTTGTTCGTGGTTGTTCGGCGTGTCTCCTATCTCACTTCTAAAGAACCTTAGCGACTTGAGATCGATATCTCAACCGTCGACACCCACGTTTGCTCATCATTTCATGTGTCTAACGAGCTTTCAGCAGAATGACAACACTCTACGGAATCACAGGCTAGCCTTAGGCTTTGGCCTTGAAATTTGGAGGGTGGCTATGGTGGCCTTTAGGATTAATGGAAATTTTTTCTGAATTTTTCAAAAAGGTTTACTAGAGTTTTGGCTTAAACCTAATTTAAATTAGTTTAATCTAGGGTTTTGTATATAACAATTCCCTTTTATTTTATTTTTAGGGTTTTGATTATAAAAGTAACATACGATAAAATAGAGGATGCCACAACTAGCGTAGATTTTTCCTTCACGGAAACCTGCAAGTACATCTATGTTACTTACCCATCCTGTGTGGGCCATCCTTTATTTCTCCTTATTCAGGGTTTTCTCCAAATACTGAATTTGAAGGATTTACTGCAAAAGATTTGGCTTGCTTTGGCATAGATTTTTGGTTATTTTTTCTAGAATATATTTCCTTCACTCGCAATCGTGTAACATTGTGGTGTTGTAAATTCTCAGTATTGGAATGCCTTTGCGCAAAACAATGTAATGACATGAATAAAGGATGGACTTTGTAATCAACTCTAGCACTGTTGCACCCTAGGCAATTTGTGTTTTTGAGGGAACACTTTCGATAGAATTTACTGTATTTGGGTCCTCACATATGACCTCCTATGCTAGATCTTACGGTGGAATGGGAGGGCTACCGACGACGACGAAGTTAAGGTCAAGAGAGAGGCTTGGTCAGGGCAGCAACTAACACTAGGAGGATTGTAGGCGATGGCGAGGGACTAAACATTTAGGTGTCTGCAGTTGACAAATAGGAAGGGAGGGGCTAGCACTCTAGCGATGGCATGCAAAGTTGACGATGCAGGATGGGTGTTAGCAAGGCGACGGACGACGAAGGGGACCGAGGCGGTGACTAGGGGTGGAAACTAGCCGAGCTTGAGCGAGCCAAGGACTGGCTCGGCTCGGCTCGCTCACTTCCAGGCTCGGCTCGGGCTCGGCTCGTTCACCACACGAGCTGGAGAAAAAGCTTGGCTCGGGCTCATTTGAGACTCGGTCCGGCTCGTGAGGGCTCGCGAGCTTGATTAATTTGTTGATAACCAGTTTTGGGGTTTGAAAAATAGGAGGTTTAGGGGGCTACGTCAAGGAAAACCTTTAATTTTAGCCTTTGACTACTTTTGATGGGTTAGGTTGGCGGTATATCTAATTGTATACAAGCAAGTAGGGCAATTATTAGTGATATGGGCTAAACATATACTTAGAAATCTACGAATCCACAAGCCACGAGCAAGCCAACGCTAGGCTCAGCTCGGCTCGTTTTTTGAACGAGCTGCAAAAAAAGCTCGAACTCGGGCTTGTTGGCCTACGAGCCAAGCCCGAGCCGAGCCAAAACCGAGCGAGCTACGAGCAGCTCGCGAGCTTCGAGCCAGATTCCCAGCCCTAGCGGTGATAGTCTGCAAGATGCAGGGAAGGACCTAGATCGGTGGTGGTAGCAAGCTGAGCATATGTGACTGTGAGCTCAACGGACTTGTTGGGACTAAAGGACAAAATGAACAGTAAAACAATAGAAGTAGGACATGACTAGCTATCAACGTACCTTTCTCTATTATATTTTATTTGCTACAACTAAGAGGTTAGGATAAACTAAGTTAGATCCTATTGATCTTGCCCTAAGTAAGCCTATGGCATGCTAAACTATCCGGTTGTTCTTTTTAGCGTAAGGTTGAGTTGAGTTTTACTGTAGCAATTTTTGTTATTTTCATATAGCCTACACATTATAATAATTTGTAATGATTTTTTCAAGACATTTTAGTAGTTTCTCTAAAGATTGTAAAACTATTTTTTAATTATTATTTTATAATTATTATACATTTTTTAGGTCTCTTATTTTTTGATACAGTAAAACTCAATTTTACTCAACGCTGAAAATAACAAGTCGTGTGTCTCTCAAATGGTACACGATGATAAAAAGAAAAAAAAAAGAAGAGAAGTCTTGAGCTCAATGTAAAGTTTGACTCGGATGTCACCATAGGACATGTCCCTTCGGCGCGTGCGGCGCAATCGACACGTGCGGTTGACTCTCAATAAGTCCTGTGTATCTCAAATGATACACGATGATAAAAAAAAAGAGAAGTCTTGAGCTCAATGTAAAGTTTGATTCGGATGTCACCATAGGAAATGTCCCTTCGGCGCGTGCGGCGCAACTGACACGTGCGGTTAACTCTCAACAAACCATGTAGCATTTTCTACCTCACACAACACTATTCCCCTCGCTTACATCTGGACCAACACGCTCAGCCGCCCTTCTGGACCCATGCGTCGGTGAGACACTAGCCCAGCTGCGGCCGGCGTGTAGCCATTTGCCCGTGAGCCTCCAAGTACACTTGTTCTTCGCAGCCGAATGATAATTGGGGGAAACACCGAGAGCAGCCGCCGCAAAAAGTGTTGTTTTTTTTTACTAAATTACCTTTTAATCGGCTATTTTTTCTTCCCAGCGGCAGTTCGATCCTGCCGATCCGAGGTCAGCCGTTTCGTCCTCCCACCAATTCACTCCATCTTCCCCCAATCTTTTCCTCTCTTGTTTCGTACTTGCACCGCAGATTCAGTCCAAATTTCACAAAATTTGAGCTTGTATCGATCCCGATTTGGGTTTTCATGATTTGTTTTGCTCGGATTTGGGCTCTGAACATAGTCATTGAGCAATTTTGTTGCATTCATGGAGTCCCCTGATCGGGGAGCCCTCTTGTGTCAGAATAGCCTAAATTCCTACTTCTTTATCTAATTTTGCAGGCAGGTTCTTAGAATCTCGTGTATATATCACTCAAGGAAAGCTCTTCATCGATTAGTGAAGGTACTGCGTGTTCGTCATTCTAGGGTTCGGTGTTGCTTGATTGGGCGTGGGGGAGGAAAAAATTGATTGCTTCTTGGAGCTGCATTTTTGGTGGTTGGTTTGAGGTGGTGAGCCAAGATGCAGCCTCATCAGAAATTTGCTCATGTCGACACCCAAGAGCTGAAATCCCAGATCACCAAGCAGCTTGGTCATCAGCGAGCCGAGCACTACTTCAACAGCCTCAAGAAATTCTTAAGCTTTAAGCTGAGCAAGCATGAGTTTGACAAGATTTGCATGGGTGTATTGGGGGAAGAGAACATTAAGCTTCATAATTTTCTCATTCGGTCAATCCTCAGCAATGCCTGCTTGTCCGTTGGGCCACCGAGTAAGCAGACTGCAACTGGCAACTCACAAACTAGCATGGTGTCCAATGGGCCTTTGGGCAATGGTGTTTCACTGGGTAAGAGGGGCCGGTATATCAATAGTAGGGATAGGAAGTTGGCTGATAGCCTGAGCACCCTTGGTCCCCATGGGAAGGCACCTCATGGTCATCTTGGCGAGGTGATCAATTCCTGTAATGTGCCGAGGTCTAGGGAGCATCAGAGTGCCCTGGAGTTTGTGTCGGCGGGTAGCAAGGTTATGTTGGAAAATGTGTCTGTAGAGGATGGGGAGGAGGTTGAACAAGTAAGAAGTAGTCCAACATGTGTGCAGAGTCGGAGCCCGATTAGGGCTCCATTGGGGATCCAAACGGCTCATGCTTCTCAGCCTTCTACTTCGTACTCTTCTGAAACATGTTGTACTAATGGGGAGTTGCCAGATACTCAGTCCTTGTGGAAGCTACTTGAGCATAAGTTGCAAGAAGAAGGTTTGAATGTATCCATGGAATGTGCTCATGCACTGAATTCTGGGTTGACTGCACATTTATGTCGGTTGCTTAAGTCCTGTTTGGATGTTGCTAAATCAAGGGGAAGTGGAAGGAGGACACTTCAAACAAATGGAAGAGCTAACCTTTCGTTCAATGGTGGATTGCACCACACCGTTCCTTCAGAACCAGAGCAGTCTTACCAAGCTTCATTACAAGATCTCCAGGTAGCTGTGGAGTTCAACATGAAATTGTTGGGTTGTCATTTTGCCAAGCAACATGAGAAGATTACTGGTCGTCTTATGGAACAATAAATATCAGAAATGCAATTTTGTTCTCTATTACTGAATACTATCTTGACTAGCATAGATAATGTGTTGTGGTGACATTGATGATGCGACGAAACTACAGTTAGTTAGGATTAAAATGAGATGGATGAACATAGAATAATAGGATCGGATGATAAATCCATGGATAGATCAGAACGATATATTATTGGATTTTGTATTAGTGTATCTATGTGAACTTTCGTGACTAGTGTCTTTGTGCACGTGGAAAAAATCTGTCAGTTCATCTTTGCCTTTTCCAGCTGGTATTACTACTTCCTACATGTATATATTGTCAGCATCTGTTTACGGTGTGTGCTGCTCAACTTGACTGTTTGCTCCTCAGCTGAGGAATACATCTTATATTTGCAGTGATGACATTGTTGTTTTACAATATGTTTGTCTTTTTCAGAGTGTTGTGCTTGTGGTTCAAACTGAAAGTCAATTGATCAATTCACTTTAATGTTTGAGCATTACAGATCAGCCATTATTGTAGAATGGTATTCATTTATGCAATCACATTGACTCTCAGGCAGTTGAAGTAATACTTCCGAATGATTCTGTGTTGAGCACTCAACACTTCTGTGTTTTCTTTTTACCTTACAATAGTTTCAAGTTTTCTAATCTGTGTATTCTCTAAGTCTTTTGAGTCACTGCTATCAGTCCACACTCCGCAGTGATGCTACTATTCAGATAATTTTTCTGAATGTCCCCCAAAAGGAAAACAGGTGGTAAAAATGTAGTAAAGCAGTATTTCTTCATTCATGTTTGTATGCCATGTTCACAGATTTGAATGCCAGTAACTGCCTGTTTGCTTGAAAATTGGCAGGGAGTTCAGTTTACAATATTTTTGGCCCCATTTGTTGTGAACCCCTGAACTTTTGTGCATTGGAATGTGATTTTAGTGGAATGGTTTAGTTGGGTAACCTGATGGCATCCGAAAGAGGTATCCTGGTATGTCCTATGGATGTTCCCCGGGCATGTGTGTTACAGGACAGTATGTAAGTTCCAGTATTACTGTTGAGAGGTGATGTCTGTACCTCTTTCGGAAGGTCTCCGCTACCTTCAGTGTGCCTTGTCTCCAAAGAATCATATCAAATGCTGTAGTCACCTGAATTTTTGTTTAATTGCTTAACAAATTTTGATTTGCAATACAAGTTTTTTTTTTAGCCTGATCAAGCTTGTGTGATGTGGTTGACACACTGTTCCGGAATAGCTGTTCATGAGATACATCTGTAGTACAACTGTTGTGCATTGCATATCTGGAGTATTGTCTACGTGGTCTAGAAGATAGCTACACACTTCTAATTCAGGTGTTTTTAACACAAGTTCCAGAATTCTATATCCCAACACAGCACAAAAACGCTATGGCCCTCAACAAGTTGTTAAGAGCATCACCGATAGGTTCTCTAAAATATTATTATGAATAGTTTTTAATTATTGTAATGATTCATCAGTCTCTGTCTTACTCTCTTAATTTAGAGATACTCTATATACGAACTCTACATCTTTTAAGGACAGACTTTGCTGGAGATGATGGAGATATAGAGAACGAATAATGATTTAGAAAAATGATACAGAAAACGAAATATGGAGATTTATTTTGTAAGAGGATTTTACTGTCCGTGACACCATGGGCAGCCGCCGCCTTTTAATCGCCGGATAAGCACGAGCATATTCTGTAATTAACTGTGCCAAAGCGATCATCATCAAGCATGGATGATTGCTTTATTATCCAATAACAAATTGACCACGATAGGATGCCCGATCGACAGAGACTGGAGGCACGAACACTGGCTGATTTCCCTGCTTTAGCTCGATCCCCATTTGGAATCAAACAGTGCTGCTATTTTATGCCAATTCTGGAATGCAAAGTAGATGCTGGCCAGTTCCAGTTGAAGCAGCTGCGAGCATCGTCTTATCCTGTCTCTGCAATGTGTGGCCAGCTCGACTATAAGTTGAGCTCTGCGTGATTCCAGCACACACGAATGACACGAATGCTTCCGGCACAAGCACAAGCACAACCATATCACCATTGGGGCTTCGACGATTTGTATCCCTAAGTGCATGCTGTTGCGTTTGGAGCCGTAGCTACTAGTAAACCTGGTTTTTTTTGTTTTCAGATGTGTGTTTGATCAAGGTTGCAGCTTCTTTTAGCCTTACGAATCAAGTTGAAGCTATTATGGGTGATGTTACATGCAAGTAAGCACCACTATTATGAATCATGGAATCTTAGGCCGCCTTCAATGCAAGTTGCTTAGAGCTACATGTTTAAGGTGCCACATCACTAAGCATCCGTATAAAAACTCTTCCTCCCAATGCATCAGAGCTTCCAGAGGTGCTTATAAACTATAACTGCCTTGTGAGCACTTGGACCAGGCGCTTTAATCTCCAATGGCCGATACCTAGCGTAAGAGGAAAAATATAATCAACCAGCTGCTCGATAGGGATGGAAGGAAGCATTGAGGCAAGCAGGTGTAGAAAAAAAAGGTCGCAAGCACCGGGTAACAGTCGATGCCAACCTCGGCATGTTTCTCTCCTCTAAGCACCTCTATTGGCTGATGTGCCAAAAAAACCTGATTTTTTTTTCTGTCGTGACCCCAGTACTTGTAAAGGGAGTGCCACACCATGAGGCGATACTAGGCACAGGCTAGTATCTCATGATGGACAATTCGGAGATATCATCACAGTGCATAACTAGATTTAAATAATGGTTCAAAAGGTAGCATCATTTGCTATTACATTAATAACAAGCATTCCAGTTTAGCAGTTCACTAAGATCCAAATAAAAGGGAAATAATAATATCAGAGTAGCGATAAATAAAATGCAACGATATCTAAAGGCATCGATCCGGACACCACAGCTAGACTTGCGCACCTCCGTCAAGACCCTCCTGGTCCTAGCCGTAATCTAAATAACAAATACATCCGCCATACGTATAATGAGTACGCGGCTACCCAGCAAGTAATCCTTAAATATGAATGCAAGGACAATGATAGTGGATAGGTTGTTTTACACCAGAACATATATCTATTCAACTTTTAGTTGGCAAGATTTAATTAAGTGAATGCATGCTCTCAGAATAGTACCGATAATCATCAAAGTAAGGTGCAATCTCACACCCAGGCCAAACCCAGCCTACACTAGTCAAGTTCAATTATGAAAATGGTGGGACTACATGTGAAAACCTCTCGTCCCGTCAATGACTGTGGACATGGCTATCATGATAGTTTTAACTCTACAGAGTGTGTATACATTACCCACAAGCCCCATTTCATCCCGAAGACGGTACAAGACTGTTCCAACCTACTATGCCCACCACTTCGCCTACCCTTTCTTTTAGTTTCCTCGGCCTCGCCGGTGCCCGCCGCGGTAGGACGCCTCCTACTTCTGGACACCACCTAGGGGCGTTCTCCATTTAAGCCATTTGGTCTCAGAGACGAACCCACCCCTCAGGTAAGGTTCGGTTCCTTACCCTAGGGCGAAAGTATCGAACCGTAACCGGACAAGTCGCCAGTAAGTGGTTAGTGGGTTTCGTAGGGTATTAGGCCAGGGCCGAAGGCATAAGTGGTCATACTGTTTGGTTTGGTCTAGTAGTTAACAAGCTTGAGTCCTTAGTAGAGGAGACCTCCATACCATAGCCACAATCCAGAAATCATCTCGACCAGGTCTCCACTAACGAACCACACATTGATTTTAGTTGATTAGGTTTTAATCAAAACTCATCGAAGCCTTGGCTCCACCATCTCATTTTTATAAGTGAGTAACCAATGCAAAGCTACCATCTAGTTAAAGGATAGGCTATGGAACAATAGAGAGGTTCATCAATCAAGGCTACAACATGATAGTAGAAGATTAGCATGGTTAGGTACACACGCACTAGTCTAATATGAATGCAAGTAGCAGTTATAACGGAAAGACATAAACTGAAATTGGAAACATGGGATAGGAATATGCGAACTAGTGCTTGCCTTCAAACAATTCAGATCCTTGCGAGTCTACGGCACCTGCCGGGTAGCAGTCCTCACAACAGTTGCAACAGGGATCTTTGCGTAAGAAAGAAACAATAAAGAACACCAAATTCGGTACAGAGAAAATAATTAATAAGAATATAGGAAAATTCTAGGGATTAAATAGCTTTTTATGCTCTGCAATCATCCAATTTGGAGTTACGGAGCTCCCTACACAATTCGAAGAAGATCCAGCAAACTAGGAAATTCACTGAAAATAAAAAGGGGGTTAAAAATTCTAATTGGGCTGAGCTCTCTCTCCTTGCCCACACTCTTTCTCCGCGCGCTCGGCCCAGATGGCCCAGAGGCGGCGCGGGGGTAACAATCAACAGTGGGTCCCTTTGTCTGCTTTACTAACATCGACAGTGGACCCCACCGTCCAAAAGGGGAGGTGGCGGCAGCTGCGGCAAAGGGACGTGTGGCAAGCGACGACTAGGGCGACGGCGGCTGCGACTGACCAGCGAGGCCCGCGGCTTTGCTGGGCCCGCTTGTCAGTGATGTGGGGTGAAAAGGCGCAGGTGCGGGCGGTGGTGGGGTCCGCGGGACGCGCGTCGGCTTCTGACAGCTGCGCCGGCGATGTTTATGCGTGTGTGCTCCAGCAGGTGGCGTGGCGGCGGCGGGTTGGCTGCTGGTTTGGCGCCGGGGCGTTGTTCATGAGGTCGGCAACGGAGGCCATGGGAACAACAGGGTTTCGGCAAGCAATTTATCGGGCTAGGGACCTTGGTTTTGGGTGGTCTTGGTACTGTTGGATTCGTCTCGATGAGATCTAGGAAGTCCTAGATGCTCACCAAAACTTGAGTGTTGAAAACCGGCGAAATCTCTTCGCAAAGCTTTGTGGAGGATAGGGTTTTGTGGCTAGGGCTCCAACTTGAGGCTCCACGAGTTGTGAACGTCAATAGGGGGTCTTGGGGGGTTTATATAGTGCTGGAGGCGGGTTGGATTCGGCCAGGTTGAGTTGGGGAAGAATTAGAAAGTCTAAATCTACTCGGATTAGAATTCGGGACTTGCCGAATTAAGATCCCGACCTTCCTTCAGAGTTTGTGACCGAAACATGTATAACAGGTCATCCATGGCTTCTAGAAGACTCCTCTATTTTTGGAGAATTTTTGGATATGTATTCCTCATGATTTCATGCACAATACCTCCTAAATTGGGCCTTTTCGGGCTTAATCTGATTTTCTGGTAAACCCAAAAATTAGGGAAAGATGAGAGGTGCATGTGGGGCCTAGGACACATGTTGCCCCAGCTTTAGCCAAAATTCTAAGCAGGTCTGGTGCATAAAATAGCCTATCGATCTCTTAAAACACTAGCTTTTGATAAATTTCAATAAGGATAAATAATGGAATTGAATGTACATTAGTTTTTCTTTGTTTTAAAACTTGGGACACCTAATAATTTTATTAGGATGTCACATTTTCTCTAAGCACCTACATAAGTACTTGCATTGGAGATGGCCTTAGGCAGCTTCATTCCGTGTTACATGGGCGCAGTTCCTTGGATGAGATGAACCAAACAAAAAAAAACGAATGTAGAATATGGTATACGGGCACAAGCAAGTCACTAAAGTATTGGATCAAACATACATATAGAAGTACTTATTGTCTTAGGCCATTGCGTCAAACAAAATGTATGGTACATAATAGATTATGTGCCGCCCTCTTCATTCTTCACCATCGTGCCGTCCTCTCTAGGCTCCATCACCACCCACTCCAGTCCACACCGTCGTGCGCCCATGCGCCACCTCCCATCTCTGGCTCTCCCTTCCGCGCCGCCCACCGTCCCTGACCTCCTCCCTTTCCACTGCTCGGCCTGCCCCGCCTCCCATCTCAAATGCATTGTTCACTTTCATCAGACAATGCTTCTTCAAACAAAATTGCAGTTGATGTTGCTATTAATAATGCAAGAGGGACACTTGTGTGTGGGGACAAATTCTTTAATGTTGTGCAAATCACATATTGAACCTTGTTGTTAGAGATGGGTTAGATGTAATTGAAGGTGTAACTGAAAATATTAGAGAGTTCATAACGGTTATGGTAAAAATGTCACCTTAACAATGGGAAGCATTTGAAAAATGAGCTAATGAATGTGATTTGAACAGTAAAAAGGTCCTATATTTATACACAAAATGGAACTCTAGAATATGACATAATATGGGATGGCTATATATTATAAGGATGCTTAATTTTGCTTGTCTAGGACTTAATGATAGGGAAAAATATGCACATGTTAACCCTTCAAGTGATGATTGGTTGAATGCAATGAATATTTGCAAATGTTTGAAAAAGTTTTACGATGTCACATTACTCTTCTCTGGCACATCATATATGTCGTCTCCTGGGACCTGCAGGCGTGGCCCCGAGGCTCAGATCGTAGAGATTTATAGAGGGGGTGAGCGACCTGCTGGAACCTTACAGGCCAGGCCTGTAGCGAGACAGAGAGGAGATTTAGAACAGGACACCTTGACACGTAGATTTTTAGGCTGGTTTAGACCCCTCAAGAGAGGTAACAGCCCTACTCCAGTGTTTTTCTTGCTACTTTGACTGGCGGGCTTTTTAAAGAGAGCAAGTTTGGGTGAGCGTTACCCTGAGGACAAGCTCAGCCTATGTTCCTATGACCTGACTCTAGCGCTCTTCCTCTTGCACAGCTAGGCGTATGAAAGGTGGCTAAGGCCTTGTTTGTTTCAGATTAATGTAGAGTTGCGTTTTACTGTAGCAAATTTGTGACCCCCTCAAAATACTTCTTAACGAGTTTAAACAATTATGAAAAAAATATTTTACAAACTTTAATAAGTACTATTTAAAACCCCACAAAAATGACTACAAAACATTATATCATTTGGCTTATACAAAAATAACAAATTTTCATTTAATTTAATTTAATCTAAAACAAACAAGGCCTAAGTCATGTGCGTGCTGTTGTTCCTTATCTTTGCTTGTACTTGTGTCTGAGTCTATGTTCGTCTGTCCCCCTTTTGCCTACGTTGGTGACTTGCTTTTATAGTTGCTTGAGTTGAAGTTATTTCTACACCTAATAGTGTTGCACCTGTGGGACCCACGCCTTGATTTAGTCAGCAAGCGATACGGAGCTCAACCGGGTCTTTGCTGTAATGGAAGGTGGATACCCGACTTATCTGCCATTGTTGTGCCTAATTTTCTATTGTTGTGCCCATATTAAAATTTAATGATGGTGATGTTGCATTTGATGTGTTATAATGGTGGAAGGGGAAATTGACAACTTTTTTTGTTCTTTCTTGATTCGCATGTGATGTGCTATCTATGCAAAGTGACAATGGTTACTTCAGAGTACGTATTTTGCATCGGTGAATGCGTTAGTTTTCTTGATCATGAAATTGTTGAGGCCTTAGTTTGCATAAAATATTGGATCATTGCTTCACAAAAAGGTCAATTTTTATCTTTCTTGCAAGGTTTTATTTATTCATTAAGTATGTCTTTTATTACAAGTGCTAATTTTTTCTTATTTAGTGAATTTTCGATGCAATAATATAATGACCACCGTATTTGAAGACTTGAATGCTATGGAGGAGATGGAGGACACCGTTGACACTTGATCTTGGTGTAACCATAATGTGGTTGTTTTCATATCAACTCCATATTTTGGATTATGTTTCTTATATGGTTTTATTTCTTTATTTTGCATGTCTTCTTTCCATAAGCATTAATTTGTTCTTTTAATCGATTTTAGATTCAAAAAGTGTGATAACAACCTTAATTGAAGACTTGAATGCTATGAAGGAGATGAAGGACAATGTTGACACTTGATCTTGGCGTATGTATGATGAAATTGTTTTGTATGTCAAGTCGATGTTTGAAATATTCATGTTTATTAACCTCTATGTCTCTGTGTTGAACTACTTGTGTTAGATTATCTGTGCTTGTTAAACTCGATGTTGACCTATTTGTGTTGGAGTTAGACTATGTATGCTTGTTAAACTCTGTGTTGAGCTATTTGTGTATTTGTGTTGGATTTTGCATGTTTGTTGAACTTTATGTCAAGCTATTTGTGTTAGACTATGTTAAACCTATGTGTTGGATTATATATTAGTTGGATGTTTTGTTAGATTGTGTGTTTATTGCACTCCATGTATTATATTATGTATTAATCGGAAAATTTATTGGATGGCATGTGCTAGTTAGATTATTTTCATCACATGTTTTTATGCTAGGTAATTCATATACTATCCGACTAAATACCTATTATCCATCTTCTACCCATTCCTATAATGTTTAAGACTTGTTTTCTACCTGTTTGCAAGTACATGTATCCTACCCAATTTATCACTACTCATATATGTGCCCTTCCGATAAAAAAAATAATTAGGATAGGATATGGGATAACCTACTACCCGATCATATCCGACTCACACATAGGGCTTTTGCATGATACTCTAAGAAGACCACTCACTACCATCTATACAGGAAGGAGTTCAATGTCTCAAACGGATCTTAATAATGTGCGTACGGAAAAACCATGTCTTACAATTCCTACTTAATGGTTAGTACAAGAAGGCTTACATTCTTTTTCTCAGTGTCATATGCAAGGCTAAGGAGAGGGCAAATAATCTATGTGGGTTCTATAAATGTAGCTTCACTCATGTATTGAGCGCAGATAAACTGACTAGTGATGCTGTGGTTTTTTTTGCCATAAAGAAACCGGCTACATAACCATATGATTCTACGATTAATTCATTTAATTATTTTGGTGACATCGTTTCAATCTACACACGAGTTCACTGCTACACTATCAAATCAAATGAATCACATAACAACTCCTTGGGTTCATCATTCCTCAGGTTGTCAATCCAAACGGTGAGTTTTGCACTTTGTCATGGCTAGTTGGTATCTGACCAAATGACCCCTTATCAATTTGGAAGAGCAAGTCAAAACGTTGAACTATTAATCGAAAACTTGGTATGGATGGTTGTACTCTTGATGAGGTGAACTTGGCGTGCATGTGTACTAACTGTTACTGTAATGCTTGTTAACTTACAATTTATTAGTATATCGGTTTGCTTATGAATTTGCAGTGATCATGGACTTTATCATTAATTGTATTTTATAGTACAAGGGCTAGGAGGTGAAGGACGTGGATGGAGCGGGGGTAGGGGGTAGGGGAGAGGCGAGCAAAAGGTGGGATGTTTATGGCACAAACAAACACTGATAAAGGTCGGGCGGAGGGGTGAGGAGGCCAGGAGAGGCTTATCAATGCTAGTTATTAGCTTGAACCGACACTAATATCTACATTACTATTGGGTATGGAACCAACACTGATACAAAGGGGTATTACTGCCGCTTATTAATTATAGGTTTGTAAACTAGCAGTGAAGCTAGCTCCAAGTTAGCAGCGAAACAGTGATGGGGTGTTCTACAGTAGTGGTAGCCGCATGGTTGCCATGTTGGTTTCATAGTTACCGTTTCACATAGGAAATAAAAAGTGCTACCCTCTTTTAAGTTTCAAGTGTAGAAACTAAGCAAACAAGAAAATAGAAGTAAAATGAAAAGAAAGAGAGGAACATATCTCTTTGAATTGAAGAAATGTTTACTCCTATAGTGTAAGAACGATTAGATTTGGAAAAAAAGGTGCAAGAGCAAAGAAGCAAAACGGGAAAGAACAGAAACTACAAATATTGAAATAAGTGTTAATTTGTTATTAGCTATCGCCGAACTTCGCAGTTCCTTATATGCCAAGTCTGGCTTCCTTATTTTCCATCAATTTAAAGTTCAGTGCCTCATTTGCCACTCTCGCTCGTTTTGGTGTTAACTGCTATAAAGCATGCAACAAAATGGTTAATTTCAACAGAATTTCCTTTTAATTTGATAGGAATTACCTTTTTGCCATCATTTAAATTTGATAGAATTCAACAAAATTTTATTTAAATTCATCAAAATTTAACATAATTTCATTTAAATTTGACATAATGACATAATTTCATTTAAAAGTTCAAAGTTCAATATACATAACCACACATCTAACATGACAATACATCACCATCCATTAGTTCAAAAGTTCAACAACACATCAAAGAGTACTACAGATCAAACATGACAATACATCATGATACATAAGTTCAAACACACATCAAACATGTGAGCACATCACATGCTAATACCTAACATGTGAATACCTATCTGCTAATCCATTCAACAGTTCATAAAAAGGAAAAATTTGAATGACAAATGAGACTAATGATCATGTGGAGAGGGGGACAACACCTTTTTCACAGGCAGCTCACCTTCTTCATTGATCAATGAACATGCCGTTATGGAGTTGCAGACTTTGGTCGCCGCTGCTCGCCTTCTTCTTCGCGGGCAACAAGCCGCCGCCAGACGTCTTCACCAAATCACTTGCAAGCGCTTGATCGCCAGACGCCTTTAGCTGCCCTTGTAGCATGAGGTGGACGCCACCGCCACTAGGGTTTAGCCCGGGACAAATAGCCACACGATGTGTTATTTTGCGCGCCTTCAAAATAACTTGCTGTGGGCCCTAGTCCTTAAGGTGACCTCTGTTATGATCCTAACGAAAGTGGAAAATGAGGCACTGAACTTTAAATGGACGACAAATAAGAAAACCAAACTTTCCTAGTGGCATATAAGGAACCGCGAAGTTCAGTGATGGCAAATAAGTAATTAACTCTAAAAGTAAAAAAAAACGTTTGGCTTAAAGCACAACAAACAAAACCCCATTAAAAGTGCATAAACCGACAAACTAGATAAGAGAAGCAAAATAAAAAGAGAGGAAACAAATCCCTTTGCATTGAAGTAAGAAATGTTTGCTCCCTAAGTGTAAGAACAATAAGATTTTAACATAAAAGATGCAAGAGAAAAGAAGCAAAACTAAATAGAGATGCAAACTAAAAAGATTAAAATATGGTGTGCTTGCATTAGAGTGCAACAAATAAATTTGAAACATGCGGCAAAACAGATGCAAACTAAATGGAAGCAAAATAGATTAAAAATAATGAGATATGCAAACTAAAAAGGGAACAAATCCAAGAAGTAAAGTGGAAGTAAAAATAGGGGAAAAACTGTGTGATTGGGGAATGGGAAAAATAATGAGAGATGTAAACTAAAAAGTAAAAAAGCCAAGAAGTAAAGTGGAAAAAAATGGGAAAATTAATGTAGTGGGTGGGATTTGAACTCATGGTCTTTAGATATGTACTCAATAATCACTAAATTTTAGAGAACCTTGTATGGCTGTCGAATACCTAGTATCATTTCCAAAAGTTCTGGCGGTGCCTAGATTGGCCCCTACTAAGACCCCCTAATAATTCTTGGCTTAAGACATTACATATTTGGTGTATTTAGTCATAACACATTCTTTAGTCTTCCCCTTTCTAAAAAATTTTGAAATAAATCCAAAAGTTCTAAAACATTGTATAATGACAAATGTCACTTGTGCTCAATATCTCAATTAATAAAGTCCACAATTTAACATTTTAAAGGCTGAAATCAAATGAATCCCTAAATTAGTAAAAAAAAACAAAACACACACCAAAATGATTAGATAAAAAAAAATAATGTGTGAAAAACACTTGTATTTTGTAATCCCTGTCGATGTGAACAATCGGTGCCCTCATCAAGCTTATTTGTTTATTATGTAGAATAGGACCCTTCTTTATAGAGAATTTGTGTTTGGGATGGCAACCGAGCAATACGATGTAGAGACTGTTTGTTTACCCTGGTTCAGGCCCTTTGCGGGTGAGGTAATAGCTCTACGTCCAGCCTTATTGACTATATTGATGAGAAAATATAAGGAAAATCACGTTCCGGACACTAGGAGAGGCGGCAAGATCAAGATTGAGTTATTGAGCTAATCTAGACAAGATGATGATCTCACTGGGTATGATGATCTCACTGGGTGTCTAAATGTATATATGAGATATGAGATCTTAGGTAGATGTTACGCATATGGATCGTAGGATGTATTGAAAGGAGCAATACATGGGGCATTTATAGTGTCTAGTGTGTCGGCTATCTATGGCTAAGTCGATTACGTGACGAAGTCCTTGGCAAATATGTCTTTGACTTGTACTCAAAGACGAACTCAACCCTTCCATATCCCAACGTTCTTGCCTTTGGTGCCAAGCTAGGAGTTCAGATGAACTGGTGCCTTGCATGGAAACTTGTGGGCTAGCCGGACCGTCATGTGATATAACAGTCAATCCAGGACGTCTAAAGCTTGAGGAGTTCAAGCTCCGTACGGGACCACACCCGAGGCTAAAGATATCTAGGGCCTTTTGGGCCTCTGAGCTAAAGATAGCTCAGCTCAAGGAAATAGAACCCGGTCACTCATGGACCGGGCGACCTAAGTCCTTGCTAGGATTGGAGCCTAGAACAACATAGTCGGACCCACAAGGGATGAGGTCAGACGATGTCAGTAGAGCGAAATCCAATCCCCGACACTCCCAACTCCAAACTTTATAATTTAGTATTTGAAATTTTAATTCAAATACATATTTCAGTTTAAAATGTGTGTTTGAACTAGAACGTAAAACATTGAATTGCGGAGTGAAGGGGATGAATATGTGTAGTTGACACTTGACACCTACAAATATCATATTTTTTTTCAATTATCACGATATTTTCAATTTTTTGTATTTAGCAATTCAATTATTTTTTATGATTAAAATACTAGAATAAGAAGTTTATAAACCAAGATGCGGACAAATATCCTCGATAGGTCAAGATGTTTTATACTTATTTTGAATTTTTTGAAAAAAGAAAACATCAAATCATCCTATGACTAAATACATCCAATTTTTAGTGTCTTCTAGCACAACCATTCAGAGTTCTCAACATAGCCACCATATCTGCATTGTCACGTAGCCATTTTTCCTTGTTTTTGAGATCTTTTAAGACACGCCTAAACTATTATGAGCTATTTATTTCGCTTCATCAGATGGTACAGAGAACTCTTAACATCCTAGAGATAATTCAAAACATAAATGCTTCATCTTAGGGTGACCCTAAGCATGCGGCCTTTTTCTTCTAATGGAAAACGAGAAAGAGGTGGCCTACGAGGCCACGACCTGGCACGGCTGCGCCTCCCATCGCCAGCAGCGCGTGCGCCACTGTCTTGTCCCGTGGACTATCTTCCCCCTACCTCCTCTACCACCCTCATCCGGAACACCCTTATCTTGTCTTCCAATTCCTCAGCATTTCCTAGTTCATCTTTCTGCTCCTATCCGCTGCACCGTATCATCACATTCGCAGGGAGACTGCTTTCTTTCCACATCTGCAATATATTTGCAGAGATTTCCATATATATTAATATATATTTCCTATATATTCCCCAACTTGTCCTCTATCCCACCTCTAAATCACTATTCATACACACATGAATAGTATTTTAGAGGGTGGATAGGGAGCCTATTGAGGATGCTCTAGAGTACGTACCTCATCTCTCCAACCACACAAGAATTTTCTTTGATCAAAACAGTCCAGATTTTTAGAAGAGGTTCTAAATTGCATGAAGTACGAAAATCAAAGTGAAATGCAAATTCGGACATCTGACAACACTTAACTATGAATTCCGAAGAAAACACGCCTACAGCACAGTTTCACGTCAATTCTACATCACTGCTTAAGAAAATACTAATTTGTGCTAGTTCATAAACAGACGCTTGCTTGAAGTACGAAAATCAACCTGAAAGTGACAATTACGGCATCTGGCAATGATTAACTATGAATTTCGAACAAAATTCCCCTGCGCCAATTTCACGTTAAGTCTATATATCACTACTAAAATTACCGATCTGTTCCGGTTTCAAACCGGTAAATTGGTAAATAGTGCTGTTTAAAAGAGATCCTTTTAATTTACATTACTGTTAGTGGTGGGCCGTCACTCGTCTTCGGACGGCGCGGCGACCCCTGTCTCTAGCCTGGTCCCATCCTCGCCTCCTTGCCCTCTCCTCCCTGCGAGGTGCTCGGTGGCGTAGGTTGGTGCTTTCTAGATTAGTGGCAGGGTTCGGCTTGTGCCGCCTGGATGGCGTGGCGTCTGCCTTTCTTCGCTTCCCGTGCGCAGGCCACCAAGTGCGGTGGTTCCTCTCCGGCGACATTAGCTGGCGACTTTGATCCTGCGGCGTCCCCGTTCTCTGCCTCTTGGCCTGGTCCCGTCCCCGCCGTCGAGACCCTCCCTTTCTCCGAGGTGTCAGGTGGCATGGGTGGTTTCTTCCACGTCGGGCGACGGCGTACGTGCTCGCTCTCTGGCTTTGCGTCTTCGGCTGGCGGCTCGGTTCTCCTAGTGCTTTTGAAAGAGGATCCTAAGGCCTAGAGGGGGGGTGAATAGGCAATTTTAATTTTCTTTTGATTATTCTCAATTAAGCATCAAATTAATAGTGATCCAATCCTAGTGTCAATTGATACGCAAGCGGAAGCGATAAACAAGTCAACAAGCAACTAAGACATGGCATCACAATCAACACATTCAAAGCAACGGTAGTAAGTGCGGAAAGTAAATAAGAGGCGACACGGTGTTTGTTTGACCGAAGTTGAGCCGCAACTCCTACTCTCGTTGAGGCTACCCTTGCGCTGAGGACCGGCTCGCTCTCGAGCCTCACGCCTCACTTACTCCCGGTGAGTCGTTTAGTCACTCCGTGAGGTGGACTCACACCCGTACATCGACTCAAGAGTAGCCACACGCCAAGGCCTACTCTCAAGCCCACGCCCACGAAGGATGTCTTCAAAAGTAACAAGCCAAACGCCCCGATCATGCCGGATCGAAGGACTTCCATGAAGCTCGGTATTGGGGTTTGATGGATTGTGGCTTTGGATGATCTTGTGGGTGGAGGAATGGCTCTATAACACCTAATTGATGAGCTATGAATGTGGTAGGTGAAGTGGAGCAGCAAACCTCAAAATAGCCAGCCACTAGATAGGTATTTATAGCCCCTAGAGCAAAACTAGCCGTTGCCCCTCGGAAGAGGACAAAAAGACTAGCCGTTACACTCTACCGGACGCCGTCCGACGGGCTCTAGACGCCGTCCGACAGAGCGTACTGCTCAGCAAAAATAGGTTTACCGGACGCCGTCCGGTCCCCACCGGACGCCGTCCGACAGCAAGGATCGCGCAGGCGCCGAAACCACCGGACGCCCCCCAGACGCCGTCCGGCGGGAGAAACTCAAAATTTTGAGCTTAATCGGACGTCGTCCGGTAACTACCGGACGCCGTCCGACAGTGAGCGTGCAAAGGACCGGACGGCCACCCAGACGCCGTCCGATCAGAAAGTGCCTCGGATTATAACCTGACCGGACGCCGTCCGATAACTACCGGACGCCGTCCGACAAAATCTTGTTTTGGTGTTTGGTGGTGGACGCCGTCGCTTTTCGAGACGTTGTCCGCAGAGAGGAATTTTTCGAGCTAAAATTTGTGGGGAATTTAGGTGGGTTTCTCTCTCTAGAAATCCCACAAGGATATATATGGGTATTTTTAGAAGTGGTGGACTACGAAACCGAGTTTTAGAATTCACAAAGATCGGCATAGTCCGAGATATTGAACCCCTTTTGAAATCCGACGAAAAACAAGAAATAAACCTAACTACTCCTAATTTATCGTGACCTCTTCTCTCGCTTGGGTCACGCATTTGAAATCTTGGAGCAGCTCAGAAAATTGTCAACGCTTCAAATTAGGGTTTATAAAATCGCCGAGTCTTTCGCTAGGGTTCCAGAAGTCCAAAAACCCCCTAGCCCTTTATATTAATTAATTTTATCATCAATGCCACTAATAAAAATTAGGGCTCAACGATGCTCACAATCTCCTCCTTTGTGGCACTTGATGACAACCCAAAAGAGAATAAAATTTTTGAGCTGCAAAAGGGTTAGTGCAATACAAATATGCGAGCAATTTTAAATTTAAGACGACCACAACTCGACCACAAGGATGTGCAAGTAAAGGAAGCTCCCCCTAAATTCATGCATAAATTAAATTCAGAAGCCAACAAGGTTCAAATGTCATAAAACCAACCGAGGTATCAACCACAAATTTCAACGAGTATCGAGACAATAAATAATATTACAGGAAAACACAGTCTCGATCTCACTACCCACTACTAACCCTCTAACTTCTCCCCCTTTGTCACCAAGTGACACAAACGGGAAAAGGTCCTATTCTTGCTGATCTTGATCCATGTCGTCGCCTCCGTCATCTCCCCGGCACGGTAGAGGAGCCACGACCTCTGGGGCGCTTGAACAAGGGCATATGAGTCTGCAGAGGGTACCGACCGAGGTGAGGATGGATCATCATAAAGCTGGGTCGGTTGAGAGTTTGGCAAAGAAAAGTTGAGATGACGAGCGACTTCTCCACCCGTGAAATGAATCTTACCCGGAGAAGGATATGACTGTGGTGGAGGCACAAAAGAAGGAGCAGGCCCAGAAGGAGGGTACACCCAAGGATGAACCGGTGGTGGGTAGGCAGGTGAGCGAGGAAAACTCTGAGTCTGCTGGTAATCCTGATAACTGTTGTGGGCATGTGAATACCAACCATATGGATTTGCCCCTTCTGGCACTGGCATAAACATCGCCCCCATGTACTGCACAGCTGACTTAAATTCTGCGAACTCATCTGCCAAGTCGTCTGCAGCCCTGCCAAGTCTCATCTCTCTCTGCGGTGGTCGCGGCTCTTCTTTCACCTCGGTGTGAAAATTTCTCATATCTGTCGCACCCCTCATCTCACCTATCAAAGCATCATACCACGGAGGAGGGATCTGAAGAGGAGCTCGCACAGTCTTGGCACAAATGGTCGCATTAGGGCGGCGGAGCAAAGACGAGGAGCTGGTGGAGGAGCATCATCACGAGTCTAGCCAACTTGGGCTTGCTCCCAAGAGAATTCAAGAAGTTCTTCATCGATGCTTTTTGATTACATTGTTCCAACTCCTTACTTCATCATTTGTTACACGCTCATCCCGGAGAGCAATAGACCAATATAGGGAGCTAGAGGTAGTGCCCTATTAACTTCTCTCAAGATGGCGTCATCAAATTCTCCCAAGAGGTAGCTCCAACATTGATGGTCTTGCACGTCGGAAGAAATAACATGAACCATTGCAAATGGGAAGAATTACATCGCGATTGCCACCTCGAACAAACAATGTGCTTCGAGTATAAGATTAATAAGGGCGGGGCTCACATGCATGGCGATTTGCCTTATCAATACTAATTTCTTCATCATCAAGATCCGGTACATAAATCGACTTGACCAAAGGAGGATATTTGCCCTCCGAAACCATCTTCATAGCACACCTCATTCAAATCGGTGCGAATCTGGAGTACCCAAGGCGTGATTCATCTCGCCATTGTGATCCTTTGAACTGTCCATCAACTGAATGATAATAGTTTGACTCTGTCTCGTCTTGACAATCGAGAAAGTAGCAAAGAACTCACAGTTCCTTTCTTGACTCGTGTCAATTTCTTGTTGGAGATCAATTACGCTAGGCACGGTGTGGTGCTAAATATGGTGTGAACCTCGGGCCACCACCTGCTGTGATCTCGATCCAGTCTACAGGTGAGGGTCCCTAGGACCGGTCGAGGAGCGAGAAGCACATGTACAATTGTTTCTGAAACTTGGTGTAGAACCTGAAGTCCCTGGTATCCTCTCGCCTCTGAGGGAACCACTTCGCATAAGAGACGGACCTTCTCTTTCTCAGAGTCTCCATAGATAGTTTCAGAACCTAATCATCCACGGGATCGTCCTCAGCGACCACTGTCTCAGTGACGTCCTCATCAATCGGGTCCTCAGCATATGTCTCGTCAGCATCCTCTGCGGTGGCGAAAGAAGAACCCGCCATCCGAGTCCAATGGAGCCCTTGATCAGACTGCTGCTGTAAATCTGCTCTCGACACTCTACTTGGGCGAGGAGGAGCGGCACTGCTATCTATCGCATCGATGTAATCCGGATCGCCCTTACTGCCGCTGTCGCGCCGACCACCGAGGGTCCTGCCCAGAGCCTTCCCGAACTTCTTCAATGATTTCGACATGATGAATCGCTTCCTCTGATAATATGACCACTGACCAGAACAACCTTACTGCCAACTGTCACGACCAACGATCCACTGACACGGTGCCAACCCACCACTGTCCAACCCTGAACATGAACGCGGGAAAAACCTATTCAAAACCTATAACTCGGTAAACAACGAAATTTGGCGGGAGGATAGGCGGAAGCCGTTACGAGTCCTAAAGGCGAAGGAGGAAGACGCAGTCGCGAGAGATCGCCCCAAGGCCCTTCCGGTAGAAAGGAGGAACTCGGCGGAGACGAGGCGCCTGACGGGGACGTCCACTTCAATCCACGCGGAGGAATCGAAGAGGGCGACGAGGAGGCCGCCGATAGTGGTGGAGATCGCCGGAGGTCGCCGGAGGTCTTCCGGTGAGGAGAAGGGGCGGCGGCGCCGGTTTGGGAGGAGAGAGGAGATCAAATGGGGAAAGAGAGAGCGGAGAGGTAAGTTATAAGCGATTCAGCGATTTGGTCTGTCGGACGGCGTCCGACGGTTACGAACGGCGTCCGACAACAAGGTGCAGCGCCACGAGGAACCTCGTCGGACGGGTCGTGGAGAAAGCGAGCGGCGTCCGACAGTGAGTTGCGGCGGATAACGCTCTGTCGGACGGCGTCCGATAGCTACGGACAGCGTCCGACAGGAGGTATCTGGCGCATCTTTACGCGATCGGACGGCGTCGAGAGTGGCAGACGGCGTCGAAGAGGGTCGAAACGCAGATCTTGGCACTTCGACCGATGGGTCCCACTAATGCGAGAAATATTATAAAAATAATATTTTGAAGTGAAGATCTCCATTTTTTGCTCAAAATTCAAACGAAGATTCAAATGTGAGCAATTTGAAGAGATTTTCTAAAATTTAATTTTGAAGGATAAGATTATAATATGACAAGTGAAATCAAGTCAAATTCGAAAACCCAAATTTTGATCTTAGAGATCAACAAAATGTGCGAATCCAAATTTTACCTTGATTTCTCATATAGGCATGAAAACCGAGCATAGGGGTTCACTTTAGAGTTTAAGCACATGTTTTTGAATTTTGGTTTCTTTTCAAATATTTTCAACAATTTTGATGCCATATGATTTTCAAGAGAACAAATATGCATATGGAGCAAATTTTTCAAAAAGATAAGATTTTCAAAACTAGAAGTTTGAAATGGTAAGAAGATAAGGATAGTCTATTAAGCTCAAATTTGTTTTGGCTTGAAATATAGGACAAGAATGTGTTCACCCAAAATCAAATTTATCTTTTCACCACTAGAGGGAGTGTTGAGATCATGAGTTGAAACTAAACTCCCCCTAAATGTGACAAGGGTCAAAAGCAAATGGAAAAATTCAAATAAGACCCAAAAATCACGAAAACCAATCAACATGCATTTGATCTATCTAGTATGTTGAGTTCATTCCTTAATTTGCAAAACCGTGCCTCATCCAAGGGTTTAGTGAAAATATCCGCCAATTGGTCTTCCGTTAAGACGTAGGGCAAGCACAACGTCACCCTTTGCAACATGGTCACGAATGAAGTGATGTCGGATGTCGATGTGCTTTGTACGGGAATGTTGGACCGGATTGTTGGCTATTTTCACCGCACTTTCATTATTACATAGAAGTGGCACTTTTTCAAATTTTAGCCCAAAGTCACTAAGCATCCGAGTCATGTACAAGAGTTGAGCACAGAACTCCCCCGCTACATATTCCGCTTCATGTAGATAGCGCCACAGAGTTTTGCTTCCTCGAAGTCCATGACACGAGTGAGCGTCCTAGCAAGTGACAACCCTCCGAGGTGCTTTTGCGATCAATTTTGCAACCGGCATAATCCGAGTCGGAATAGCCAAGAAGCTCAACACGCGCTCCCTTGGGGTACCAAAGACCTAGGCTAGTAGTGATTTTTAGATATCTCAAAATGCGTTTTACGGCAACAAGATGCACTTCCTTAGGGGATGCTTGAAAGCGAGCACACATGCACACACTAAACATAATATCGGGTCGAGAAGCGGTAAGATAGAGAAGCGAACCGATCATAGAGCGATAAAGCTTTTGGTCCACGGGCTTTCCATCTTCATTCAAGTCAAGATGCCCATTAGTGGCCATTGGTGTTTTGATCGATTTGCAATCGTCCATTGAAAACCGCTTGAGAAGGTCCTTTGTGTATTTTTCTTGACAAATGAAAGTCCCTTCCCGAAGTTGCTTGATTTGAAATCCAAGGAAGAAAGTGAGCTCTCCAATCATAGACATTTCGAATTCCTTGGACATCATCTCACCAAAGTCCTTACATTTATATTTGTTAGTGCATCCAAATATAATATCATCCACATATATTTGACAAATAAATAAGTCATTTTCAAACGGCTTTAGAAACAATGTGGAATCAATCGCACCGGTTTTAAATCCCTTTTTTAAGAGGAAGTCCCTAAGACGCTCATACCATGCTCTAGGAGTTTGCTTGAGACCGTATAGCGCCTTAGTGAGCTTATAGACATGGTTTGGGTGTTTGAGGTTTTCAAAACCGGGCGGTTGCTCGATATAAACGAGTTCATCAATAAAACCATTTAGAAAAGCACTCTTAACATCCATTTGAAAGAGAGTTATGTTATAGAGAGAAGCGAATGTCAAGAGTAACCGTATAGCTTCAAGTCGAGCGACGGGGGCGTAGGTTTCTCCATAGTCAAGTCCTTCGATTTGTGTGAAACCTTGCGCCACCAATCTTGCTTTGTTTCGCACCACTTCACCGTTCTCATCTTGTTTGTTGCGAAAGACCCATTTGGTTTCAATGACATTGTGATCCTTCGGTCTTTCCACAAGCTCCCAAACTTTATTGCGGGTGAAGTTGTTCAATTCTTCATGCATGGCGTTCACCCAATCCGCATCCGCCAATGCCTCATCAATGGTCCTAGGCTCAACAATAGACACAAAGGCGTGATGCTCACAATAATTAGCGATATGAGAACGGGTTCTTACGCCTTGATTGAGATTGCCAATGACTTGATCTAGGGGATGATCCTTGGAGAGAGTGCGGTGTTGTTGGATGGGTACTTGTAGATCAACGTCTCCCCCTTGAGCTTGATCAACTTCAAAGTTCGCATCTCCGTCCACCGCTTGATCTTGAGTTGTTGGAGAGGTGTCTTGAACTTGATCATCGATGGAGGTGGTAGAGGTGATTACTTCTTCTTTTGGTGCCTCCGGTGAGGGTCGAATTTCCCCCAACTCCATAGCATCATGCGGTAGCTCATCACCTACATTTCTTGTCAAATCTTGCTCATTTTGCGAGCCATTAGTTTCATCAAACTTGACATCATAGGCTTCCTCAACTAGTCCGGTAGAATTGTTAAAAACTCGAAAAGCTTTTGACCGAGAGGAGTACCCTAACATAATACCAACGTCACACCTCTTTTGGAACTTACCCAAATGAGTTCTTTTCTTATAGATGTATACCTTGCAACCGAAGACTCGAAAATACGAAATGTTGGGCCTTCGTCCCACTAGTAATTCATATGAGGTCTTGTGAAGGAGTCGGTGGAGGTAAAGGCGGTTGATGGCATGGCACGCCGTGTTGATGGCTTCCGCCCAAAAAGCATGCGGCGTGTTGTACTCGTCAAGCATTGATCTTGCCATCTCTATCAAAGTACGGTTCTTCCTCTCCACCACTCCATTTTGTTGGGGAGTGTATGCCGCCGAGAATTCGTGCTTCACACCTAACTCATCACAAAATTCTTCAACATTTGTATTAGCAAACTCGGTGCCATTATCACTCCTCACCTTTTTAATAAAAGAGTCAAATTTCTTTTGAGCTTTCAAAGCAAATCTTTTAAACACATCACCGCAAGAGATTTATTTGCAAGAAAAAACACCCAAGTGAAGCGAGAGAAATCATCGACAATCACATGACAATAAGAATTACCGCCTATGCTCGCATAGGTGGTTGAACAAATAAATCCATATGCAAAAGTTCAAGTGGTCGGGATGTAGACATAAAAGTCTTAGTCGGATGAGAATTAGCCACTTGCTTGCCGGCTTGGCATGAGCTACATAAGCGATTCTTCTCGAATTTGACATCCTTCACTCCAACAACCAAGTTATCTTTAAAACCTTTTTCAAAGTGCCCATTCCAACGTGTCCAAGGCGTCTATGCCACAACCAACCAAGAGTGGTTTGAGCGATAAGACAAGTCTTGATTTGAGAAGTTTCACGGTTTGAAAAATCAACCAAATATAAGTTTTGAAACCGGGTGCCTTCAAATACAACACTTTGATCCTTAGTGGAAACAACACGAACTCCGTTGATCGAAAAGAAGCAATCAAAACCTAAATCGCACACTTGAGCAACGGAGAGGAGATTAAAGTTGCAAGCTTCCACCAAGATCACATTAGAGATGGATAGGTCATTAGATATTGCAATTTTACCTATACCCTTTACCTTTCGCTTGAGTTATCCCCAAATGTGATCTTGTGTTCGGGTCCTTCTCCTCCTCTAGTGAGGTGAACATACTTGAGCTACCGGTCATGTGTTGAGTGCAACCGCTATCGAATATCCAATGCCGGCCAGCTCTTGTAGTTCACCTACACATACAATTTCAAGCTTGGGTTTTAGGTACCCAAGACTTCATCTTGGGTCCTTTGGAGTTAGTCATCAAACATTTGGGCACCCAAATAGCCTTCACATTTTCTTTTCATTTGGTGCACCAACATATTTAGCATAGGTAGAGCCATTCTTCCTCATAAGCATGTAACTAGCATTAAGCACTTGAGTTTTAGACATAAATTGAGATGTTTTAGAAAGAGGACAAGCAATGGCTTTATGTTTTCATTTTACAAATGTGGCAACGGGTCCTCCCTTAACGAAAGTTAGTTTGGGCTTACCCACCACCCTTGGGCAAATCCACAGGATGAAATCCCAAACCATGCTTACCAAGGTATACCTTTGCTCCCAAGCACCTTGTCAAGAGAGTTGTTCCCCACAAGCAATTTAGCCAAGCTAGAGTCTAGTTGCTCAATTCTATCCTTAAGAAGCAAATTTTCCTTAACTAGCTCATTAGCACATTTAGCAACACCACAAGTGCCAATTGAACAAGCATTTTCATTTGGAGAAGTAGCACTAGTGGGTGAAGATGAGCTAGCATTGGGTGTGATCGTGGGTGACAAGGTAAAGGATGTGTCATGAGATAAGCTAAGTGAACCGTCTATAGTGTCAATCAAATCACAAGTCACACCAACATTGCATTTTTTAATTGAGCAATCAATCGGAGTTTCAACATCAACATTAGAACTAGCAAGTTTATTTTCTAGAATTTCAACTTGCAAATTTAGAGCTTCATAATCATCTTCTAGAGTTTCATGCTTTTCTAACAAGTTCTCAAATTCATTTGCTAACTCTTTATGCACCTTTACTAGCTTCTTTCTCTTAGACTTTTCCTTCTCTAGAGCATTATTCAAATCATCAATCAAAAGTTTAAGCTCACTTTTAGAGAGGTGCTCATGTGTTACCTTCTCCTCTAGTGCCATAAGACACATGGGAGGTGAGGGGTTGTCGATGGCGACTCCGGATATCTTCGTGTTTTCATTATCGGAGAGTCCGCCCAAGAACCTTCATCATCGGTGATCCATTCCCCAATCACCTCTTCTTGTATATTTGCGGTGGGCGAGCTTTTGCTTGGGAAGAGCCGGGAGGCGTTTTCCTTGATCGCAAGTCCGGCTAGCCCATGAGCTCTAGTATCTTCTTCTTCGGAGGAGGATTGAGAGGACGATGAGCTTGAGCTATCTTCCTTCTTAGTCTTTTGACCGGCAAGAGCTTTCTTCTTATCCTTTGATTTGTGATCACTCTTGCGGTAGTGACGATATTTCTTCTTGTCATCTTCCTCATCTTCCTCTTGATTCCTTGCCTTGTGCTTGTTCTTTTTACTTCTTGGGCAATCCGCCGCCAAGTGACCCTTCTCTCCACATTCATAGCAACGCATCTCGGAGATAGGTCTTCGTCTTGAAGAGGATGATCCGCCACGGAAGCTCATCTTCTTGATCAACTTTCTTGACCGCTTGACAAGGAGGGCTAATTCTTCAATCTCCGGAATTGCATCATCGGAGTCATCATCTTCTTCTTCAATTTCAATCTTCTTCTTCCCACTTTTGGCTTTGGCGGGAAGAGCAATGGACTTCTTATTGAGCGGGGACTCTTCACTTTCAAGAAGTCGCATCTCATATGAGTTGAGTTGCCCGAGAAGCTTTGTCGGTGTCATTTTCTTGAGCTTTGATTTAGATGCTCGAATCAAGGTCACAAGTGGATTAAAGCTAAATGGCACAACATCAAGCATCTTCCGACAAATGTCAATGTCTTCCAAGACCTTCTTCTCCGAACATCCGGCAATTTCATTGACGATGGGGTTCAACATAAGAAACATTTCATTAACACTTTCATTAGGGAGCATCTTGAATTGATCAAATCTTTTTCTAACTCGAGATAGCTTCTCCTCAAGCATCTCGGCACTACCAACATGAATTTCCCTAAGATGCTTCCAAATATCATAAGCTTTAGTAAGATTACCAATGCTATCAAAAACTTCGGAGGATACACTAGAGAGTAAAGCATTTCTAGCAATGGCATTAAAGCGTTTGTACTTAGCATCAACTTCATCAAGAGCAATTGTTCCGTGGAGGGGATAGCCGATCTCACAAGCAACCCACACATCATAACTAAGTGCCTCTAAGTAACATTGCATCCTAATTCTCCAATAGTTGTAATTTGTTCCATCGAAAATAGAAGCTTTTCCAATTTCTATCCTAGGCCCTCTTGAGCCATCTCCTAGCGGTTAAGCTAATCTGGAGAACCTAGACGCCTCGATACCACTTGAAAGAGGATCCTAAGGCCTAGAGGGGGTGAATAGGCAATTTTAATTTTCTTTTGATTATTCTCAATTAAGCATCAAATTAATAGTGATCCAATCCTAGTGTCAATTGATACATAAGCAGGCGATAAACAAGTCAACAAGCAACTAAGACATGGCATCACAATCAACACATTCAAAGCAACGGTAGTAAGTGCGGAAAGTAAATAAGAGGCGACACGGTGTTTGTTTGACCGAAGTTCGAGCCGCAACTCCTACTCTCCGTTGAGGCTACCCTTGCGCTGACAAGGACCGGCTCGCTCTCGAGCCTCACGCCTCACTTACTCCCGGTAGTCGTTTAGCCACTCCGTGAGGTGGACTCAAATCACCGTACATCGACTCAAGAGTAGCCACACGCCGAGGCCTACTCTCAAGCCCACGCCTCACGAAGGATGTCTTCAAAAGTAACAAGCCAAACGCCCGATCATGCGGATCGAAGGACTTCCATGAAGCTCGGTATTGGGGTTTGATGGATTCTGCTTTGGATGATCTTGTGGGTGGAGGAATGGCTCTATAACACCTAATTGATGAGCTATGAATGTGGTAGGTGAAGTGGAGCAGCAAACCTCAAAATAGCCAGCCACTAGATAGGTATTTATAGCCCCTAGAGCAAAACTAGCCGTTGCCCCTCGGAAGAGGACAAAAAGACTAGCCGTTACACTCTCTGGGGACGCCGTCCGAAGCGGACTCGGGACGCCGTCCGACAGAGCGTCTTGCTCAGCAAAAATAGGTTTACGGACGCCGTCCGTCCCACGGACGCCGTCCGACAAGAAGAGATCGCGCAGCGCCGAAACCACCGGACGCCCCAGACGCCGTCCGTGGAGAAACTCAAATTTTGAGCTTAATCGGACGCCGTCCGTAACTACGGACGCCGTCCGACGAGTGAGCGTCAAAAGGACCGGACGGCCACCAGACGCCGTCCGGCCGAAAAGTGCCTCGGATTATAACTTTGACCGGACGCCGTCAGATAACTACGGACACCGTCCGGCGAGAGAATCTTGTTTTGGTGTTTGGTGGTGGACGCCGTCGCTTTTCGAGACGCCGTCCGACAGAGAGGAATTTTTCGAGCTAAAATTTATGGGGGAATTTAGGTGGGTTTCTCTCTCTCTAGAAATCTCACAAGGATATATATGGGTATTTTTAGAAGTGGTGGACTACGGAAACCGAGTTTTCGAGAATTCACAAAGATCCGGCATAGTCCGAGATATTCGAACCCCTTTTGAAATCCGACGAAAAACAAGAAATAAACCTAACTACTCCTAATTTATACGTGACCTCTTCTCTCGCCCGGTCACGCATTTGAAATCTTGGAGCAGCTCAGAAAATTGTCGACGCTTCAAATTAGGGTTTATAAAAATCGCCGAGTCTTTCGCTAGGGTTCCGAGAAGTCCAAAAACCCCCTAGCCCTTTATATTAATTAATTTTATCATCAATGCCACTAATAAAAATTAGGGCTCAACGATGCTCACAGCTTTCGACCTTCGGCGGACCATGCCTTGTGCGCTAGTAGGACATATCTTGGACGAAAGCCCTGCCCTTTCGGGCTGGTATTGGCGTCACCTTTGGTGTCGTTCCCTCATTGGAGGCATCATCTTTCGGACCTTTCCTACTTTGGGTGACAATCCTAGCTGTTTTGCGACGGCGGCGGTTTCTCTGCGTCGTTACCTTGTTGGAGGCGTCGTGATCGCCGTTTTTGCGCATTGGTTCTCGGCTGGTCTCTGCTTTTTTGAGAGGCATTAAATGCGTTGTGTGAGTGTTGGTGGTGTTTCCTCCCCTTGTATCTCTCTCTCTTGACCTTTGGCCTTGGTGGCGCAGCAGTGTGGTGCATTCCTTCTTTCTCCTCTCAGAGGCGGTGTTCCGCGATGGCGGGAGGTGTGTCCGCTTTAGCTGAGGTTGCAATGAGTCTTGTGGTTGTACCCCGTGTTCGCATGGTTTTGTATTTTATTTTCTCCTGCTATTCAATGAAATAGGACGGCAGTTCTCCTGCCCCTCTTTCAAAAAAAAAAACCTTGCTTGAAGTACGCGAACCGACCAAAAATGCAAATTCGGACATCTGAAAAGTTAACTTTGATTTTTTTAATATAAAATACCAATACGCCAATTTCATGTTAGTTATATTGACGTGACACTTTGTTGTGAAATGTTTTTCTTCGACGATTCATTTTATGTCAGGTTTAATCCTTTTAAATTTTGTGTTTTTTTTTCACTTTATAGATCACCTCATTCGTGAGTTTTTTTTTCCATCTGTTTTCAGTTACTTTTTGTTCAAATAGGTCCTCACTTGACTCCTTTCAGATAATTACTTGGAAGTTGGAACCCATTCAGATCATGCAACTGGTCACGTAAAGAAGTGATTGATTTATTATTTCATGTGTCACAGGTTTAAAATTACATTATACAGGTCTAAATGTGATAAGGTCTAGTAGGATTTTCTCCCTAGCTACGTTGTTATAGTTTTCTTCGTTATCTAAAGGCAAAAAGTCCACATTTGGTCTCTTAATTATTGGATTATAGGTGGTGGCGGACCTAGGTTTTTAATAAGACCCTGGCCAACTACCGGCAACTCTAATTAGTAGATCAAACTAGAAATTATGATCACACTAATGTAATATGGAAATTTGTTCAATCACACAACTCAAATTGTCTAATCGAAAGTAACAAAGAAATTAAGGCCCAGTTCTTTTCAGCTTAACAGCTTAACGGCTTAACAACTTAACGGCTTATCTATGTTTTGAAAACACATATGCTTTGAGTTTTTTGAGTCCGTTTTTTCACTGTTTTGAAGGTGGGTTCTAACGCTTTAAAAAGTAAGTCAAACAAAATGTATTCGAATCTCGAGACTATCTCGAGAAGCTCTTGAAGTTCAGTCATTTCAGCCGTTTAGATTAGCTCAAAAGAACAGGACCTAAAAGAAAGATTGCTAATCTAAAATGATATAATACCTTTTTAAGACAATTTCGCTTCTTCCAAGCCTATATCTTCATCAATAGTAGCTTTACATCTCAAACCTAGAAATTAAAATAAAATATCAATATTAACAACATGAAATGGACAAATAAACAAGTTAATAGTACGCAAAATTTGAAGCAAGTACTTTTAAATACCACTAGAAAGAGGTAGCTTCATCTTGCGGGTTCTCATATTTTGAAAATATTTTAATATCTTGCCATCTTCGATGCTCGAAAATACATCTATCTCAATATAGCATGCAATGCGATGATTTAGCCATTCATCACTCATCTTGTTCCTTAACTCGGTTTTGATGATATTCATAGCTGAGAAAGCCCTTTCTACGGTTGCGGTTGCCACTGGCAAAACCAAAGCCAATTCGATGAGGCAATATACCAAAGGGAAAACAATATGTCTATCACTCTGAACCATCCTCACAGCAAGATTTCCGTGGTCACTACAACTTAAGAAATCTGGATCCGCCCTCGCATCATCAATGAACGTCTCAAGTTGATCCTACATGACATAAATAGAAAAACACTAGTAGTAAATTAGCAGGTTCACATAATCATGACATAAACCAATAAACACTATTAATAAAAACTAACCTCACAATAATAGCCATTTGCTCTTTAATAGATGCATCTTGTGACTCATCAACAAGAATGGAGAAATACCTATCCCCAATATCATTTAGGATGGCCTTAGTCGTCTCTTTTGCACAAGCCTCACACAATTGCTTCTGTATTTTTGGTGAAGTCAACAAATGGTTCACAGGAGAATTGCCAAGTATGTTTTGGGCATCAAGACTCATCATTTTAAACCAATCGACCATCTCAAAAAGTTTCCCTTATTGACATAAGTATGAGACTCATCATGGCCACGAAAGGCATGAACTTGCAATAAAAGAAATCTCACAACACTCAATATCAAAGTGAGACGACCCAAATATTCTTCTTCCTGCTTCTTGGATCCTCTGGACATCACATGTGTCACACTTTGCCTTTGGTTTTTAAAATCCTCACAATGTTTTTCTCGCTTTATTATGCAAGCTATCTACTTTACCAACATGCTCATTAAAACACGTGGTAGCATTCTTCCAATTAGTAAACCCCTTATTTGTGAACGACTCAACACCAAAATTATCAGGTCTTACTTGCTTGAAAAGATAGCAATAAAAACAGAAGGCGGCATCTTTAGCAACACTATATTCCAACCAATTGTGGCGTCGGGGCTGCTAGGGCGAGGTTGAGGGGCATCGGGCTGGGTCGTCTGTGGCCAAATAGGTGGGGGGTCTTGCTATGAACCACGTCCCGGGCCACGGCCCAGGTGGCCCTGGGCCTGGGTCTGCCCCTGATTATAGGCGGTGTCAGCTTTTGATCCCTAAATTCTGACGTGCCTAATTTCAAGACATGCCATCAAAAAGTTGAAAAAAATGAGTGCAATTGCAAATTTAGCTTCTTTCTAAATATGTCCTCAAAAATTCAAAATGCTCAAATTGCCCTTATCATTTCTTCCTCTCTTTCTCACCTCCTTACCGCCACCAACGAAAGTCCTCCCTCTATCCCTTCTTCCTTCCCCTCCCATCTCCATCCTCCTCCTTTCTCCCTGCCTTGGCCTCTCACTTCTTCCTTCTCCTTCGCTGTGTTCTACCCTTTACGTCCTCGCGAGGTGATCCACTATATATGCACTGCCTCTCCTCCAGTCTCTTTGCTACACAACAACATGGTTGGGTCACGCTTTTCCCGCTTGCGACAAGGTTAATAGTGAACTCCTCTGCTAGCCTAAGCATTGACGATGACCGCCTCTTAGCTCCTTCACCAGCCCCAAGACCCCCAACACAAGCCAATGATGCCTTGCTACAGTCATGATGAGCTTCTCATCTACCATACTATCAATCGAGCTAAGATCTAAGGGAGGTAGGAAGAGAGACGCCGACTGCGGAAGCTCGCCAATAGATCTTTGGGAGGGAGAGGGAGAACTACCTATGGTCTATAGTGTTGGTGAGTTTGCCAATGGGGAGGAGGTGGAAACATAATTTGATGAAGCTAGATGGGAAAAAAATATCTAACAACAACATAATTCTATTTTCTCAACTTTGCAATGGCATTAGGGAAGTTTTTGACTTCTTAATGAAGCATATCAACATCAGACACATTGCGGCGACATGTATCTAGTTAACCTTTTTATAAATGGTCTCTCTATTAAGAAAACAAAGGTTTTACTGGAGTCGACCAATGTTGTGATCTTTGAAAACAATTTTTTTTTATTGTGGATTTCAGTTTTTTAAAAAACAAATTCCTTGAAAAATTGGCAAACAATTTTTTAAAATGAAACCTTATGAGGAAGTCCTTTTGATTATCTATTATATCTATTATATTATTAAAGTAGAGGAAAATAGAACCATCATAGTGCTCGATATAGGCTAATACGTCGATCGGCGTCTAATACGTCCATCATATCCATCAAATTAGATAAAAAAAAATAACTACTAAAATTGATCTAATATATTAGAGATAAACTCTAAATCTGACCTGATATATTAGAGATAGATTATGAGTTGGAGATTACTCTAAAAATGATTATGAGTTAGAGATAAACTCTATATGCTGACACAAATCTAGCCGCGCAAACGTGCGTGGGCCATCTCACTAGTTTAGAAGTAAAGTAATTTATTTTCATCCACTTTAAAAAGTTTGATTATGTAATGGAAATCAATTTTTGAGGCATAAAATGATTTTTTAAAAGGCAATATTTGAATAGTTCCCAATAATTTCAAATAATCAAAGAACATTCCCAATAATTTTCATAATTGGTGTAGTGTGGTGCTAATTTTAAAATGCAAACTTTATTTGTGAGATAAATAATGTATGCATTGCGCTTTTTCAAAAATATAGCATCAACCAAATTTAGTAAATACAAAAGAATAGTTTTCTTGTGAAAATGCCCAGTTCTGAACACGGAGATGATGGATTCCTTGTACTCGATTTTGGAATTGGCGGATCGAAAAACTTGATAGGCCAATAGTTGATGGATCAAATGTCACTACAAGGAAAAAGGTTTTTTCACTGAAAAATTCATCACAAAAGGGTAATCTTTCGCCACAAATAATAGCAGTGTGGTCATTTTCCCGTTCGTATGACATACATTCTTAACATAATTACTCTGGTGACAAATTCCCTTTCTCACAAATAACCATGATGTGCAATAGTGACAAAATCTGGAGTGAACTTGATCGTTATCTAAATTGGTCAACCTAATGAGAAAATGCCGTGGACTGTTTATCTTGAAACAATACATAAAGATCAACACCTTAAGTTGACATTACCACTCATGTGGTTAATTATCCCGCATCATCAAATGAGTGCTGCACTCTGGTTGATGGAGCAATGATCCTTAAAATATGCAAGAGCCAAGGGGGGACAAATGCTTGCTTGCTGTCAAAGGGAATTGATTGCATTGCACATGCCCCTTCTTCACTTTGCTTGCCCTAGGTTGTTTGGTTTTCCTCCAAGCACACCAAAGAGCCCGTTGCATCACTCTGGCTCATGCATGAACAGTATCATCGATCCACGCACAGAGGCACACACACCCCAACGTCTACGTGCCTTTGCTTGTTCTCATCAGTGACAACTGACAAGATCTAGTAGTTAGTTAAAAGTGTGCTTGGCCCCCTCCTGCGTCTGAATCCTGAGTTCCTGACCTCTTTTCTGTTTTTATTTGAGGAAGCTTTCTTTCAGAGCGATTGATCTGTGCATATCTGTACATGTTCCTGATTCACTGATGCTAGGAAGTAGTTGTGCTCAAGCCATGCATTGCACAGGCATATATGGTAGTACATGTGACACTACTGATCTAGTCGGTGGATGCTCTGAGCGAGTGAGACTGTTGCTGGGGCCTGCAGGTCGTACACGCAATGCAAGCATGGTCCAGCCACGCCATGAGAAAAAGCAGTCAAGGCACGTGATCATTGTAAATGCTGTCAGTTCTGTGATAAGGTAAGGAAAGGGGGACAGTAATTCCAGATGGATTAACCAGTAATTCCTATTATTCGCACAGGGCTCCTTCCGATACTCAAGACCTTCATTGATAGGGCGGACTACTCATGCGGATGAAAAAAAACATTAGAAGATAATCATTTGATTCTGTGAGCCATCTAATATGGATTCAATAAATGGAAATCGTTCCCAATCCTACCCAAAACCTAACCCTCCACCTCCTACCCTCTCCCTCCCGACTTGACCACTGCTAGGTCCTCCTCCTCTCATGCTCCGATGCACGCAGCAACACCGCTGTCAGTTCCTCTCCATCGTAACATTGGCGTTGACTCGTCCTCTCTCACCGCAATACCGTTCATCCTCTCTGACGTCACCGTTTCTTCTTATCCGACGTTTCTTCCTCTTACTTGTGTCCCTCACCCTATCCTCCTTTCTCATCTTTCATGTCTCCATCACTGAACTCATCTCCACTATCTCTACGGCTAGTAATGATCTTGGGCACCTTGTTTAAATCCACCCCTGCATATGCAGGGTGCGTGCTGACCCGTCCCAAGGCTACGAGCTCGAGGCTCGGCCGTGGCAGTTGGACGCGTGCATATGACAGGGTGGATTTAATCCATCCCGAGTCCACCCCTGATGCAAAGAAAACTAATCTAGCCCAACACCTTAGGCCCCAGGGCAAGAGCTTAGCTCACAACACACCATTGGGCCTCCACTGCCCAACCTTCCTCTTTGCTAGCGGAAAGAGGCATGGTGAAACCTAGAACTTAATTCGGCGACAACGATTCAAGAATCTAAGACGAGGCAAGTCAATCAACTGAAATTGAGCCGTAAAAGAGCAAAACTTTCGTTCATAAATCTTGGATATATTATCCCACTCATTATCCATATCCAGCTCTTCGATCTCCCCAACAGTGCTTAGAAATTTGCTCTCCAAAATCCAAAGTAGCATCACCGAGTAGGGCAAATTAAGGGTATGTTTGGTTGCCGGCCGCAGTTCGTCACACCTCAACTGCGGCCCGCCCCGCTTGCTTAGGCGTGCGTTTGATTGGTTGCCGCACTAGCTCGCCCGCAGCGTACAGTTCATTTTCGCAGCCACAACTCGCCTAAGCTGCGGCGTGGAAATCGAGCGCCGCACTTTCAAGGGCGCCGCAGCTACGGCGTGGCTTCCAGTGGCAGCATCCAAACATCCCCTTAGTCTTCAGCCAAGGGAGCCAAGAAACTCAGATCGATGAAGGGGAGATGATCATGGGAGCTGGAGGTGGTGCACATGTAGAACTGTCAGTAGTACACTAGTACAGTAACTGTAGCTGCATGCCCACACAGAGAACTGTACTGTACTGGCCTAGCCTGGCCATCCTCCTGACAAGTTGTCTCCTGTGGGAGGAGCACCTCATGCAAAGGTTGCACCCCGGTGCCATTAGCTAGGGCACTGGGGTCTTTGTTTGGCATGCAAAAAGGGGCCAAGTGAAATATTCCCTTGAGGCATCATTGCATTGCACAGCGTTTCTACTACCTCTCTTCTTGTGGCAATGTTTATAAACCCCCAAATGCCCTCCTCCTCCCCAGCACTTGCAGCTCCAGCAGTGGCATCCAACATCACATTTGCTCTCCCTCCTTTCCCTTTTCTTTCTCTCTCTTCAGTCTCTTGCAAGTATAGTCCCCGAAGAATCTACTGAAGAAGAAGACAGGGGGAGAACAAGGAAAGGGACGACGAGCATCTTTTGATGCTCTCTTGCTGCGTCGTGTGGTAGTGGCAGGTTCAGGTCAGTTCCTCTCTCTCTCTCTCTCTCTCTAGTGTGGACTGTTGGTCTCGCTGGCGCTGCTATGTAACTGCATGCATGACATTATCAATAATTGTTTCGTTACATTTTATGATTGATTGTCCAGCCTTGAGATGATCTTGCTACTTGTTTACATGTTTCTTTTTTGTTTGTGACATGATTGTTGTCCTGAATCCTAGGACCACATGGTTGTATTTTCAGCGACTGAAAGGCTGCTTGCTATCTGTTCTTCAGGGTACCATACTACCATCAACTTCTTGATCATCTCAAATCAAGGACGAGGGTGGTCAGATGGTGCAGATGGAGAAGCTTGTGAAGCAGTGCGACATGGAGGTCATGAAGACCGCCATGCTCAAGCATGAAGCGACCTTCAAACAGCAGGTAGATCAAACAAACAAAAAAAAATCACAAATTAATGTACCATCGCAAGTTCTTCGAATTAGGCTACCTGCAGAAACTAACATCTTGATTTTCATGGCAATTGGTCGAAAGGTGCACGAGTTGCACCGGCTATACCGCATCCAGAAGCAGCTGATGAGCGACCTGGACAGGTCGCCGCCGGAGCTAACCTGCCGGAGGCAGAGGCGCAAGGTGCCCTGGCGAGCCCTGAACCTGCAGCTCCCCGCCGAGAAGTACATCGTCGTCGGCGCCGACGAGGCGCCGCCGCCTCCGTCGACGGAAGACGAGCTGGAGCTGACGCTGGCCGTCGGCGGAAGCGCGAGCCGGAGGAAGCTGCGCGAGGCCACGCCGGACTGCTCCGCCGGGAGCCAGACGTCGTCGTCCTCGTCGAGCGACTCCGACGGCGACGGCGCTTCCCGGCCGGCGAGGTACCCATACCACCAGAGAGGGATGGTGGTGAAGCAGCCGCCATGGCTCGTGCAGTGCCTCAGCCTTAGGATGGCATGACAATGATCAGATCGAGCCCTGGGCCCCGGCCATGCATGAGAAGATGAGAGATCGATCCCAATAGGTTCTTGTATGTGATGTATGAGGTCAGCAACTCAGCATGCAGCAAGGTGGCAGCATTATCACTAGCTAAGTAGCTATCACTTAGCTAGTTAGCTAGTAAGTAGGTAGTGACGTAGTGTACGGTGTAGCAGTAAGCTTCTAATTTGATCGATTTTACCGAACTGCTGGTGAATGAGACCAGTGTTTTTAATTCACTTTGATCCAGGACATGGCTTACGTATAGTCCTGGGAATTGGACCATGTTTTTTTAGGCCAATCCAAGCACGGTTCGATTTTAAAGGCCCATAGCACGGCACGACACGAAATAATTTTGAGTTACATGCGTGTAATGTAGCTGCAGTTGCAGAAGAAAGTAACCACAGACTGCATCAGTGATCGATACTGGCAAACAGCATGCTCCAGATCGTTGCGTCAGATCTTGTAAAGTAGACTTTAATTTCTTATATCAAATTTAATTTGCTTCCCAACTGCCTGAGAAGACAACCGCAGGATATATGTATAACTTTGTATGTGCGCGCGCCCGGCCGGACGTGGAGCTAGACAGGCGGTTAATCAAGGCATGATACTTGGAACATACAAATTTCATAATAATTTCACATTGAACACAAGCATATCATGCAAAATGGAACAATCAACCCCGTCGATATGCTAAATTTTTGAGCCAGGACAGAATCGCTAACATGTTGGGCTTCGAGAGTATTGAGAATCGAAATTTGGAAAGCTAGAATTGCTTAGATTGATAACTAGACTTCAGTAGGTCTTGAAAGGGAGCTTCAATAAATTTGGAAAAAAAACTAACTTGGAGAAGGCAAAGTGTTTTGGCTGCGAGAAAAAAAGGGCAAGGACTTTTAAACTGAAACGAACAGTGCTTGCTCCCTCCGTTATGAAATAGTAGTTATTTGGATGTTGACATGGTCTATAAAATAGAATTTTGACCATAAAATTTATAAAAATTTATATATAATGCATTAAAAATTATAATATTATGAAAGTTCTATTTAAGACAAATCTATTTATACGAGTTTTATGTTCTCAATCTCGATAGTTTAAAAGTTCACTATGGATAAAATTTTAAAACTTTGACTTGGGACAGTATAAAACGACTACTATTTTATAACAGAGGGATTATAGTTTTACGGTTACATTTTTACTTCTCACAATTTTCCCCTTCTCTTCTCCCTATTCTCTTCAAAGTCCCAACGCTAGCTTGGTCCACCTGTGCTGTGCCTTGGTTATGATTCATCTTTTCACCAAACTTTCAGAGCAGAAACAAAGCAGGCAGGCAGGCCTGCATGCAAAAAAAGTTACTGGTGGAAAAGTAATGGTTACAGTTAAAAAAGTTTCAAGGAGGCAATGAGATATCTGACCACAAGGCCGTGCAGTTGTACGAAAAGATTACCATCTCTAGAGTCTTTGTAGTATTATCTAACAAAGAGCCAATCAGACCATTTTCGACATGGATGAACGCCAAGGAAGAAACTGCAGAAAGAATGTTGCAGCCAAAGGGCGAAAAGGTTGCACTGAAAAGTGTGGTGCAAAACAATTATATATCAAGGAAAATCATCGATCTCAAGCAGCCACAACGGAAATCCAAAGATCGATCAGGCATTCCGGCTATTATAAAAGGATAGAAAATATTAGAATTGGTTGGCAGCACACAACAAGCAGGAAAACAGAGAAATTAGATAGTGTAGAAGCTAGAGCATATATATATCTAAGTGACTAAGTGGGATGACATCCATTATATATATTACTCTGTTCATGAAGATCACAATGTCAAGCTTTGCGGCGCCGGGAGAGAAGTCAAGGAGAGCTGGATGTGCTGATCTTCCCATATGCTTTGCTCTTCCTCAGATAAGCATGGACCGTGAGCTGTCCAGATATGCCAAGCTAGTGCACGACAAAAAGATGAAAAGATGCCACTTCATTTTGGGGCCTCGTTTTTTTCCTTATCTAGTTTAACTTATCTAACTTATTTTAAATTATACATCTAGAAAATAAAAAAGTAAGGTAAATTATGTAAGGCGAAGAGAATGAAGCCTTAGCTGTTTATGGCTTATCGCAGTTGTTTGGCAGAAAGTTGCAGATCATAGCCGTGTACCGAAGCTTAGAGAGATGCAGATAGAAAAACAATATTCTTAAAAAAAAAAAGTAGGTTGTAGGCCTCAAAAACCCCTCACCTAGTCCCATAAACTTGGAATGATTGCATCCCAGCTCCAAAACCATATGGCTTGGTTTGTTTTGGCTCAGTTATTGTACAAACCAACCCAACCGGGCTAACGGACCATGGCCTAAGCCCATACCATGTTCGGCTGGAGATCCGAGCAAACCGGGCCAGACCGATTATGATTTCGCTCAGTTGGCCCAATTGGTGGGTGTTGGGTTATTTATTGAAAGCCATCAAAATTTTGTAAGAATAAAAAAGTGAATGAAAAATAATACGATAATGATAAAAACAGTAACAAAACACGTAATAATATCTTTGAAATTAGAAGAATAGCTTTATTTTTATGAATTTTAAATAAACGTAAAGAATTTTATCATAAAATATATATACACACAAATTTGCAAGAAATGGAATAATTTAGGGAAATTGTTTTGAATGTCATTTTAAAGTTATATAGACCCCTACAATCCATTGCAAAGTTGCTCGTTTCATATATGCCATTGTAACCACTTTTTATTTTCTTTGCAATTGTTGACTAAATTCATCAAATCAAACCTTTTTTTGCCTAAAAACGACGCTTTTGTCCCTGGTTTGCTGATCTCTTGAAATTAGAAATATGACTAAATATTTAAGTACAAAATCTTATCAAATTTTTAAAAATTCAAATCCAACTGAACTTTAAATTTAAAAATCTGACCATGAAAATTTAAAATCCGACTGAATTCAAAATTTGAAATTTTACTAATGTTTCAATTTTGAAATCTGACCAAATTTGATTTTTTATCAAACTTGGTCAAATTATAAAATTTTGAAATTTTGAAACATGTCCAAATTTTATAGTTTGATCAAATTTGATTTTTTTAGAAAAACCTAATGGGAATTAGACAATGTTCAAAATCGGACTAAATTTTGAAATTTGATTAAATCGAAAAATTTTGAAATCTAGCCAAACAATGAAAATTTAATTCTTCAATTTTTGCCAAATAAAATTCCACTTATATTTGAAAACTTTGGTCAACATACGTGGTCGATAGGGGATATATGAGTATTACGGTAGGTTTTAACAATGTTAGCTGACTGAATCGCACAGAAGACAATAAAAATAAAATAAAATGGCATATAAGGGAACAACAATTTTGTGATAGCACAAATGACATTGCAATTTAAACCAGTGGCATAGAAGGTATTTTTCCAAAAATCTATCTGCTAAAGTGAATCAGAACAAACGAATCCAATTGGATTGATACGAATTGCATAGTTACAAACCAGGCCGCTATTGGCCCAACGAGCCAAGCGTCTAGCCCGAACACGGTTCATTCTATGAACCGGATCAGCCCGGTTCGTTTTATAACCGCGTCGAACTGGGCCGACCTGATGAACAATAACAAACCACTTGGCTCAGCTCACTTGGTTATGTCCATATGGCCAACTTAACTCTTATGTGTTTCACATCATCGTAAGCTATTGATAAGGCATTCTTGTGTAGAGAGGACAGTGATGCCATGTGGATGTCGACAACATATTCCGTGTACACCAACTAACAAAGGTCATGAAAAAATCTTAAAAATTTGTATATGTTCTAATGAACTTGCTCTAGCTATGTATAAAGTTTGAAGATCAAATTCATTCTATGTTAAGAGTTATAAAAAAGAAAAAACAATATCAATTTTAAACTATTCAAATTTGTCATTATTTTTTCTTTTCTATAACTCTTAATATAGAATAATTTTGATTTTTAAACTTTATACATAGGTAGAGCAACTAATGAAGAACATCAACCAATGAAGAACATCTACAAATGTTTTCAGATTTCATAACTTTTGTTAGTTATTGTACACGAGTTTACATGAAAACCCCTATGTACACAGGTTATGTTGTCGTGGATGTCATGTCATCCTCTCTAACCACAACGGGAAATGACTACAGACTCAAGTGCCCATGTATTTGGTCATCGAGAGAAGCTTTCATATATTTTAAATGTGTGAGAGAAGCTTTCATATATTTTTAACCACTCGCCTTATATTGGCTATCGATAGAAGAATTCTAGATGGACAATTCATGAAGGCTATGTTTTCTTTTTCGATGGAGCAGTCTCCACGACTGGCTGTCGAGTCTAACTTTTCCCGACGGTTTTTCTCTTTGTCTCAACGGTTCGGGCTGTTGGGTTTATTATCGTTTCCCATGGTGAAACCTCTCTAGTATAGATGCCCACATGATTTTTTAATAATAGTAATTGACATATTTGGAAGAAAAACTGGCGACGATCATATTAGCTAGCAAAGGCCAAGAAAGGGGAGAAGCTCAATTGCATAGTTAGGAGTTGAAGCTTTGGTACGCAATTCTCGCTGGTAGGCATCTCCGAATACAAAAATGGGATGGTTCGATCTTTTGAAATACTCACTCCATTATGAAATAGTAGTCGTTTTAAACTTGTTCTAAGTCAAAGTTTTAAAACTTTATCTATAGAAAAATTTTAAACTATTCAGGTTGAGAACATAAAAATCATATAAATAGATTATTCTTGAAAAGAACCTTCATAATTTTATAATTTCGAAAACACTTCGATACGGACATCCGTGCAGATGAACTTCGTGCCTGCGCATGGCCTTGAACGCTCAATCGCACTCTGGCGGCATGCGGGTGGGTCCCACAACATTTTTTTCTTTTGGTGGCCATAAAATTTAACTGGGTGCTCTAATCCACCAACCGTTTGCACCAACGCGTTCCTCGTATTTTTACGAACAAAACAAGACGTATGTTGTTATATAAATTTTGACCGGGTTTCCTCAAACTTCAATCTTGCCTAGTGAAACTTTGGGTTTCGCCTACTGAAACTTGGATTTCATACTCGTTAAACTTGTCAAACTGTCAAGTTTTTCATCAGGTTTAATCCAAGTTTCATCAAGTTTCAACAGGTTTTATCCAAGTTTCACCAGGTTACATCCAAGTTTCATCCAAGTTTCATTAGGTTTTATCTAGCGCTCGCCTTCATCAATACGTGGGACAAGGTTCATCATCACACAGCCAAGTTTCACTAGTATGCATATCAAGTTTCGTAAGTGGGTTCTCCTATGTTCACATCAAAAAAAAATGAAAAAGTGAAAAAAATTTAAAAAAATTAAAAGTATTTAAAATGGGTTGCCCTCGATTTTAAAAGAATTATGAAATTTATTTCATGCATTTTGAACACTGTTTGAATTTTATATAAAAGTAAAAAATTTAATTGAAAAATGATCAACTGCACATTTAGCACATCTAGCCAACGTCCGGGCGTGCACGCGTGGTTGATCAGACGGTCGCCGTTGGTCCGGTCCGCGGGTGTGCGGACGGATGTCCAGACGCTGGTGTTTGCCTTATAATTTTAATGCATTATAAATAATTTTTTAAAAGTCTTTTATGATCAAAGTTGTACTTTGGTGATGTCAATATTCAAAAAGACTATGATTTCGTAACGAAGGAAGTAGTGAGTAAGCCTCGTTCGACATTTATAAAATGAAACTCGGAGGCGCTTATTATATTCCCACTTTAAAATCGACAGCCCAATGCTTTGTCGTAATTTTAGTTTGGTCAAGGCCGCTTTCGGCACACCCTGTCATCTCCTCACTTTAACTTCCACTCTTTGGGCACCGTAATTCCACGGGTTCTTGCTCTTTTAACTAGACAAAACATAAAAATATTTTGGCCCCTAAATATAATCCCACCTTAACTCCTCCAACTTGAAATTTACATTTTCAACACCTTAATTTTATATTTGTTTGCACCCTAACCCTAAAACCGTTAATGTCAGCCCTCATTTTTATACTTACCAGAGAGCTGTCGTTCACATGCACTTGTCCCTAGATTAGTACACTAGTACGTGTAATACATAGCTTAGTATCATACATACATATGTTTCATCGCTCAGAGTATTACATACCTGGTTGCACGTCACCGGCTTAATATTAAATATACCAAGAGACCATACAACTGGTATAGGGAAATCATCAGAGTTCGCGGTGCACCATATGTAAAAATCATCCAAATAATCCTCCAACGGCTATGCATTCTTCCAGGCGACTGGAGCAAACCCTAAACCGCATCATGACCATCGCAACCCGAATCATCTCCTTCATGACACTCTAACAAATCCATCTCCTTAACTTTTATCTAAAAGAGTAGAGGTATGCGAGGTCAGTGTCATCCAAACGCTAGCTAGTTAACACTCCCCTTAATATACTTAATGATAGGAGGCTTCGATTGGGGGAAGACGTTCTTTTATTTGTGTAAAGACAGTTTTTAAGATAAATTTAAATTACCCTATCTAGCTCAATGTTTAATGTTCTTTTTAAACAACAAGGAGTTTAGCACCATAACAAATACAACCAAGACACCAACCGACAGACCTAGACAACCAACCTTAAGATGACCAACCCAAACTCAACAGACATACCTGACCTTGATCTCAACCAAACCAAATTTTACGTTGCCCCCATCCTATTTCCAAAACCCTCCATCCTTTCGGGATTGGCAATCCCTTTGTGAACCACACTTGCCATAGCATGCCCGCTTCGGCCTAGGAGGGTTGCCGGCCCACTCTAGCCTAGCATCATCCTGGGAATTGTGGTCTCCATCACCAGCGGTGACGACCAATGCCAGTCCCTGTCGAGAGTGGTCCCATAGGGCCTCCGAAGAGCGCTCACAACTGGCGTCTAAAACCCGTACTCCGCGAGATGGCCACACGTTGTGTTAGAACCATCCTTTTGATGGCAGCGACCCCTCGCAACGCATGTTTTTCCATGCTCTTCCTGGGTAAGCCCAGGCTAAACCCAGCACAAGGCATCTCGTGCCTTAATCATCCATAATCGGGATGCCATCCATGGGGCAAGTCTTCAACCAGCTTATCCATACTTCAGCAATCCATGACATTACCACACACGAGCTATATATCCAGACCAATCGACCAAACCGGACCGACAAACGACACAGCTATAACCACAATCAACATCCAGCCCATCACTCATCTATTAGCCCTAACTGTCACATGTCATATCTTTTTAAATGAATGGCCGGTGAATATCGGTTCACTGTTCTATGGCTAGTCGCCAGAAGGTTTATTTGGACCTATGCAAGTCTAAACAGGTTTTACCCATTTGGTAGGGTTAAAGTTATTACCAAATTATTCTTAGGCTAAAGAAGAATATGACAATCAAAGTAGTCATAAAGGCTAGATGATACAAGGACAGGCATGTATAATTATAACATGATTAACAAGTGGACAGGTTAATAAGCATACAAGTTTATAATAAACAACATAATTTGGAAAAAAACTAGGTATGATCATGATTATAGGGATGTTAGTCCGCACTAGGAAAAGTCGCAGTCTCTCCCTAATACAGGTAAACATCTATAAGAGTAAGTGTTAACTTGCCTTTTCTGGTAGGCATTCCTCTTCGGCATCTCCGAACCTTTCCTCGGGACCGTTTACATCTATTGCAGATAAACTCTAATAAATAACCAGTGGTGCAATAAAAGATCGATATCACTTATGCTTTCATTCGACTATCCTATTTTACAAGATCTATCGAGTGTTCGACGAAAGGACATGCCATGAATGATCTCGTAACGAGATTCGATTTGATTTACCTTAGTATTAATAGTATAACCTTATATAATAACCCAAAATAAGTTACATAGTTTCATGGTGCTTAATTTGCATTTTGGAGAGATTTTACTAGGACATGTGAAAAAAGGAGAGGTCCCAAAATATCTCCTCGGCCTTTAGTCTATTGTATGGTGAGGACAGTGTTTATATATTATTCGTAGGCCCAAAGATTTATTCTAAGTCTAAAGGTTATTCCCGGTCTAAAGAGGTTTCCTCAAGTTTTTAATAAACCACATACTATATTAATTAAGGAAAAAGTATAGATTACCCCCCTGAACTATTGCAAAAGTATAGAATACCTCCCTGAACTCTAAAACGGATAAAATACACCCTCCAACTATTAATACCGGTTAGAAAAGGACACTAAACTTTTATGAGGTATAGATTACCCCCTGGAGCAAGTAAAGGTGGTATTTCAACAAAAAAATCTAGAAAAAATCTAAAAAACAGGAAAAAAAAATCTTAAAATATTCAAAATAATCCTAAAGACCATAAAAAATCTTAAATAATAAATTCAAAAATAATCATAATATATTACTTTTTCCTTTTTATTATGAAAAAACCAGAAAAATCTTTCATTCTTAAAAAATCGTTAAAAAAATTATTTTCCAAGTTTTTTTTTTGAATTTTTATGATTTTTCCAAGTTTTTTGAACTTTTAAGTTTTTTATGATTTTTCAATGATTTTAAGATTATTTTGAATATTTTAAGATTTTTCTAGTTTTTTTTTTCTGGTTTTTTTAGATTTTATCTAGATTTTCTTTAGTTGAAATACCACCTTTACTTATTCCAGGGGGGTAATCTATACCTCATAAAAGTTTAGGGTTCTTTTTTAACCCTTTTTAATAGTTGGTGGGTGTATTTTATCCGTTTTAAAGTTCAGGGGGGTATTCTATACTTTTGCAATAGTTCAGGGGGGTAATCTATACTTTTTCCATTAATTAATGGGGCTCCCGTCTATTATTAACATACTCTGTACTATTTATCCATTCTAGAGTTTCTAAAATTCCTTTTGGGTTTATAATAGTATTTTATATTCCATATAATTTTACCATATTTTTCCCAACTTTGTTTCAAATTTTATATTCCATTTCGGACCATTTTCTATATAGGAAGATACTCCGAAAGTTTGCTAATTAATTAATCAGAGAAAACCTATGAACAGTTCTTAGGTTAATAATCTTATAATGTCTCTAATATGCTTTAATATTTATCATAAGTTTTCTAGGAATTTAGCCAGTGCCTACAGGTTTTTTTAATAATTTATGAAGTCCTATCGTAAAATAAGAAAAAGATTGCCATTGGGCTTAATACGATTTTATTATTCAAATTTTTCCACTACACTATTCATTGTTATATTTTTCCTAGGTAGTAAACCCACTGCAGTATTTGTGTACAAAATTTTATAATTTGTGGTGATCGTTTTCTATTTTAAATAAATCCTACAACATGCCATTCTGCATGAAATAACAAATTTCGGGTGTTGCTTACCAAATTTCGCATTGGGCTGGCCTTGAGTCGAAGTTGGGCCGTACATGGCTTAGCTGGCTGCACAAGGCTTTATTCAAAAGCGTATTTCTTATCTTACATTTCCACTTATTAACCCGTGGGGCTGATGGCCCACATGTCGGCCTCACGAACCATACACTAACCCAACGCCACATGTCAGCCATTCACCCCTCAATACACTGTTCATCGTCTTCCTCCAGCGAACGAACGTACTGGACGCCCATGTGAGCCCGGGGAAGATTGGCTAGCGACGCAACTGCGCAAGGGGGCACGGTGGCGAGGTAATTATGGCAAAATGGAATCCCTACCCGGCCCGCATCTATTGGTGCCAACGGTGAGGCGAACGGAGCAGCGACGCGGCGGCGCCCAAACTGGCGGCGTGGCTAGGCTCGGGGAGGCACGGCTTCTGCGATTAAGGCATGCATATGAAAGTAGATGCAGCAACAGCCAGGAGGGCCCTTGATGGCCGTTCCAATGGGGTCATCCCGACGAAGCGTATCATTTATCCCTTGAAATTTTAAGGAGATGGTTTAGCCTGCAAGGAGCTATTCTATGTAAAGTGGCAAAGCGAATGCATAGTTAAGCCGACGGATAGAATTGTATGTGACAATCAATCAGAGAAACATGAATTGAAATTTTGATTCAAATTCTAATTCAGCTGGAGGCCGGCATATATACAGGAGAACATATCCGGTGCAATCTCCGTTCCCATGCAACCACCATGCAATCCAACTAGCAAAAGTTACGAAAAATTCTAAAAAAAATTATACATGTACTTCAAGTCATACTCTACCTATATATAAAATTTCATGTTCATACTCCACCAGACTACAAAGAAACCCTAACACAACAGGTAAGTGGGCCTAGGCCTATAAGTACAGTCCAAAAGACTAAACAACCCATACATATCTATCACCCCCTCAAACTCACGATGGATCAACAACATTAAGTTTGAAGAGACAAAAATAATGAGTTGTCGAGTATATGCTAACTGATCTGCTGAAGGCGCATACCGAAGAGCCACAACCAGTTCCTGAACCCGTGATCTCATATAAGAAGCATTAACACCAATATGCTTGGTGAGCTCAGGTTTCATTGGATCCCTAGCAATACCGAGATCTCCTGTACTGTCAGATAAAAGAGGGGTCGGTTTAGAAACAGAAACACCAAAATTCTCATGTAACCAACGCAACCAGGTAACCTCTGTTGTCAAAAGAGCCATAGCATGCAAGTCAGCCTTTGCACTTGAACGAGAAATCGCCTTTTGTTTTTTAGTCTTCCAAGCAATAAGAGAATCACCAAGAAAAACACAATAGGTAGAAAGAGAGCAGTGATCAGAAAGATCCTTAGCCCAGGTAGCATCAAAATAAGCATTGACGGCGTGTTCTCCGCTCAACCACTGCGGATCACACCCCTAGTCAGATTTCTATCCTGCTATCCGATCAACCGTGCTCGATTCGATTTGGCGTGGGGCCTTGAAGGAGCGACTCACAGGGATTACCTAGGTTCGGACCCCCTCGCGGGTAATAGTCCTACTCCTGCTGAGCCTTAACTCTTTTCTTGTTGTGGTTAAATGGAATGTGGTTCTGAAATGCTTGTGAATCAGTGAAAAACGTACCTCCTCCCTCTCTCCTCTCCTTTATCTGACCCTCGAATCGGGCGGAGAGAGCGAGGGGTAAGCGATCTGATACTCAAGATAATCGACAAGACACGCGAGACACGACGGGAGGGGCGAACGTCTTTGCTGCTTTCACGCCGAAAGCGGCGCCGCTCGCGTGCCGCCAAGTGGCCTCGACCCGCACAGACACACCGATGAGGCTGCGGCGGGGCCCATCTGCTCCTCCCGACGCGGCGGCTATCTTAAGCAAACCCTCTCTGCCGGTCAATTCCATTGCGCCACAGCGATGTACCGCCGGACCTGCGAGGTCATCAGATGCGGTAATTATTTTTTCACCGTCTATCCGCGTGATGTCGTATTAAATCGCGCCGTCGCCGCAAGGAGAGCCTTCGCCAAGAAGACTCCTTCCGCGGCGCCTCGCCACGCTGGCCCCGCAGCGATGGGAGGCCCTATCGCTCAGGAGCTTCGCCCAGCGCCCCGTCGACGCGTGGGGCCCTCGCTTCGATCGTTGAGCGGGCTCGCCCGCACGCTGGGGCACTGTCGCCCGCTGGCGTGTGGGGCCCTCGCTTGGTCTTCTAAGGGCTCGCCACGCAGCTGGGCACAGTCGCCTCTTGTGACGTGGGGCCCGCCTGCCCGAGGGCTCGCCACGCCTTGGGGCACGGTCGCCCGTCGGACGCGTGGGGCCCTGGGCCGAGGGGCTCGCCACGCATGTTGGGTCTGTCGCCCGCCTGACACGTGGGGCCCTCTTGGCCTCCGGAGGAGCTCGCCCACGCGCTGGGGCCTGATCGCCCGCCTGACGCGTGGGGCCCTCTTGGCCTCCTGCTGGACTCTTCATACCCCGGTATTTATTGCACCGACAGTAGCCCCGGGTCCACCATGATACGCTAACCGTCGCACAGACACTTTTTTCCGTTTCTCGTGCGGCGGGGGACGAATCGTGGGGGGCCCACCTTCTGCGGCGGCCATACGCCTGATTCTCCACCTGCGCACGATCTTCCTTGGGGAACCGCGCCGCTTTTCGTGGAAAATCGAAACGCGCGGGGCAATGATAGCGCACGCGCGTGGGGACGGAATCCAAACCGTCGCGCTTGCGCGCCTTGCTTATAAATACTTCCATTGGCGCCGCGACCAATCCTTCCGCACGCTAAGTCCTCAAACTGCCCTTCACCTTCTTCGCCGCTGCCACAGAGCTTTCTTTGCCGCTGCCACCTTCTTTTTTCACCAACTCTTCCACCTTTTTCCATGGCGTCCAAACGCAGTAAGGGTCGCCGCGGGGACGCGCCATCGTCTGGGCCAGCTTTGCCCGCCTCCGCTGTCGACGAGGATGTGGCGACGCGGCTCCAAGGGTTCGTGCCGCTCACCTCCGTCCAGTTCCGCGCCGGCACCATAGTACCAAGCCCCCGCGACGGGGAGATCGTGACCTTCACCTGGGCGATGCTGGCGGGGCTCGTCCCGCCATACTCGGAGTTCTTCTTGGGGGTGCTTGCCTTCTACGAGATCCAGGCGACGCACCTTCCCCCCAATTCTGTCGTGGCACTGACCATCTTCGTCTACCTATGCGAGATGTTCGTGGGGACGATGCCAAACCTCCCGCTCTGGCGCCAGCTCTTCACGCCAGACGCGAGGTCGCGCCGGCGGGGCTATTGAAGTCGCTACTTTACGTTCGCGACGCCACCGCGCCTTCCTCCCGTTACGGTCAAGTCCAACTGAAGGATCGGCACCGCCAATGGTCATGTTGGAGGACTCCGGTAGCTGCGGCGACCTTGACCTCCCGAGGTCTGCGGAATCCCTTGCCGGTGGGGGTCTCGCCCGACGACTTCAGCGAAGCCGGAGGTGATCTTGGGGCTCATCGGCGAGCTCCGCCAAGCGAGCTCACCGGAACCCACGCTTGCGGCGGATTTTTGCGACGCCGCCTCCTCCTGCCGCTCCGCATGAGGGTTCGCCCGTCGACGATATACTGGCGATGACGATGGAGTCCGCATTGCCCCGGAGGTAAATGTTCCTTGATCTTCGGGTTTCGTCTTTTGGAATGTCTTTTCTTTTGACTCCTTGTGACTTATGGCTTCTTCTTCTCTCTTGCGCCCAGCCGCAGGGAATGTGCCGGAGAACGTGCTCCGGCAGTGGCTGGCGGGACTCCTGACCGCGCCCACCGGCGACATCTCTTTGCCGGTGACCATCCGCCCCCTCTGCGACTGGGATCCACGGGAGCGCAACCAGTACTTGCGTGCGCTGCCCCCCATGGAGGTCTCTGATCCTGCGGTCCAAGTGGCCCGGGGACCACTACAGATTCGCGATCCGCCCCCCGCGACCGCCAAAGCTCCCTCGGCCGCTGCCGCTCCTGCCGTGGCGGCCGACTCCGACCGCGCTCTCGGGAAGCGCCGCCTCATCCTCACCGAAGATGACGACGAGGAGGAGGGAGGGGCGAGCCCAAAGAGAGCTCGCCCCTCAAGTCCTGAGCTTTTGCCGCCTCCTCCGGCCCCCTCCAGTGGGGGCCTGCTTCTTCTTGCCGCCGCTCGCCACCAGCGAGCGCTGGCGATTCTTCGGAATCGGGCGCCGCTGTGCGGTTTGTTCTGCTCCTCCCGCGCTGGCGCTTCTGCGTCGGCACTTCGCCAACGCTGCTGCCTTCGTCGTCGCGCGGCGCTTCTGACCGGCGCCACTCGTGCGGCCTTTGCTCCGACGGCGCCGACCGCGATCTAACGTCGCCGCCATTCTTGCGACCAAGCGGCAGCGCGCCGCCTTCAAATTTGCCGCGCCCGCTCTAGGTAGCTTTCTCTGCATTTACGCACACTTTATGTTAGGGTTAGCATGCTGCATATTTTCGCATACCTGAACCTTGTCTCTGATTATCTTCATGGGATAGAGCGGACGCTGGGGCCTCAAGCTCCATCCCGCACGATTCGCCAGCCCCCAGCTCGTCCGCGGCTCCTTCGACGGAGACGAGGCCTCCCGCCGCGGAGATCGCGCCGGAGACGAGGCTGGAGGAACCTTCGGCCGTTGTCGCAGCTGACGCCAACGCCGTGGATACCATTGCCGCCGACGTTGGTCGCTCCGCCGAAGCGCTCCGCGCCCTCGCCCACACTGGCGGCGCAGAGAGCGCCTGCCTCGTCGAACAAGCCGTCGGCGAAGCCGCGGCAGCGCTTGAGCGGGAGATCGCCGTGAGGGAAACGGCGACGCTGCGAGGTCGGCGCGGCGCCGCCGCCGCCACCACCAAAGACGTCGAAGACCTTCACACGGAGCACTCGAGCGCCTTGAGTCCTCGCCGACATCTTTGCGCCGCCTACCACGACTTCGGGCGTCAGACTCATTGGCGCCACCTTGTACTCCCATCGGAGGAGACCGCCACGCAGATATCTTTGGGGCCGTGGGGCCGCCGCCGATGCCTGCGCGATCTGCCGGTGGTGATGCGGTATGAGCGATCGAAGATGGCCGCCACGGCACTCTTGAAGCAGCGCGGTTCGTCTTGGGCAACTGCCTTGCCCAAAACGTCGCGTTTGACCTCGACGCCGCCACCGGGGAACCTTCGCGCCAGCTGGACCGGATCGAGCAGTCGCGGGTTGACACCGCCGCCAACCGCGTCTCTATGATGGGCGGCGCTGCGCCGGCAGAGGGCGATGAAGACGAGGAGTAGACGAACTCCCTCATTTGTTTTTGTCCTGTACAAATCCTGTTAATGCAAGCTTTTGCTCTTTTGCCGTGAATCTCGATCAAACTTCGCGCAAATCTTTACTTGTGAAAAGAGGAGCCAAGGCACCCGACCGCCAAAAGCTTTAGACAGAACGTTCTGTTGGAAGTGAGCGCTTTTTCCTTAGGCATCAGGTTACTTCAACCCTTATGGCCTCTCGGCAAACCGACCTTAAACGTTACGTGGCGAGCACTCAGCTTCCGGAAGTGGTCTAGACGCTGGTGCCGTCGTTGGCGCGTTGCCCGCATCGAAGCGGACACACCGTTAGAACCCGACTTCCGTCCGCCTCGCCTCGCCCGGTAAGCTTAAGCGTTTGCTTTGCAACTAAGGGTCATCGACCTTAAGTACTTTTTTCACTACCAACTTTCGATGAATGTTTTCTAACAGACTTTTAAGGCTACTGGCCGATCGCCAAAAGCTTTAGATGTAACATTCATTGGAAGTGAGCGCTTTTTCCTTAGGCATCAGGTTACTTCAACCCTTATGGCCTCTCGGCAAACCGACCTTAAACGTTACGTGGCGAGCACTCAGCTTCCGGAAGTGGTCTAGACGATGGTGCCGTCGTTGGCGCATTGCCCAGACCGAGCAAACACACCAGGCTAGAACCCGCCTTCCGTCCGCCTCGCCTTGCCCAGCCGCAAGCTTAAGCGTTTGCTCTTGCAACTAAGGGGCCATCAGCCTTAAATACTTTTTCGCTACCAACTTTCGACAGAATGTTTTCTAACAGACTTTTTAAGGCTACTCAACTTATCGCCAAAAGCTTTAGACAGAACGTTCTGTTGGAAGTGGGCGCTTTTTCCTTAGGCATCAGGTTACTTCAACCCTTATGGCCTCTCGGCAAACCGACCTTAAACGTTACGTGGCGAGCACTCAGCTTTCGGAAGTGGTCTAGACGCCGGTGCGTCGTTGGCGATTGCCTGCACCGAGCGGACACACCGAGCTAGAACCCGCCTTCGTCTCCGCCTCGCCTCGCCCGCAAAGCTTAAGCGTTTGCTCTTGCAACTAAGGGGCCATCAACCTTAAGTACTTTTTCGCTACCATTTTTCAACAGAATGTTTTCTAACAGACTTTAAGGCGAAAAAGAACAGATGCCCACAGAGAGACAGAACTTATCTTTATATTGCAGATGGCTTTGTACAATGCAGCCCCCGAAGCGAGCGGGGAAGGAGGAAGACCTCGCCGCTCGGCTCCAAAGGAAGGCCAAAAAAGCTCTTGGAACAGCTACCTACGGGTAGAACTTTCTCAGCTGCTCGACGTTCCAAGTGTTCACCAATTCGCGACCATCCTCGGCGAGCCTGACCGAGCTCAAGGGAGATCGAGACCATCTTGAAGGGCCCTCCCATTGGGGAGACAGTTTGTTGCGCCCGACTGCGCTTGATTTTATGCAGAACGAGGTCGCCTAATCGCCGTTGTTCTCTCACACACCCGCCTTACTTGATAACGGCGCGATTCGCCGATACTGGCGGCCGGATCGCCGCCTGCTCTCGATTTCCTCCAGGAGATTTACTTCATCCTGACGCCGGTCAGGGTCTCCATCTTCATTGAACGCCGCCACCCTTGGGGACCCAAAGGCGAGCTCTGATGGGAGCACCGCTTCGAGCCATACACCAGAAGAAAGGGGTCTCGCCGGTGGCTCTGTTGGGAGTTGTCCGGCGCCCTGTCGGTGGGGACTTCTTCCGCCCGCGCTTGCCGCGCTTTTCCAGACGGTCGAAAGCCCTTGTCTTGAGCCCTTTGAGTACTTCGCGCTTGCCGCTCCACTTGCCCATTGCTCTTGGATGTACAGCGGAGGCGGCACGCCTTGGTACCCACTCTTCGCACGATCTTGAAATCGGCGCTTTGAACGAAAGCCGTTGTCGGTGATGATCTCGCTGTCGACGCCAACCGGACAAAGATGCTCTTCATGAATTTTATGGTCGCAGCGGACGTGATCGCCGGATCGGGCGTGGCCTCAACCCACTTGGTGAACTTGTCGACGCGCGATTTAACAGATGTGTGTAACCTCCGGTCGCCCATGAACGGGCCAGATGTTCAAATTTCTAGACCGCGAACGGCCAGAGAGCGAAATGGTTTGCGGCGCTGGGCGGTCGGTGGATCTCGCTTAGCATGAAATTGGCACGCTTCGCATCTCCTCACCACTCGAAGGCATCACGGAGGCGAGAGGCCACTAGAAGCCGTGGCGGAAAGCTTTCCGACCAACGCCCGGCCTCAATGGCTCCGCGACATGCCTCCATGGATCTCGAGAGGATTGCACTCCCGCTTCCGTGTGGCGCGACTTCAAGAACTCCGCTTTGCGCCCTAGCGATCTGTGTCCCCACCTATCGTATGTGGCGCTTGGCCTTGCGCGCTATTTTCTCAGCCGACGCGTCATCGTCGGGGATCACTCCGTCCCGCAGGTAGGCTAGGATCTGATCCATCCACTAACCTTCCCGGACGAGCGTGACGACGTTGGCATTGTCGCCGACGTATTCTGCCTGGCCTGGCATTTCCGCCTCAACCGCCTCGGCAGTTCTTCCGCCTCCTCCCTCGGTATGGGAGCTGTGGCGAGATTGGTGGCGTCTCCTCCGAAGTGGGGCTGCGCCAGAAAGGTCTCGTCCCGCGAGAATCGGGTCATGCGACAGACGGCGCGTGAGTCTTTCTTCAAAAACCCCAGGCCGAACAGCGCCCTTGATGAGGCAATCTGGGACAGTTCATCCGCCATATAGTTGTCGCGGCGAGGGACGTGCACGAAGCCCAAACCCTCGAAATGCCGCTCCAACCGGCGCACCTCCGCCAGGTATGCCGCCATGACGGATCCGCGCAGTGAATTCCTTCCTCGCCGGTTGATGACCGGAAAGAGTCGCCTTGACTTGCGGCCGCCGGATGCCGAGGGTCGGCCACCACCGAGCCCGGCGAGTAACCCTTCATACTCCGCGACGTTGTTGGTAGCGCTGAACTCCAAGACCACCAGTGCTGGGACAATGTCGCCGTGGGAGACACGAACGACACCGCCCCAAATTTCTCAAGCCGGAACGGACCGTCAAGAAGAGAGTCCACGGCGAGGGTATGCTGGGGCGTCTTGACTCGTGTCCGCCAAGTCTACTACCGACGAACTCCGCCAGAGCTTGCCCTTTGATGGCCGTTCGGGAGCAAACTTGAGGTCGAATTCGCCACCCATGGCCCACTTGCGTCTGACCCGTCGCCTCGCGGTTGAAGAGGATCTCCATAAAGGGTACTTGGTTAAGACGGGACCTCTCGCCGGAAGTTGTGACGTTAGCCCGGACGCCACAAGACGGGCGTAGAGCATCTTCTAGTGTTGTGAATACCTCATCTTGGCGTCGTGGAGGACTTTGCTGACGTAGTAGATGGGCGCTGAACACCTTCTCTTTCCGCCACCAAAGACTGCTAACCACCGAGGGTTCGCCATGACATAAAGGATCGGCTGGCTCGCCTGGTCCGGGCGACCAAAGACGGGCGGGAAGTTAGATACTTCTTGACCCGTCGAACGCCTCCTGCGCCTCCGCCGTCCACTCGAATCGGTTGGTCTTCTTGAGAGCTTGAGTTGTGGGAGACTTTTATCCCCAGGCGAGCTATAAGCGCCCAGGAGGTCAAGCGACCCACCAAGCACAAAGATCTGCCAAGTCGCGTCGGGGGCTTCATGTTCTCGATCGCTGCGATATTGTCAGGGTTTGCCTCAATCCCCTTCTCGGAGACGAGGAAACCTAGCAGCTTGCCCGACGGAACGACGAATACACACTTCTCAGGGTTGAGCTTGATGCAGTACTTCCTCAAGTTGGCGAAGGTTTCCTCTAGGTCGCCGATCAACTCCTCCGCCTTCTTGGACTTCACCACCAGGTCGTCGACATACACCTCCAGGTTCCGCCCTATTTGAGGACGATGAGCGATGTGCATGGCCCTCTCATAGGTTGGGCCTGCATTATTCAGTCCGAACGCCATCCTTGTGTAGCAGTAGACGCCCATGGGCGTCACGAAGACGGTTTTGTCTTCATCTTCTTCGGCCATGCTAATCTGGTGGTACCCGAGTACGATCCGTAGCACAAATGCCGCACCTCACCGTGGAATCGACGATGAGATCAATGTGGGGCGTGGTGCGGATCCTTCCGCACGCATACTGCTGAGGTCGGTGAAGTCCACGAACATCCTCCACCGCCTGCTGATTTCTTGACGAGGACGGGGTTCGCGAGCCACCTGGGATGGGCGACACTGCGAACGACCCCCGCCTTTAAAAGCTTGTCCACCTCCTGACGGATAACTTCCTGGCGCTCCACCGATTGCTTCCGGACCTTTTGCATGATCGGTCGCGCGCCCGGGAACGTTGCCAACTTGTGCTCAATCACCTCCCTGGGGACCCCAGCCACGTCGGACGGTTGCCATGCAAACACGTCTGCGTTAGACTAGAGGAAGGAGACGAGCACGCCTTCCAATTTGGCGCTGAGAGAGGCGCCCACCCGAACGGTCTTCGCCGGGTCTGACTCACTCAGGGAGATCGCCTTAACCTCCCCGGACGAACCGGGGGAGGCACGGATCTTCGCCGGAAGAGCTCCCAGAGTCGAAGCTTCGGCCTTCTGGGCGCCGATCGCTCCCGCCAAAGCGAGAGCGTCCTTGTCGCAGCGGAGCGACTCCGGGCGGTCCATTTTCAAGACTATGGGGCCAGCTGGACCTGGAATTTTCACCACCATGTACGCATAGTGGCAAACCGCCATGAACTTGGTCAGCGCCGGCCGACCCAGTATGGCGTTGTACGGGAGGTCGAAGTCTGCCACCTCGAACTCGAGCATCTCGGTGCGGAAGTTGTCGGAGCCTCCAAACGCCACCGGAAGGTCGACGGCCCTGGCCGATTTGCTCGGCCGCGGCGATGTCAAGAACGGAGCGCCGGTCGAAGCTCCTCTTTGGATCTAGAGCGCTTTGGCGACCGGGCGGACAGGAGGTTAAGGAAACTCCTCCGCCTACCAAAGACCGCCCTAGCTTTATATTCTGGACCGTGGCGCAACCACGATCTGAGACGCCCCGCCGGCGCAGATCGGGTGGGTGATCGGCCCGATGAACACGATTGGTCGCTCGACCACGCTTAGTCGCTTTGTCGACCTAAAGCCGGGCATGGCGGCGCACACCTCCCTCATCACACGCTTAAAGCTAGCGTGGGATGGATAGGTGGCCGATCCGCCGTGGATTACGGCAACCGGCGCCCTTCGGAAATAAGCTGAAACCGCTTCCTTGCCCTTGCCGCGCCGGACGCTCGCCGCCGCCGTGGACGTGCTTGTCCACCAACTTGCTGATGACATGGCAATCGACCAAGTCGTGGGAACTGTTGCGGTGAATGGGACAGTAAGCCCTTCCATCCCACTCACGGGGGCGACGGTCTCGCCCTCGTCGCGGCATGGGGCCGTCGCGACACGGCGATCGCCATGGCCGCCATCATGGCCACCCTGCGGGACCGCTCCGCGCGCCGTGACCACCTCCTTTCTTACGCTGCCATATTTATCGCGCGTCGGCCGTCATTGTCGTTGTTGTTGTCGTTGTCGTCGTCGCTTTCGGCTGATGACCGCCCGGTCTCGGCCGCTTTGCGCTTCTTCTTGTCCTTGCCGCGGATTTTTCAAGTCCGGCCTCGCCCGCCGCAATTGTCCCTCGCCAGTGCAAATGGGCGAAGCGAAGCTCATCAAAGGCGATTTGCGCCAGGTGAAGAGCTCTTCCGTCGTCTTGATCTTTCGGTGGCCATCTTCTCCTTGACCACAGGGTCTCGGGCGCCTCTCTGAATGCCGTGACCACGGCGTTGATGGAGATGTCGTGATGGTATTGCGGACTGACCGAAGCGCCGGATGTAGTCGCGCAATGATTCTCCTTCTTCGCTTCCACGCCAGGAGGTCGCCCTCGACTCCGGCTGCTCAAACGCGTGCCACGAAGTTGGTGATGAAGAGCTCGAGAGCTCCTTCCGCGACTCGACGGACTCCGAGGGCAGGTTCATGAGCCAAGAGCGGGCTCCGCCGGTAAGGACTGCAGGGAAGTAGTTTGTCAGAACCTTCCCCGACCCTCCAGCCGGCTGCATCACCGTTGTGTAAATCTGCAAGAACTCGTCGGGGTTGGTGGAGCCGTCATACTTCTCGATGGGGGTGGGCCGGAACCTCTCCGGCCACTGGACGCGGCGTAGCTCCTTTGAAAAGGCGCGGCAGCCGACTTCTGGAGCCTCATGCTCCTGGACGCGCACTCCGTCCCGCTGTGCCCGCCGTCCGGACGGTGCCGAAAAGGCACCTCCTTCCCCGGCGGAGGCAGCGTCGCGGGAACCCTCCTAGTCCCCACGGGCGGCAGCGTCGGCGCGGTCGCACACCCGGTCGTGCCGCCTGCGGAGCTTGTCGCGCAGGTCTTCTCCTTGTCGCAGATGGCGGTCCTCCAAGTGGGACCGGAGATTCCGCCCACCTGTACGCTTGCCCGGTCGAACCCCCGTAGGAGTTGCCTGGCTCCTGTCGTCCTGGCCCCGCTCCCTCCCGCCAAGAGATCTGCGAGAGGGGTGCGAGGGCAAGAAAGAACGGGAAGAAGCGGAAACGCCGGTTCCGCCTCCTCAAACTTGCACCGCCCATGGCAAGATCGACGTAGGGCCAAATCGCCGCCCACGGAGCCGCCGGGGAGTCCGGAGTCACGGTGGGTGTCGAGCAGGGCCCTGGCCGCATGGAGGTTCTGTGTTGGAGTGCACTCCTCCAAGGCCAGGCGCTGCCTAGCTTGGCCGGGACAGCTGCTTTCCGCCAGGGTTCCGACCCTCGGCGGGCGGCTACCACCCGGCTGATATATCGCCGACGCCGCGGCCGCGGCTCCGGCGGCTGCTTCCGGATCCATCGCGGACTGCTGATCCGCCATCGATGAAGTTGAAGAGCACGAACTGATGCTAGTGCCCCCTACCTGGCGCGCCACTTACGGCGTGTTCTCCGCTCAACCACTGCGGATCACACCCCTAGTCAAATTTCTATCCTGCTAGCCGATCAACCGTGCTCAATTCGATTTGAGCGTGGGACGCAGCAAGGAGCGACTCACAGGGATTACCCAGGTTCGGACCCCCTCGCGGGTAATAGTCCTACTCTGCGCCAGGCCTTAGCTCTTTTCTTGTTGTGGTTGAATGGAATGTGGTTCTGTAATGCTTGTGAACTGTGTGAAAAACGCATTCTCCCTCTCTCTCTCTCTCCTTTTATACGTGCCTCGAATCGGCGGAGAGAGAGGGAGGGTAAGCGTCTGATACTCAAGACACTAACAAGACACGCGAGACACGACAGAGGGACAAACGCGTCTTTGCTTTGCTCACGCCGCGGTGCCGCCCTCGCGCTTTCGCAAGTGGCCTCGACCCGCACGAGACACACCGGTGAGGCTGCAGCGGGGCCATCCTCGCTCCTCGACACGGGCGGCTATCTTAAGCAAACCTCTCTCTGCCGGTCAATTCACTGCGCCACAAAGGATGTACCGCCGACCTGCAGGGTCATCAGAAGGTAATCATTTCTTCACCGCCTATCCGCTGCGTGATGTCAGATAAACGCGCCGTCCTTCGCGACAGGAGAGCCTTCGCCAGAAGACTCCTTCCGCAGCCTCCTCGCCACGCCTTGCCCGCCAGCAGATGGGAGGCCCTATCTTGCGCCGAGAGGCTCGCCCACGCGCCTTGTTGACGCGGGGGGCCTTTGCTCGACGCTGACGGGCTCGCCCACACGCTGGGCTCTGGTTGCCCGCGGACGTGTGGGGCCCTCGCTTTGGTCTTCTAAGGGCTCGCCAGCGCGTTGGGGCTCTGTCACCCGCTGACGCTGGGCCCGCCTGAAGGCTGAGGGGCTCGCCACGCTGGCTGGGCCTGGTCGCCCTTCGACGCCTGGGGCCCTTTGAAGCCGAGGGGCTCGCCACGTTGGGTCTGTCGCCACTGACGTGTGGGGCCCTCTTGGCCTCCTGAGGAGCTCGCCCGCGCGTTGGGGTCTGATCGCCCGCCTGACGCGTGGGGCCCTCTTGGTCTCCTGAGGAGCTCGCCCGCGCGCTGGGGCCTGATCGCCCGCCTGACGTGTGGGGCCCTCTTGGGCTCCTGCTGGACTCTTCATACCCCGATATTTATTGCACCGACAAGCATGAAGGTGTAAAGAGTTGGGGCGAGGAAAGAAAACACGATGCGAGATAGTGCCACGAAAGTAGCGTGCATGACACGAAGGAGACGAATATAGTGGAGCTGGGTAGGAGCGGAGACAAACTAGCTCAAAATATTAACAATATAAGAGATATCAGGATGGGTAAAACCAAGATAGACAAAACTACCAACGAGGTGACGATACCGAGTATGATTAGATATTGGTGGGTCAAAGCGAAGATTGAGCTCCATAGGAGTCTCAGCCATGCGATCATCCATAAGCGAAGCTTGATCAAGAAGATTCCAATACACTTCTATTGAGACAAAAAAAGATACATGCGACGTTGACATAACCTCAATCACAAGAAAATAACGAATGGGACCCAAATCAGAAATGAGAAACTTCTCATTGAGACGAGCCTGAACAAAATCAATAAACTGAGAGTCATAACCAATAATCATCATATCATCGACATAGAGCAGAAAAAGAATACGACCACATAACGAAGTGTAAGCAAATAATGCAGGATTTTGATCGCTAACAGAAAAGCCAGCAGCAGTAACCACTGTAGAGAAATGCTGAAACCAAGCTCGACGAAGGCGAAGAACCATGCCAAATTATCCTGGTGGAGGCCGCATGAAAACCTCTTCATGCAGTTCTCCATTCATAAAAGCATTTTGAATATCAAGCTGATAGATAGGCCACGTATGAATAGAGGCATAGCAAAACGAGTCTTGATAGTGGTCTTGTGAGCTATAGGAGCATAGGCCCCATCATAATCAACACCACACTCCTGTTGAAAACCACGAGCCACAAGACGAGCTTTGTAGCGCTCAAGAGAACCATTAGAGCAAGTCTTAGGTGATTTGAACAGCTGAACGACTGAAATGATTGAATTTCGAGAGCTTCTTGAGGTTGTCTTGAGATTAGGAACCATTTCGTTTTATCTGCTTTTTGAATCGTTAGGACCCACCTTCAAAACAGTGAAATAACAGACTAAAAAACCCAAAGCATATATGTCTTTTTAAAATGTAGATAAATCATTAAGCTGTTAAGCCGATAAGTTGTTAAGCTGAAAAAAATGGGACGGAAGAGAGACAATATCCCAAGTACCATTACGCTCAAGCGCAGAAAGCTTCTCGGTCATCGCATGCTGCCACTCGAGATGAATAACAACATAACAATAAGAAACCGATTGAGAGGTAGAGGCAACATTAGCAAAACCAAAACGCTCAGGAGGTCGAATAGATCGACAGTCATGAAGAGTGTCACGACCCCCTGCGTCTCCACAGGGAATCCGACACCATGATCTGATACTAGCCCAGACTAGTACCTCATGATGGACAATTCGACGGCTATCATCGCTGACATTCCATTACTATTCAAAATAACGGAGTATTTCAAGGTAGCATCATATGCTATTACAATAAGAGTGATATTATAAAATATTAAGAACAATAAAAAGAACATCAGAGCAGCAACAGCCTTCAGCGACGATATCCAAGCAATTGACACGGACACCTGCAGCTAGTCCTGCACACCTGAGTTCGGACCCTCCTGGTCCTGATCAGACTTGCTACTTGAATAATAAAATTATCCGCGATAGGTATAATGAGTACGCGGCTACCTAGCAAGCGATCCTTAACAATGTATGCAAGGGCAAAGGATGGAGGAAAGGTTATTTTACACAAAACCTATTACTAAACAAATTTTAGTTGTCAAGTTTTAATTAAGTGAATGCATGATGTCAAGATATTACCAACAATCATCAAAGGAAGGTGCATCCTCGCACCAGGCCAATCCCAGCCTACACTAGTCAAGTTTAATTATTAAAAAGGTGGGACTACATGTGAAAACCTCTCGCCCTGTCCATAACCGTGGACACGGCTATCATGATAGTTTTAACTTTGCAGAGTGTGTACACGTTCCCCACAAGCCCCATCTCATCCCAAAGGAGATACGGTACAAGGCCTTTCCAGCCTACTACGCCTACCACTTCGCCTGCCCTTTCTTTTGGTTTTCCTAGCCCCGCCGGTGCCCGCCGCGGTAGGGCGCCTACTACTTCTGGACACCACTCGGGGCCGTTTCCCATTTAAGCCATTCGGTCTCAAGAACGAACCTACCCCTCAGGTAAAGTAGCTAGCCTCACCCTAGGGCAAAAGTATCGAACCATAACCGGCCAGCCTACGAGCAAGTGGTTAGTAGGTTTCGCAGGGTACTTAGCCAGGGCCAAAGGCACAAGTGGCTGTACTGTTTGGTTTGGTCTAGCATGTCACAAGCTTGAGTCCTTAGCAGAGGAGACCTCCATACCACAGCCACAACTCAGAAACCACCTCAACTGGGTCTCCTCTAACCAACCACACATTGATTTTAGTTGATTAGGGTTTAATCAAAAACACCATCACGAAGCATACGCCTCACAAGGCACATTTTATAGTGAATCCCAATGCAAACCTAGCATCTAGTCAAAGGATAGGCTATGGAATAATAGAGGGGTTCACCAATCAAGGCTACAACATGATAGTAGAAGACTAGCATGGTCGGGCACACACGCACTAGTCTAGAATGAATGCAAGTAGCAGTTATGACATAAATACAAAAAGTGAAATTGTAAACATGGGATAGGAATATGCAACTAGTGCTTGCCTTCGAAGAATTCGGCGTCTTGCGGTTCTACGGCAACTTCCGGACAGCAGTCCTCGCAACAGTCGCAACAGGAATCTACGCGTAGAAAGAAACAATAAAGAACACCAAATTCAGTACAGAGAAAATAGTTAATAAAAATATAAAATTCTAGGGATTAAATAGGATTTTTAGGCTCTAGAATCACCTGAATCGGAGCTCGGGAACTCCCTAAACAATTCCAGGAAGTTTCGGGATAAATAGAAAATTCTCAGGAAATTGTAAAAGGGTTTAAACCCTAATTGGGCTCGGCTTCGGTTTTGGTTTCGGCCCGCTCGAAGAGCGCCGGCTCCACCTCCCTCCCTCTCTCTCTCTTCGGCCCAACTCGCTCAAAGACCAGCCACAGTGCCACAGCAAGGCCAGCAGTGGGGACACGCTGGCGTTTGGGGGCAAGGCAGCCTTGATCTGGGAGGACGGCAGTGCGACGACGCGTGGCGGAGTGTGGCGGGCGCACGCACTGTCGTGGCGCGGCGTGAAACGCAGCAGAAGCCGGGGGACACGCGGCACACATGGAGCCATTGGCGGCGCCGATTTAACGGACGGCGTCACGTGGCGGGCATGGTTGGCATGGCGGCGGTAGCTAACGGAGAAGCGACAGCGTGGCGGCGGCGTCTTGACACAAGCAGCGCACAACGCGGCGGAGGCGGTATGTGCGGCCAGTGGCGCTGCTGGGTTGGTCGGCGCGGACTCGAGGCGGCGGACGACGTTCGCCGGTGGCGATGTCGGCGGCAGCGGAGGGCTGTGAGGAGAGAGAAACTTCGGTGAGGCTTTTCGGATGCAATTCTCCACCAAATTGGACGATCCATATATGCAAATTGATCGTCTCGACGAGCTCTATAACATGGCGCTATCTAATCTAGGGTTTGGATTTAGCACAGAGGAAGATACCCTAAAAGATGGCCGAGGAGGCTAGGGCTCCAACCTTGGGGCTCCATGAGTTGTGGTCGTCAAGAGATGGTCTTGGAGGGTTTATATTGTGGTGGGGAGGGGTGGATTCGGCTGGGATAAAATAGGAAAGGTTTAGGAAACCGAATCCGACTCGGAGTAGAATTCGGGGCTTGCCAAATTAGGATCCAGACTTTCCAAGGGAGTTTGTGGCCGAAACTTGGTAAGCAGGTTACCTCTGGCTTCTAGAACACTCCTCTATTTTTGAAGAATTTTCGGATTAGGATTCCTCATGATTTCTTGCGAAATACCTTCAAAATTGGGCCTTTTTGGGCTAAATCCGAATTTCTGGCTGCCTAAAAATTTGGAAAAGGTAAGACATATATTTGGGAACCTTCGGGACGTGATGACACTGCCCCATCCCAATTTTAAGCAAGTCTTGTGTATAAAATAGTCTATCAGATCATAAAATAATAGCTGTAATAGGTTTTATCTATACAAATAATAAAACCAAATTTTACCTTATGTTTTATCTCCTTTAAAAACACTTGGGACACCTAATAATTTTATTAGGATGTCACAAAGAGCATATGGCTGGGAGGTAGAAACTGAATCATCAGATGATGAATCAACAGTAGAAACCTCAACCGGATGCGGACAACAAGTATAAAAGAAAGGATGAGCAGGAACAAAATCAATTGAGACCGGCAAGAAGAGATACCAGTCTCTGTAGCAGGAAAAAGAATGCTAGACTTAGGAGGAAGAGAATCAGTGGACTTAGAAGGCTAGGAAGACGTGGTGGGCACGGGAGGTGGTACAGACACATGCATAGGCGATGAAATGGGAAGAGTAGAAATAGGTGTACCTAAAAAAGTTAAAAAAGAGAGGGATTCAACAGTAGAAGATGCAAAAGAAGGACGAGGATAGAAAGAATTAGCCTAATCAAAATTAATGACCAGAGAAATCCGCATCCGACGACCAGTATGATCCCAACAACGGTAGCCAGTTTGCTTAATGTGTTCACGTGGAGTAAGAAGAACATAGCAGACACACCCAAAAGATCGAAAATGAGAGTAGTCTGCTGGGTGTACAGAAAGACGCTCTATTAGAATACCACCTTGAAGAGCAAAGAAGGCTGGAAATTGACGAGATGACAAGTAGTGGAGACAGTCTCAACCCAAAAGTGAGGTGGAACAAGAGAGGCAATCATGAGAGCATGTGTGGTTTTAAGAATATGACGATGTCTAGCTTAGCCACACTATTTTGAGCATGAGCACTAGGACAAGAGAATTGAGACAGTGGTGACCTTCTTAGTGAGACCCACGAAAATGCCCGAAAAGATGCTCCCCTACAGAGTTGGCTCGAAAAACACGAATAGAAAGAGTCAAACTAAGTGCGAATCATGGTGCCAAAAATTTTATAGATAGATAACATCTCACTACGAGAAGACATAAAATATATTCAAGTGTGGCAAGAACAATCGTTTATAAAAATGATGTAGTATTTATGACCACCTTTTGACACAAAAGGGGCTGGACCCCAGACATTGGAATGAACAAGATCAAATGGACGAGTTGATACCAACTCACTAGAAGGATAAAGGAGTTCCACCTATTTGCCAAGGTTGTAACCCGCACATTCTAGATGAACATGACCAGACACAGACTCTAGAAGACCACAACGAACCAAAGACGATAGGCGCGAACCACAAAGATGCCCCAAGCGATGATGCGATTGAGCGAAAGACGTAGTGGAGGAAGGAGATACGAAAAGATTGGTAGAAGCAACAGAAGGAGGACGAAACCTGTCAACCTCCCAGAGATGCGGCGAATCACGGCGCCGGGGGCCCACACCAAACAAGAGACCCGTGCGATGATCCTGAACATAATATGAGTCAGTATAAAAAATCACACGATAATCATGATCAGTAAGCTAGCCAACCGAAATAAGCTGCATGTTTAGTTTGGGAACATTAGAAACTGATAGTATGTGAAAAGAACATGATAGTATGTGAAAAGAACATGATAAGGGAGTGACTTGTCCTGTGACAGGAAGAGAGGTACCGGCTGCTGTCTGAATAGTCAATGGAGTGGTTAATGGATGAATAGAAGCACGTGAGTCAGGTGTCCTATGGATGAATAGAAGCACGTGAGTCAATGGAGTGGTTAATGGAGTGGTAAGGCATGTGGATTCAGGTGTCCTATGAAAGAAAGCACGTGAGTCATGAATCCATGGTGATGTACCTAGTGTCTCAGTAGAAAATTGCCAAGCAAAAGCAGTAGAACCTGAGGGAGAAGAGGCAGCCATGCGACGCAACATCATAAGAATCTTAGTAGAGACATCTACACTCTACTATAAAATCACCCTGCTGTAGTGACTTCTCGTGACAAAGAGCAACAAGATATTAAGAGTCGCCCGAGGTACTGATCACGAAGACGTGACCACATCAGCTACACCTGCATGCTAGCAATCAAAATAGCTGATGCACAAGCATCCTCATCACACCAAAATTTAGAAGCAGTGTACTGAGAATTGTATGACTTCATAGCTTCCTTATAGTCATCATCAGAGAGACCTTACCATCGACAACATCAGCCTCATATAGCTTTCTGGTGTCATCAGGCTATGAAGAGCATAACTTCAGGGGATCAGGACGTGGCGGACAAGATAGCTCGTCGGTAAGAAAATCCTAGAAATGTTGGTCACGCATGTGAATGCGCATACACTAGGTCCAGTCCTAAAAATTAAGCCTATCAAAAAGCACTAGACAACGAGGAAAAGACACGTTATCGATGACATTTTTTTAAAGACCTAGTATCGATTAGGACCCGACACTTGGTATCGGTTAGGACCCGGTACGCGGTCTCACCAACCGACTCGGCCTCCAAATAACCAAGACACTAAACGGCGAACGGATTGGGCGATGGTCGCCGGCGACAATGACTGTCGTCCCTGGCGCCAACAAGCAACGATGAAGCGACAAACGGAATGGGTGATGGCGAGAGCAGATTTGTCAGGAGGCGGTCGGATCCGTGCATGGAGAGCTGCGGCGGCAGCGAGGAAGAGCTGTGGCGGTTCGATCGGCGGAGCCAGATCCACGACAGTCCGATCCGCGAAGCCGAATCCGGGTGCGACGGCGCGGTGAGGAAGAGCCGTGACAGTCAATCCACGGAGGAAGAGCCATGGAGAGAACCCAAAAGAAGTAGACCAAGAGGCTTGGCGACGAGATGATGGTGGGGGATGAATGTGCGCAAGACTAGAGAGAAGTCTCGGTGAGTTGGTAGTGGCAGCGCGCAAGTGAAACGCGCGGATTGGCTAGAGACTCTGATACCATGTTAAGAATAGCAATTGCGTATTGATATAAGGTCAGAGGCTGGCATATATACAAAGTACAAAGAAATCCTAACACAACAGGTAAGGGCCTGTTTGGCAACAAAGTTTTTAAAACCATGGTTTTATAATACCATGGTTTGTGTTTTGCTATGACCATAAAATAATATGGTTTTTCAATACTATGGTTTGCTAGCACAAATGAGAAAACTCTAGATTAGAGTGGAGTCTACAATACTCCAAAAATATCATGATATTGCCAATACCATGGTTTCCAAAACAGAGTTTTCGGGGTTGCTTCCAAACACCTCATGGTCTAAAATACCATGGTATTTGAGAATACCATGGTTTTGCATAGAAACTACAAAAATACTCCACTTTCAAACAGGGTCTAAGTGGGCTTAGCCATACTTAGAAAATTTCCCTTAATCTAGTTGGTTATAACCTGAAAACAACACAATTGATAATGTTCTCTCAGGAGGTTCCACTGATGTGGTGGTTTTTTTTTATTTTGCTTGAATCGGATGGATTTTCTGTTTGACATGCATTTCGAGCAGGAATTGTACATGTGAAACTACAAACGAACAGTGCATGAAGTAGATTACACATACTTGTGCGAATTCAAGAAAGTTACAGCTCTCTAGCAGCACACATCTGCTTCTGTTCTTGCTCTGCTTTCCTCCATGCAGCCTGGGGAGCAGAAAAAATGTTGTAAGGCATGGTTCTTCAGTATTAACTATTTTTAGATGAAAAATTCCTACCTTGTCCTTCTCGATCTTGGAGAGATGGGGCTTCATCGAGTTCCCCAACCCCACTCCTCCCCATGCGTCCAAAAGTTCCTTCTCCCTTGCTCTTCTGCGCTCTTCGGCTGGATTGAAGCCGCCTGCCGATCTTTCATCAGTAGCAGCAGCAGCCAACTTGGCTTGCTCAAGCTTCGTTGGGCGCTTTACAAAGCTGTCAGCCAAACCTCCTGCTGCTCCATATGAACACTGTGTATTCTTTGTTAAGATCAGGTCACACCTCTTTTCATGCTCCGTCTTATCTTTTTCTAGTCTGGACACGTGCCTAACTAAGATCTGGTCTAAACTATCAGATGCTGTACCATTATTACAGAGTTTTTGCAGGCCCTTCTGAACACCAGTGCTTTCTTCTCCCAATGCATTTCTCTCTTCATATTCTACCTTCTCCCTTTGTAGTCGGCTGGCTTGCTTTACGAAGACTTGATCTAAGCTCTCAGAAGTATCTCTAACATTGTTACCATGCTTTTGCTGATCATGTGGCACACTGGTCTGCCCTTCTTCCATTGCATTCCTCTTCTCATATTCCATCTTCACCCTTTCTAGTCGACTGACATGCTTTACTAATACTTGATCTAAACTCTCAGAAGCTGTAACATTATTCCCATGCTTTTGATCATGAGGAACATTGGTCTGCCCTTCTCCCATTGAATTCCTCTTTTTATATTCCATCTTCTCCCTTTCTAGTCGGCTGACATGCTTTACTAACACTTGATCTAAACTGTCAGAAGCTGTAACATTGTTGCCATGCTTTCGCTGACTATGTGGCAAGTTGTTCGGCTTTTCTCCCATTTCATTTCTCTTTATAAATTCCATTTTCTCCCTTTCTAGTCTTGATACATGCTTCACTAAGATGTCATCTAAACTCCCTTCCATTATTGTGTTTTGGACATGCTTCTTTGGATCTTTCTGCATAGTGGTTTGTCCTTGTTCAAATGCTTTCTTCTTTTCTTTCTCCAACCTGTGGATTGGCTTGACAAAGATCTTATCAAGGCCAGCATCTAATGCATTGCCATCTTTTGTACAGAATGCTTTAAGTGCTTCCAGCCTAGCAGCTTCAATCCGAGTTAATCTTTTTCCACCCTGGTTACCCTTAGCACCAGAGGGTGGCAGGTGATGTGAATTTAAAATTTTGTTCTCTTTATTTTCTTGTGAACAATCAGAAAAATCTTGGATGCCATTGCCTTCTTCACATGATACCCTGGAATCACAATTCCATTCCAAATCGCTGTGACACAAGGATTCTGATTGAGCCTTGTAAAATTCTGATGATTTCTTGCTGGCCTGCACATCTTTCTTAAGATGCACTTCACGTTCAACATCCTTACGGCTTCCTTCCAAGGGATGAATGCATTGGTTGTTCTTTTTGGCTTCCAGGACCTCCTTCTCAAGTTTGGAAATTTGCTTTACAAGAATACTGCCCAGGTCTGAAGCAGGTTCTGTTGACTTCAAATTGCTGCTTGTAAGTTGGCCCTGGGTCCCTTGCGCAATAGGTTTTGCTGACGCGGCTTTTCTTCCTGCTTCTCTTGCTTCCTGAACTTCTCTTTCTAGTTTTGAAAGATGCCTGACCAAGAACTTATCCAGACTTGGTAACTCAGGTGTGAAATCTTTCTTTGGTCCTTGGATATCAATGAAGCTGGCTGCAGTGGAATACTTTCTTGACTGTCGTAAGTGTGATCGAGCAGCAGTATTGTTAATATACTCTGTTCCATGATATTTGCCCCTATCTCTTTGAAGTGCTGCATTTAGGCCAGATGTGGCAACAATGACCGCCAGAGAGGCAAGCTCGTCATCGTGAAGAGATTTTAGTCTTTCAAGCAAAGTGCTCACGAGATCAGTTGACTGTTGAATATTACTTTTGTTGCTATCAGATGGAAAGATACTGGTTCCGAAGCTTTCTTCACTGAACTTCAAATTCTTTGTTTCATCATTGATACAGTCACCCAGCTGCTGCTCAGCAACAGAATTCACATCACTCTCAATTCCAACAGGATTTTGGCTAATTTTCCATAACAATTCCTTAAACTCTTCTTTGTTTGATGAATCTAAAGAATTTGCAAGTAGAACAAATGCCTTTTTAACTGCAGCGGCGACCTCCATATCAACCTCAAAACCTGTCTGAAAGGAAGCAATCACCTTATGAGTTGATTGTCCTCCATTATGTGATGATGATTCGACCTCATGCTGCAGATTTTGGCAATCTGGTCTGTCATACATCATCACGCCTATTACTCTAGCCTCTTCAAATGCTTCAGCCGCACGCAATTTGGCCTTTTCCATAACTTCTTCAGCTTCTTTCTTTTGGATACTGTTGTGAAATTGGACAAAAGAATACATTTAGAAAAATCAAAATATTATAAGAAAATTCATCAAGGGAAATCAGCATGAAGGTAAACATGAGTCAGATAATCATAATCTCACCTTGCTGCTTGAAGAATTCTACACCATGAAGCTTCAACCATAGCAGCTTTGCGAGCTTCCATTGCTTTTCTGGCTGCCTCTCTGGCTGCAATTTTCTCCCTTGCCATCCTGGTGTAGTGAGGATTGGCATTTCCCAGGGTCTCATGAAGGGATGCAGTCATACCATCAGTCTCCTGCAAAAGACAAAAGGCATAACTACAATAATTCTATAACCACAATAAAGGCCACAATCAAGATCTAAAATAATGTTCATGCAGAAACAATTCACTGATGAATAGCAGATATTTAGTGCTATCCAGGAAGTACCTGAAGACGCTTAATCTTTCTCTTCAAATATGATTCAGTTTTCTTCCGAGGGAACCAATCAATAGGGGAACCACTTCTGCGATTCATGGACTTCTTGAACTGGGATGTTGACTTATTCACAGAATTCAAAATTGAACATCCAAATTCTTTTGAGCCAGAACTCTGCAGTAAACAAAATGGAAAGTTAACACTAGGCAAATTCATCACAAAATTAAGCTCGCAAGCAGGAAATTGAACAAGTAAAAATACAGATGCCTCTATTAATGCTTAATTGGGTTTTCTCCTAGCCTTATAAAGCAAACATATATGTTATTTTACAAAATCATCATGGAGACAGACCTCTGTAACTTACATAGGTTAGTTTAACACTGTAACAGTCACATATACAAAAGCATCACCATTGATCTGGTAGTAAAGTTGTCCTATGCAATGAACTAATGCATTGATATATTTTAAGAACCTAAGCATCATCTCGAGTCATCTTAAATTTGTTACCAGATGACCCCAGCCCAGGTTCATTTCACCTGAACAGTACTCCAGCCAGTTTTTTTTTTTTTTAATATTTTCGATTTCTGAGGTACTCCTAATGATTCAAAAGGAACAAGAGTGCCTGGCAGCTGAGCTGTTTAAATAAAGTGTAGCAGTATATAGAATTTTATTCATAACTTCATGATGATTATAATTAAAATCAGAAAATAAATTTTATTCTTTGACTAAATGATAGGCTAGAAAGGAAATATAAATACTTGTGGTTTTTCTGACAGTCACTTGCACTATAAGTCAAAATACACTTAGAGTTGTACAATAAGTCAGAATATAATGTTAGCTCACCATATCGAAACCCAAGTGGAACTACGTCTCACAAGTTTCATCTAACAGAGCAACAAGGAAAATATTTCTGCCTTCCAAGTTGATAATATCAACACTTTTTGGTGACAATTCAAATAATAGAAACACTTTTCATCATTTGGTGTCATCATAAATGTGATTCATTGTACTGGTTAACACTACCAATAAGTTTGGAAAAAAAAAAGCATACCAGGGTACCAGGCACCACCATTTAACTAGTCTACTCAACACGTCCCCAATATGAATTTTCATATGCAGACACCTTAACTGTGCTACGTGTTAGAAAATTAGATACTGACTAGACTAGGCAACACATCATTTGTAGTGGCTCAAACCACTAACAGAGCTCATACCAGCATGCGTTGTCAGGTATCAACCTGAACTGAAATCGACAAGGAATCGTGCATGCACGCTAACCTCGTTATGGTAAACCAACCATATACTAGTGTTCCTGCTCTGCTTTGTAAACTACCAGCTGAGAGATCACCCCAACATGAAATCAGCTAACATAATGCAATTCAGTTTTGGGAGTTCACGGGATCGCTTTGGCAGAGTAGCCATTAACACAGCGCAAGCATTTTTGCACCAAATCAATCGTCGGACATCAATTTATATAGTCATACTGCCAAATCAGAATCTACATGTGTCGGAGATGCCAAACTCATCACAGAAGGGCACAGGCAGAACTCATGCAGAGAAATCAGGCATGCATCCTCGAATCGCAGAGAAATTAGACCGAAATTCCCCAAACCACCGTCCCAAAATCATCCGAGCAGATTGTATCGACGAAGAATCGCATCAGCATTCAGCACCCAACCGAATCCACGACCTAGGAACCAGCAAGGTGAAGCCGCGGCAGCGTCGGCGTGGGGGGGTGAGTGGAGGGGAGAGGGATCTCGGGCGAACCTTGCGGGCGCTTCCGCCGCTGCGGCTGGGGGAGGCCTTCCGGCGGGAGGACGTTGGCGAGGCGCAGCGGGCCCCGCCGCAAGCCGCCGGAGGGGAGGACGAGGTGGTGGACATGGCGAGGGCTCGTGCGGTGGGGGGAGGCGAGAGGCGGAGCGGGTGGGGTTCAAATGGAAACGGAAGGGAGAATCGGGGAGGAGTAGCCGTTGCTGCCCTAAGGCCAAGGGTTTGCCGTAACGGTGCGGGTCCCTGTCCTGTCCAGGCGATTGGGATTGAAACGGGAATGCGGGCGAGAGAGCGTGGGTGCCACGTCAGACGTGTGGATCTGCGGGGTAAGTTGCCGCAAAGGCGCAAACCCAAACGGGTCAAAATTTTTCAAATGATTTTTTTTTGTCATGCGACTGTTATTTATTTAGGTGTCAGTCCATTATCTCCATTATAGCCAAAGACATTCACGCCGCAGACCGAGGGGTAGTTTGGGGTTTTCGAATGTTGGTTTCATTTTTTTCACAAAATAAAAAATCTGTATTACTTTTTGTTGTGTTTGTGTGAAGCAGTTGTAAGGGAGAGGGGGAGTCACTGCTCGTTGAGGCCACCAACCATATGACATTCTCTGCCATGGACACATCCAAGCCTTTGTTGGGAGAGGGGAGTCCATGCTTTCTGAGGTTGGTGACCTCATTGGTGTTCACGTCGGTGTGAGATTAGATGACCTTATGACATTCTCTGCCATCGACACATTCAAGCCTTCGTTGGGTGAGGGGAGTCCATGGTTCTTGAAGTCGGCGACCTCATCTAGCGTGAGATCAGATGACCTGCAACTCTGTACTCGGGGAAGGGGGGATCTGGGGTTGTCATATTTCTTTAATCGCGTGGATTGTGGGTAATTGATCTGATTTATTTTTGCGCACTGGTAGTCAACGTAGGTTTCAAATTTACCCCCTTTGATACTTTTTTTGTCATTGCATTGATGGGGCAGGAGAAGTCGGTGTGGTATTTTGGATGTTTAAATCGTGTGGATTTTGGGGAATAGATCAGCTTATTTTGCTCATTGTTACTCGATATAGGTATCCAGACTGATCCGCTTTGCTATTTTTTGGTTGTTGGTTGTGTTGATTGTGTTTCTAGCGCGATGATGTTTTTTCTAATTGTTTTCGTGCAATGTGTTGTATGGATGAAAAGAAAGTGCATGTGTATGCTGCAACAATTTGAACTATTCATTTATTTTAGACATAAACCTTTAGCCTTTGGATTATTATTAAATTACCAGGAGCAATCTTTTTTTCCAACGAACAATGTAATGAAATCCCATTAGTAGTGTATAGGTTGTGAGTTGTGCAATGATGGAGCAATTTTTTATCAAGTGTTTCTTTTTGTTCACTACAACTTTTTATCAACTTGTCTTGCGCTACCGACTAGTACCGTATATGCAGTTGCTTTTTTATGAACTGTTGTTTGAACCAATTGTCCATGTAATAGGCGATAATGCAATCTATATTTTGTTAATTTGCTTCGTTGTTAATTATAAAACACAATTCTAATATGAGTAGTTTTGTTGTGTTCGTAATTTGTAATTAATTTTATGCCAAACATAGTATGATGCATCATGACATGTTTTTGATACCTGCGTAAGTGGGTTTTTGGGTGAAAGCATTTTTTTATGTATTTTTTAGCTAAGGAAATGAATTCAGATGACATAATTTCGGAGGCAATGAGCATAGCTCTGAAAAAGGATGTGATCCAGATGATGTAGAACAGATGGTGATTATGTGATGTCAAAGTCAAACGAGGTTTATGCACCGTTGTGTTCGTTTTTCCTTTTTTTTTGGTAAATGATCGATCTCAATATGTTCATTATATTTTATTGTTTCTGTTTTTTGATTGAATTTATTGATTCAGACCATTTATTAGATGATGATGTTATTCTTCAAATCCTTAAGAAGTCGGTAAGCTCAATTTCGTACTCACCAAATTGTTTTTCAAAAATTAACCACCTGTAATTTTTTTTTTATCTACAATAGGTTGTTAAAAAACGTGAAAAAAAAGTTCATGATAGAGATGCTATGAAGCAAGAAGCAAAGGTTTGTATATTTTTTTACCTTTTTTCTTCATTGAAATGCATTTTGTTTTAAATAATAACTTTTAGTCCAAAATATTGTTGTAATTTTTTTTGTAGTTTGTGTTGTGCTTTTGTATGGTTTCATTAATTTTGTTGTAGATACAAAAAATGTGCCACGACTTCAAATAAATAGAAAAGACAACGTTGCCCCAGAAGCAAAGAGTAGGGTGTAGCATGTGATACTTCGCTGATTTGATAATATCTCTTAGCAATGAGAAGAAGCGTGCAATTTAAAAGCATGGATTCAAAGGACTTTTGGGATTTGATGGCTGTGCAGTGCCGAGACCCTTTGTCCAATGAATAGCAGGAGTCACCATGCGGATCACACAGAATCTCGATGGCCAAAGACAGTTGGCCTAACCGTCGAGAGAAACAATTCTCGACGGCCGGCCGTCGAGACTAGGCCATCATGATAGCTCCGTCAAGAAAAACACCTAGTCTCGACGGCCCCGCCGTTAACATCAACAATACCGACGGGCCTCGATGGACGGTCGAGAAAATAATCCGAGTGGCTGGTCGCGGTGGCTGGCATCTTTCTCGACGGCTCAAAACAAGATGGCAAGCTGCGGACATGATCCGGCTTGGCCTATCAACTATGTCTCGACGGCCATTACCCTTCGAGTTTGTTCCACGTTTGTCATTCTCAACGGTTCATATGGGTCGTCGAGAGTTCGCCTAGACGGTTGAAGCTGGCCAGTTGCTTACTAGGTGGGCCATCAATCTGTTTCGACGGCTACACTGTGGCCGTCGAGAATTAGTTTTTTTAGGAAAAATAGCTGCAAACAAACCGAAAATCCAGAAAATTGCAGTTGTTGCTCCCGGCAGCAGCTGCTGCAACCTGCAAACCCAGAATTAGCCCACACATTAGAATATCGCCCAATATCATGGATATACACAAATACGCGCACAATTAACATATAGAATATCACATCCACACCACAATCACAACGATCACGATCATATCACAATAACATTCACAAATCAAACGACAAGTCCTTATGCATAAACATCATAATGTTCGAAAGTCGAGTAACACAAGTACAACATGAAGTTCATCAAAGTTATGAGTTTTAAACCTATTTTGTGGCTGCGGCGGTGTGTGGGGGGGGGGGGGCATGGAAGATTTGCTGCACAAAGTCGACGAGTGGGTTCCCAAAGGTGTCTTCTCCCAGCTGCACATTGTCCTGAGGAGCTATTGCGTAGCTCTGAGACGTAGGCATCATGGCCAAACCCAAACCCTATGAAATAATAGGCTTAGGCATTAGACAAAGTTATATATATGTTGGTTGATAGTGTATTTGGCACAAGGCACTTACTGCTGTCTCGTGGTCCCAAGGGCGTAGAAGTTGCTGGAAGGTGGACCTAGGGACATAGTTTTGCTGGCTCCAGTAGGTGCTTGGTGGTGGTGCCGTATGTCCCACGTAGGTGCCCGATGGCACACCCTAGTCGGTGTAGATGCCTGAAGGGGCTCCCTGGCTACCATAGAATGCCGGGCCACTTATGTAAGGGCCAGGCGGGTCGATATGGCTCCCATAGTTTCTAGAAAGGCCCGCGTGACTACTTGGACTAGCCTACACATTTTTGAGTTTATTAGTCCACATGACAACATATGTCTATCAAAAATAAATAAGATTCAAGTACTCGCAATCTTCGATCATTCTCGTCTTGTGCGATTATGTGACTCTCTCGCATGGCTCTTAGCATCTCTTGTTGATGAGCCATCTCCTCTCGTGCCTCTTCCTCTCCTGCTTCCGCTCCCTTTGCAGGCGCTCCTCAAACTGGCGACGGGTCTAACCACCACTCTGGCTAGCCCTAACTTCGCCCATATACTCCGAAGACTTGCAACATGTGTAAACCAGCGATCAGCTACGGTGATACAATTAGAATGCCTAAGTCAATGAATAAGATTGCACCGTAAATGGTTGCTTCCAATCGCCATCCGCCTGTGAGTCTTCCCCCCATGTGCTTGTGGATCACTAAAGGGTCGAAGGGAGCCTCCTCTGGGTCGCTATCGGTCCTGTGCTCCTCTCAGTAACCATCCTTATAGCGCTCCTGCATGTAGTTGTTTTAGTTAGAAGTGTAGACATGGATGTAGTGGTGGTGAACATTGTAGTCGGCACTTACCATCTTCAGATATACATAGGGATCCAAGGTGGGTTCTCCACCAGGCGACGCCTTGGATGTGTGGGCCTTCCTGAACAAGTCCATCGCGGACGGTCTGACCCCCGTCTTTGCCAACTACATTGCAATATGATCAAAAGACGCAATAGTAGGACAATCTGAAGTGATGAAGCATAAAAGTCATTATTACCAGTTTCCTTCCCAACTATACGATCGACCATCTCCCAGTGTTCGACTTGCAGTCCATGGAGCCTCTATTCTTCTTTGCCTTTTCCGACTTCTCTTTCCACTCTGGGCTGGCCCACTTCCGCCCGAGAGCCTCCCAGGCATCCTCCTGAACCCACTCCGGCCACAACTGGTTGTATTGCTTGCCCGTCAAATACTACCGACAAGCCTGGGAGGTTGTGATGTTCTGCTGGTTCTCTCTCCTGCAAGAACACAACAAGGTGGAAACTAGGAACAAAACATGGAACATGACAATGTTGATTTGTGATTAAAGGGTCCTAACCTATGGTACTCCTGCACGGCCGTGACACGCGCCAAGGACATCTTGTCCTGTACCCTCTGCTTCAGACTCCTTTCAATCACGAGCATGAAATCAGACTCATGAAGGCCCTCCTATGGACAAAACCTGAGCTGCAGTTGAATCCAATAAGATATGTACTTAGATGTAAGAACAAAGGGTATTCATATGTTGCATAAGTACGTATATAGCTTACCCAGAACTCTCGGATACACTGATGTGTGGCGTTGCTATCACCGTGCGGGGATAACTTGTAGTCGTCCCAACAGTACGCCGGCCTTGTCATCCCGCCCTCGGTGATCAGGCCAGGGAAGTACTGGCTCGTGAGCGTGCCGAGGGCAGTCCCAGGTTGGTTGGTGTCATTGACATCCACCATGGACATTGCTACATAGTTCAACCAAAGTCAGGGCATTCAAAAATCGAACACATGTGACTACGTACCTATCACTGTTGATCTGGATCGACCTACGTCCAGACTGCACAGGCGATGCGGCTCTCACCTTGTTTGGGCCCCTTTTCCTCCTGAGTGGCAGGGAGGATGAGCCTGCCTGGCTAGCACCCTCGCTGACTCCTCGACAGCCTCACTCTCCTGCGTGAGAGCTAGCTCCTGCCTAGGCTCAAGGGTATTCTCATCCTCCCCCTGCTCATGCCCTGGGGGACTAACCAACTTCGTGGTGGCATATCCTGCATATGAAAAAAAATAAAGAGTTAGCAACATAAATTAAACAAAAGTTCAAGAAATTATTGAAAATGAGATATTTAATATGCATAGATAACCTGAATAAAATAACTAGCAATATTTGTCATTGACATCTAAAGGATTTTTATTGAGTGGTCCCACGCTATTTATTTCTTGTTGATCCTATTGTTGTTGTTCTTTTTCTTCTTCGACATCTTGGTCAGGTGTGGCTTCTAGGTTGTCAAGTCCCTCCCCAATATTGACAACCATTGTGGCGTTCAATCATTGATCTTGCGTTGGACCATCGTAATCGTCAGTCGTTGGGTCCACCAATCTGCTTGGATGGCGCACCTTGTACACTACCCACCGTGACTGCAAATCTTCCTCACCTTTCTTAACACCGTCTTTTTATACTTTTTGGCATGGATAAGGGCAATAGTACACCTGCTCAACCTGGTTAGCGGGAATGAATGGATCATATTCTTTAAGTCTAGAAGTATGCTTGACCTCCACTAAGTCAATGTCCGGTTTACGTTGGACACCTCCATATGGGTCAAACCATCGGCAACGAAATAGAATTACCGAGAGCTCTTTGCTTCCTTCAAATACAAGTTTGACTATCTTTTAGATGATACCATAGTAATCAACCTCATCCCCCTTGACATAAGACACAACTGTTTAAGTTTTGACTGCTCAAAAGTGTTGGAACGGAATCAAAAACCATTTATATCGTATTGGTCATGAACTTTAAGATATTTCATGCATCCACGCAACATTTGACGCAAATCATTATGTACGCTAGCATCAATAGCAGCTTGTTTTCAAAACCAGGCCAAAAAGTTCTGGCGGCCATGTCCAGCACCACTGCTCTCAACAGGATTTGGCAGTTCTCTTTCTTTCCATTCGGCTCTGACAAATTTGTCCCACATAGCTGTCACTTATTCAATGTTGTCAAATAAATACCATAGTGCAACAACTCGTTCATCTGGTGTTAATTCTTGTATGGTATGCTTACCTACCGCCCGACCTTGCACCTGATAAATTCTTAACTCGGACTGAACTCTGCGCTCGACTAGGCAATACCTAGGTATCTAAATGTTCACATTATTCTCTCTCGGCAAGTATATATCGGTAAAATTAGTGATCTCCTGGATATGCCTCGGCTATTGAGCCTTCAACGTGTGCTTTGTTTTTCACATTTTCTCTAACATTCTTCAAATGCCGCTCATAGGATACATTCACATATATTGGACTGGCCCTCCAAGTCTTGCTTCAGAAGGTAGATGCACGAAAAGATGTTGCATTGGATTAAAAACCCGAGAACATATATCTTTTCTAATTTGCAAGCGAGCATGATTATATCATCCTCAAGCTTGATCACATCCTCTCTCTCTTGATCTCCTTAGCACATAACTTCCTGTAGAAGAAACTCAGTTCACACAGCGTTCTCCAGACATCTTCAGGTACATAGCCTCGAAGCACAACGGGAACGAGGTCTCGCATGAATATGTGAAAGTCGTGGCTTTTTATGCCATTTATCTTCCCTTGAACAATGTTCACGCCTCGACCAAAGTTTAACGCATAAGAGTTAGGAAATTTGAGCTTCTTTTCAAACCACATGACGGCGTGTTCACTGCTCAACCACTGCTGATCACACCCCTAGTCAGATTTCTATCCTGCTAGCCGATTAGCCGTGCTCGGTTCGATTTGAGCGTCGGACGCAGCAAGGAGCGACTCACAGAGATTACCCAGGTTCGGACCCCCCTGCGGGTAATAGTCCTACTCCTGCTGAGCCTTAGCTCTTTTCTTGTTGTGGTTGAATGGGATGTGGTTTACAGGATGCTTGCGAACTGTGTGTTCGAAGCGCACGTACCCCCTCCTCTCTCTCTCTCCGCTCCTTTTATACAAGCCTCGAACCGACGGAGAGAGCCGAGGGGTAAGCGATCTGAGACTCTCAAGACAATCGACAAGACACGACAGAGAGACGCAACGTCTTCTTTGCTGCCGACCGAGCGGCGCCGCCCTCGCGTGCTTCGCAAGTGGCCTCTGACCCGCACAGACGCACCGGTGAGACTGCGGGTGGGGCCCAGCCTGCTCCTCCTGACGTGGGCGGCCATCTTAAGCAAACCTTCTCTCTGCCGGTCAATTCCGGCTGCGCCCACGGTGGATGTTCGAGCCAGTGCAGAGGTCATCAGAAGCGGTAATCATCTCCTCAGCTGTCTATCCGCGCGTGATGTCACATTAAATGCGCTCGTCCATCGCAGCAGGGGGAGACTTCGCCCGGAAGACTCCTTCCGGAACGCTCCCTGCCATGCGGGTCCGACCTGACAATGGGAGGCCCTACGCGCCGAGGGCTCGCCCACACGCCCGCCGACGATGGGGCCCTCGCCGGCAGATCGATGGGCTCGCCCGCACGCTGGGCTGATCGCTCGCCGACGTGTCGGCTCGCTGGTCTTCGAGGGCTCGCCCACGCGATGGGGCCTTTGTCGCCCGCCGACGATGGGGCCCGCCCTTGGCTGGGGCTGATCGCCCGCCGACGCATGGGACTCGCCACACGCTGGGCTCTGATCGCCCGCGGCGTGTCGGCCCTCGCTGGTCTTCGAGGGCTCGCCACGCGATAGGGCCTCGTCGCCCGCTGAAGCATGGGGCCCGCCAGAGCTGAGGGCTCGCCACGCCATTGGGCCTGATCGCCCGCTGACGCGTGGGGCCCGCTGGTGTTCGAGGGGCTCGCCATCGCCATTGGGCCTTGTCACCCGCCGACGATGGGGCCCTTTGAGCGCCGAGGGGCTCGCCTCTGCCATTGGGCTCGATCGCCCACCGACGCGGGGGCCCACTCGACGCTGAGGGCTTTCGCAGACGCTGGGCTGATCGCCCGCTGCGCGTGGGGCCCGCTGGTCTTCCGAGGGCTCGCCACGCTGGCCGGGCCTTGTCGCCCGCCGACGCGTGGGGCCCGCTTGATCTTCTCAGGACTCTTCACACCCTGGTATTTATTACACCGATAGTAGCCCCCGGGTCCACCGTGATCTGCGAACCGTCGCCTGACGACACTTTTTTCCGTTTCTTGTGCGGCGGAGACGAATCGTGGGGGCCCCGCTTCTCTGCGGCGAACGTCGATTCTCCACTGCGCCGATCTTCCTTGGGGAACCACGCCGCTTTTTCGGAGGAAATCGAAACGCGCAGGGCAATGATAGCGCGCGCGCGTGGGGACGGAATCCAAACCGTCGCGCTCGCGCGCCCCGCTTATAAATACTCCCCTTGGCACCGCGACCAATCCTTCCGCACGTTAAGTCCTCAAACTGTCCTCCACTTTCTTCGCCGCCGCCACAGAGCCTTCTTTGCCGCTGCCACCTTCTTTTTTCGCCAACTCCTCCACCGTTTTTCCATGGCGCCCAAACGCAGCAAGGGTCGCCGCGGGGACGCGCCACCGTCTGGGCCTGCTTTGCCTGCCTCTGCTGTCGACGAGGATGTGGCGACGCGGCTCCAAGGGTTCGTGCCGCTCACCTCCGTCCGGTTCCGCGCCGGCACCATAGTGCCAAGCCCCCGCGACGGGGAGATTGTGACCTTCACTGGGCGATGCTGGCGGGGCTCGTCCCGCCGTACTCGGAGTTCTTCTTGGCGGTGCTCGCCTTCTCGAGATCGAGCGACGACCTTCCCCAATTCTATCGTGGCCTCGACCATCTTCGTCCGCCTCTGCGAGATATTCGTGGGGCGATGCGAACCTCCGCTCTGGCTTAGCGCCGGCTCTTCACGCAGCGCTGCAATCGCGCCCGGCGGGGCCGTTAAACTGCTACTTCGCTCTGCGACGCCGCCGCCTTCCTCCGGTCACGATCAAGTCCAAGCTGGAAGGGCTGCACCGTCAATGGTCAGACGTGGAGGACTCCGGTAGCTGCGGCGACCTTGACCTCCCGAGGTCTTGCGGAATCCCTTGCCGGTGGGGTCTCCGCTGACGACTCAGCGGAGCTGGAGGAGATGATGGGGCGCATCGCTGAGCTCCGCCGCAACGGGCTCACTGGAACCCACGTTATGGTGGATTTCTTGCGGCGCCGCCTCTGCCCGCTCCGCATGAGGGTTCGCCCCGCCTGGCAGTACTATGGCGATGACGATGGAGTCCGCCTTGTCCCCGGAGGTAAATGCTCCTTCAATAATTTGGGTTTCTTGTCTTTTTGGAATGTCTCTTCTTTTGACACCTTGTGACTTATGGCTTCTTCTTCTCTCTTGCGCCCGACCCTAAGAAACGTCTTGGGAGAACGTGCTCGGCGATGGTGGCGGGACTCTTCACCGCGCCACCGGCGATATCTCTTCTTGGAGACCATCCGCCCTCTGCGGCCCGGATCCACGGGGCGCAACCAAGATGCTGCTGGCTGCCCCTATGGAGGTCTCTGGTCCTGCGGTCCAAGTGGCCCGGGACCACTGCAGATCCGCGACCACCTCGGCGGCCGCCAAAGCTTCCGCCCAGCTGCTGCCGCTCTGGCGTGGCGGCCGACTCGACCAGCGCCCTCGGGAAGCGCCACCTCATCCTCACCGATGGCGGCGACGAGGAGGAGAGCGAGCCCAAAGAGAGCTCGCCCCTCGAGTCTGAGCTTCGCCGCCTCCTCGGCCCCCTCCATGGGGAGCCTGCTGCTGCGCCGCCGCTCCGCCGGGCGAGCGCGGCGACTCTTCTGGAACTGGCGCCGCTGCGCGTTTCTTCTTCTCTCCTGCGCTGCGCGCCTTTCGCTTCGCCCGGCGCTTCGCCGGCCTCCGCCGTCGCGCGGCGCTTCTGTCTTGGCGCCACCAGCGCGGCCTTCTTCGGCAGCGCCAACCGTACGCGCGCCGCCGCCGCTTCAGCGACCAGCGGCTCGACGCTGCCCCTTCAAATTTTCGCTTCGGCGCGCCGCTTGAGTTGGGTTTCTCAGACTCCGTATATTTTGCATTAGGGTTAGCATCTTGCATGTTTTCGCATACGAACCCTATTTACATTTTATCTTCATGGGATAGAGCGGATCTTTGGGGCCTCAAGCTCCATCCCACGCGGTTCGCCAGCCCCCAGCTCGCCCGCGGCTCTTCTGGCGGAGACGAGGCCGCCCGCCGCGGAGATCGCTGGCCGAGACGCAGTGGAGGAACCTCCGGCCGCCGCCGCACCGACGCTAACGCGGTGGCGCCATCGCCGCCGACGTTGGTCGCTCCGCTGAAAGCGCTCGCGCCCTCGCCACGCTGGCGGCGCGAGAGCGCTCTGGTCTCGGCGAACAAGCCGCCGACGAAGCTGCGGCGGCGCTTGCGGAGATCGCCGCAGGAAGCGGCGTCGCCAGCGAGGCTAGGGCGGCGCAAGCCGCCGCCGCCTCCACCACCAAAACGTCGAAGACCTTCGCGGAGCACTCCGGCGCCGCCGGTCTCGCCGACATCTTTGCGCGCCGCCTACTACACAACCGGGGCGTCCTGTACCATTGGCGGCGTTACCTTGTACTCTCATTGGAGGAGATCGCCATGATATCTTTGGGGCCGTGGGGCGCGCCGCCCGAGACCTTGCGCGATCTCCGGTGGTGATGCGGTAGCGAGCGTCGAAGATGGTCGCCATGGCGCTCTCGAAGCGGCCTGTTCGTCTTGAGCAATCGCCTTGCCCAAAACGCCGCGTTTGACCTCGACGCCGCCACCGGGGAGCCTTTGCGCCAGCTGGACCGGATTGAGCAGTCGCGGGTTGACGCCGCCGCCAACCGCGTCCCAATGATGGGTGGCGCTGCGCCGGTAGAGGACGATGAAGACGAGGAGTAGACGAGCTCCCCTATCTTCTTTTTCGTCCTGTACAAATCTTGTTAATGCAAACTTTTGCTCTTTTGCCGTGAGTCTCGATCAAACTTCGCGCAAACTCTTATTTGCGAAAAAAACTGGGCACCCGAGCATAAAATGCTTTAGGCAGGCGTTCTATTGAGAGTGGCGCTTTTTCCTTAGGCATCAGGTTACTTCAACCCTTACAGCCTCTCGGCAAACCGACCTTAAACGTTACGTGGCGAGAGCTTAGCTTCCGGAAGTGGTCTAGACGCCGGTGCCGCCGTTGGCGCATTGCCCAGACCGAGCCGACACACTAGGCTAGAACCCGCCTTCCGTCCGCCTCGCCTCGCCCAGCCGCAAGTTCAAGCGTTCGCCCTTGCAACTAAGGGGCCATCAACCTTAAGTATTTTTTCGCTACCAGCTTTCAATAGAATGCTTTCTAACAGACTTTTTGAGGCTACGCAACTGATCGCCACAAGCTTTAGACAGAACGTTCTGTTGGAAGTGAGCACTTTTTCCTTAGGCATCAGGTTACTTCAACCCTTACGGCCTCTCGGCAAACCGACCTTAAGCGTTACGTGGCGAGAGCTTAGCTTCGGAAGTGGTCTAGACGCCGTGCGCCGTTGGCGCATTGCCTGAACCGAGCCGACACACGAGCTAGAACCGACCTTCCGTCGCCTCGCCTCGCCCAAGCAAGTTCAAGCGTTCACCCTTGCAACTAAGGGCCATCGATCTTAAGTACTTTTTAGCTACTAGCTTTCAATGAATGTTTTCTAATGACTTTAAGGCGAAAAAGAATGAAGCCCACAGAGAGACAGAACTTATCTTTTTATTAAAGATGGCTTTGTACAATCAGCCCCCGGCGAAGCGGAAGGAGGAAGACCTCGCCGCTCGGCTCCAAAGGAAGGCCAAAAAGCTCTGGAACAGCTACCTCTGGTAGAACTTCCTCACCGCTCGGCGTTCCAAGTGTTCGCCAACTCGCGACCATCCTCGGCGAGCCTGGCCCGAGCTGGGCGGGAGATCGAGACCACCTTGAAGGGCCCTCCCACGAGAGAGCAGTTTGTTGCGCCCGGCTGCGCTTGGATTTTATGCGAGAACGAGGTCGCCATTGTCAGTGTCCTCTCACACACCCGCCTTGCTTGATAACGGCGCAACGCCTGCTGATACCTGGCGGCCCGGATCGCCGCCCTGTCTCTGATCTCCTCCAGGAGATTTACTTCATCCTGACGCCGGTCAAGGTCTGTGTCTTCGCTGAACGCCGCCACCCTTGGGGACCCAAAGGCGAGGTCTGATGGGAGCACCGCTTCTGAGCCATATACCAGGAAGAAAGGGGTCTCGCCGGTGGCTCTGTTGGGAGTTGTCCGCAGCGCCCACAATACGGTGGGAACTTCTTCCGCCCAACGCTTGCCGCGCTTCTTCAGATGGTCGAAAGCCCTTGTCTTGAGCCCTCTGAGTACTTCCGCATTTGCCCGCTCTACTTGCCCATTGCTCTTGGATGTACAGCGGAGGTGAAGCACGCTTGGTACCCGGCTCTTCGCACCGATCTTGAAAATCGGCGCTCTTGAATCTGCTGCGCGTTGTCGGTGATGATCTGTTGGCGGCGCCAAACCGGACGAAGATGCTCTTCATGAACTTTATGGCTGCAGCGGACGTGATCGCGGGGCCGGGCGTTGCCTCCACCCACTTGGTGAACTTGTCGGCGGCGACGAGCAGATGTGTAACCTCCGGTTGCCAGCGAGAGCGGGCTCAGATGTCGGCCCAGCACGCGAACGCGGCGGAGAGCGGAATGGTTTGCGCGCCCTAGGCGGTCGGTGGATCTGCTTAGCATGAAATTGGCACGCCGCATCTCCTCACGGCTCGAAGGCATCACGGAGGACGATGAGGCCAATAAAGCGATGGCGGAAGACCTTTCCAACCAAAGCCCGGCTCTCTGAATGGCTCCGCGATATGCCTCCATGGATCTCGAGAGGATTGCACTCCCGCTTCCCGAGTGGCGCGCCGGTAGAACTCCGTTTGCGCCACAGCGTCTGAGTCCCCACCTACGGGCGTGGCGCTTGGCCTGCGCGCTATCTTCTCGGCCGACGCGTCGCCGTCGAGGATCACTCCGTCCCGCGGGTAGGCTGGGATCGATCCATCCACGACCTTCCGGACGAGTGTGGCGGCGTCGGCATTATCGCCGGCGTACTCTGCACGGCTCGTCATTTCCGCCTCAACCGCCTCGGCGGTTCTTCGCCTCCTCCCTCCAACCGGGGAGCTGCGATAGGATTGGTGACGTCTCCTCAAGATGTGGGGCTGCGCCAGAAAGGTGTCGTCCCCACGAGAATCGAAATTGCGACAGACGGCGCGTGAGTCTTTCTTCAAAACCCGGCCGAACAGGTGCCTTTGGCGAGGCAATGCAGGGCGATTCATCCGCCATATAGTTGTCGCGGCGAGGGCGTCGCGAAGCCCAAATCCTCGAAATGCCGCTCCAACCGGCGCACCTCCGCCGGTAGGCCGCCATAGCGGGATCCGGCGGTGAAATTCTTCCTCACTGGTTGATGACCGAGAAAATCGCCTTTGACTTGCGGCCGCGGATGCCCGGGGTTGAAGCCACCCTAAGCCCGGCGAGCAGCCCGCCGTACTCAGCGGCGTTGTTGGTAGCGCGAACTCCAGCACCACGGTGCGGGACAATGTCGCGGTGGGAGACACGAGCGACACCGCCCCACCCCTCAAGCGGAGCGAACCGTCGAAGAAGAGAGTCCACGGCGAGGGTCTTGGGCGTCTTGACTCTCGTGTCGCCGAGTCCACTCGATGTAACTCCGCGAGCTTGCCCTTTGATGGCCGTTCGGGAGCGAATTTGGTCGAATGCCCGGCTCCATGGCCCACTTGGCGTCTGACCCGTCGCCTCGCGGTTGAAGAGATCTCCGCAAAGTACTTGGTCGATATGGTGATTTCGCCCTAGAAATAGTGGCGCTTGACTTCGGGGCGCCACAAGGCCGGCGTAGAGCATCTTCTGGTCTTTGTGAATACCTTGTTTGGCGTCGTGTAGGACTTTCTTGATGTAGTAAATGGGCGCTGAACTCCTTCTCTTTCCACCACCAACACCGCTGGCGACCACTGGGGTTCGCCATGGCGTAAAGGATCATTGCTCGCCGGGTTCGGGCGACCGGCGCAGGGAAGTTAGATACTTCTTCAGCCCGTCGAACGCCTCCTGCGCCTCTGCCGTCCACTCGAACTGGTTGGTCTTCTTCAGGAGCTTGAGTAGTGGGACACTTTTATCCCCTAGGCGAGCTATAAAGCGGCCCAGGGAGGTCAAGTAGCCCACCAAGCACTGCATCTGCCGAAGTCGCGTCGGGGGTTTCATGTTCTCGATCGCCGCAATCTTGTCCGGGTTCGCCTCGATCCCCCTCTGGGAGACGAGGAAACCTAGCAGTTTGCCCGACGGAACGGCGAATACACACTTCTCAGGGTTGAGCTTGATGCAGTACTTCCTCAAGTTGGCGAAGGTTTCTTCCAGGTCGCCGATCAACTCCCCCGCCTTCTTGAACTTCACCACCAGGTCGTCGACGTACACCTCCAGGTTTCGCCCTATTTGAGGACGATGAGCGATGTGCATGGCCCTTTGATAGGTTGGGCCTGCATTTTTCAGTCCGAACGCCATCCTTGTGTAGCAGTAGACGCCCATGGGCGTCACGAAGACGGTCTTGTCTTCATCTTCTTTGGTCATGCTAATCTGGTGGTACCGAGTGCGCATCCGAGCTTCTGTTGCTTTCACCCGCCGTGGAGTCGGCGATGAGATCAATGCGGGCGTGGTGCGGATCGCCGAACGCATACTGTTGAGTCGGTGAAGTTCACGCACATCCTCCACCGCCGTTGGATTTCTTGACGAGGACGGGTTCGCGAGCCACAGGATGGGCGGCGCTGCGAACGACCCCGCCCTTAAGCTTGTTCACGTCTGGCGGATAACTTCTGGCGCTCTACCGATCGCTTCGGACCTTTTGCATGACCGGTCGCGGCGGGAACGTTATAATCTGTGCTCAATCACCTCCAGGGACCCGGCCATGTCGGACGGTTGCCATGCAAACACGTCAGTTAGGCGGAGGAAGAGAGCAGCGCGCCTTCCTATTTGGTGTCGAGGAGGCGCCCGCCGAACGGCCTTCGCGGTCTCGACTCGCTCGGGAGACCGCCTTAACCTCCGCAGACGAACCGGGAGGCACGGTCTTCGCCGAGGAGCTCCAGTCGGCCTCGGCCTTCGGCGCCGTCGCCCCGCCAAAGCGAGAGCGTCCTTGTCGCAGGCGGGCGCCTCAGGCGGTCCACTTTCAAAACGATGGGGCGGTGGCCTGGGATCTTCACCACCATGTGCGCATAGTGGCAAGCCGGCATGAACTTGGTCAGCGCCGGCCGACCCAATATGGCGTTGTAGGGGAGGTCGAAGTCCGCCACCTCGAACTCAAGCATCTCGGTGCGGAAGTTGTCGAACCTCAAGCGTCACCGGAGGTCGCGCCCCAGCCGAGACGGACTCGGCCCGGCGCGATGCAAGAACGGGGCGCCGGTCGAAGCTCTGCTGCTGGATCTGGGCGCCTTGGCGACCCGGCGGACGGGAGGTTGAGGAACTCCTCCGTCTACCAAAGCACCCCCGACTTTACATTCCGGACCGTGGGCGCAACCACGATCGGGAGATGTCGAGGGTCGGCGTGATCTTGGTGGGTGTCGGCTTTGGCCGACGCGATCGGTTGCTCGACCACGCCCGGTACCTTGTTGAACCAAAGCGAACGCGGCGGCGCACACTCTCCTCATCGCGCGCTTAAAGCTAGCGTGGGGCGGATAGGTGGCCGATCCGCCGTGGGTGGCGGCAACCTCGTGCTCACTTTGTTGGAAACCAAGCGAAGCCGTTTCCTTGCCCTTGCATTGCGGGGCGCTGCTGCTTTGCTGCTGGTGGGCGCGCTTGTCCACCAACTTGTTGACGACGTGGCAATCCGCCGTCGTGGGGCTGATTGCGGTGAATGGGACGATAAGCCCCGCTCCACTCGCGGGGCGGCGGTCTCGCCCGTCGTCGCGACCCGCGAAGGCGCCGTGATCCGGCGGTCACCACAACCGCCCTGCGAGACCGTTCTGCCGCCGCCGCCGCCGCGCTGCCTCCACCGCGACCTCCTCCTTTCTTTGCCCGTCGCGCTTCGTCGCGCCGGCCGGCCGTCTTCGTCGTCGTCGTTGTCGTCGCGCGCTCGGCGGCCATGACCTGCCGGTCTCGGCCGCCGCTTCTTCTTGTCCTGCCGCGGGATTTCTCGAGGTCCGGCCGCCGCCGCTGTTGTCCCTTTGTCGGTAAATGGGCGAGCGAGCCTCCGCTAAAGGCGCGCTTGTGCGCCAAGGTGAAAACTCTTCCGTCGTCTTGATCTTGCGGTGGCCATCTTCTCCTTGACCCTAGGGTCTCGGGCGCCTCTCACGAATGCCGTGACAACGGCGTCGATGGAGATGTCGGGGATGGTATTGCGGACTGGTAGGCGCCGGATGTAGTCGTACAGCGACTTTCCTTCTTCTCGCTCCCACGTTGTGGAGGTCGTCCTCAACTCCGGCTGCTCAAACGTGCCACGAAAGTTGGTGATGAAGAGCTCAAGAGCTCCTTCCACGACCCCACGGACTCGGGGCGGGTTCATGAGCCAAGCGGGCTCACGGTGAGGGCTGCGCAGGGAAGTAGTTCGCGAGAACCTTCCCGACCCTCCGGCCGGTTGCATCACCATAGTGTAGATCTGCAAGAACTTCGTCGGGGTTGGTGGAGCCGTCATACTTCTCGATGGGGTGGGCGGAACCTCTCCGCCATTTGACGCCATGTGACTCTTCGAAAAAGGCGCGGCGACCACGGAGCCTCCTGCTCTGGATCGCCTCCGGCTCGTTGTGCCGCCGTCCGGATGGCGCCAAGAGGCACCTCCTTCCTCGGCGGAGGCGGCGTCGCGGGAACCCTCCTGGTCCCCACGGCGGCGGCATCGATCGATCGCGCACAAGACTCGTCTTGCTGCGGAGCTTGTCGCGTAGTCTTCTCCTTATCGGAGATGGCGGTCCTCAAGTGGGACCGGAGATCCCGCCACTGACGCTTTGCTGGCGAACCCGTAGGAATCGCTGGCTCTGTCGTCTGGCCCGCTCCTTCCCGCCAGAGATCTGCGAGAGGCGCGGGGGCAGAAAAACGGAAGAAGCGAAAGCGCCGGTTCCGCGCCTCCGGCTTGCACCACCGCCATGGCGGCATCGGCGTAGCGAGCAAAAGCGGCGACCACGGCCGCCGAGTCCGGGTCACCGGCACCGGTGGGTTGTCGGCAGGCCACGCCGCATGGAGGTTACGTCTTTGAGTGCACTCCTCCAAGGCGAGCGCCGCCTAGCTTGGCGAAGCGATCGCCGCCGGTGATCCACCGCCATTGCGCGCGCCGACGCGCGTGGCCGCGGCTCTGGCGGCCGCCTCCTGGTCCATCGCGGACTGCTAATCCACCATTGATGAAGTCGAAGAGCAAGAACTGATGCTAGCGATCCCCTACCTGGCGCGCCACTGACGGCGTGTTCACCGCTCAACCACTGCGGATCACACCCCTAGTCAGATTTCTATCCTACTAGCCGATCAGCCGTCCTCGGTTCGATTTGAGCGTCGGACGCAGCAAGGAGCGACTCACAGAGATTACCGAGTTCGACCCCCTGCGGGTAATAGTCCTACTCTGCGAGCCTTAGCTCTTTTCTTGTTGTGGTTGAATGGGATGTGGTTTACGGGATGCTTGCGAATGCGTATTGAAGCGCAACAAACCCCCTCTCTCTCTCTCTCTCCTCTCCTTTTATACAAGCCTCGAACCGGCGGAGAGAGCGAGGGGTAAGCGATGCAGATACTCTCGATACTGCGACAAGACACGACAGCGGAGAGGCAACGTCTTTGCTTTGCTACGCGCCGGCGGCGCCGCCCTCGCGTGCTTCACAAGTGGCCTCTGACCCGCACAGACACACCGGGGAGACTGCGGGTGGGGCCCAGCCTGCTCCTCCTGACGCGGGCGGCCATCTTAAGCAAACCTTCTCTCTGCCGGTCAATTCCGCTGCGCCACAGTGACAACCGCTCAGGCCTGCAGGGGTCACTGTAGCGGTAATCATCTCCTTAGCTGTCTATCCGCGCGTGATGTCGCATTAAATGCGCTCGTCCTTCGCAGCAGGGGGAGCCTTCGCCCGGAAGACTCCTTCCGGAACGCTCCCTGCCATGCGGGTCCCACCTGACAGTGGGAGGCCCTACGCGCGCCGAGTGGCTCGCCCACACGCCCGCCTGACGCATGGGGCCCTCGTCCGGCGCACTGATGGGCTTGCCCACACACTGGGGCCTGATCGCCAGCCTGACGTGTGGGGCCCTCGCCTGGTCTTCCGAGGGGCTCGCCACGCCTGGGGCCTGATCGCCCGCCGACGCGTGGGGCCGCTTTGGGCTGAGGAGGGCGACACGCCTGGGGGGCGATCGCCCGCTCGACGCGTGGGGCCGCTGGTCTTCCGAGGGCTCGCCACGCCACTGGGCCTTGTCGCCCTTTGACGCATGGGGCCCGCCTAAAGGCTGAGGGGCTCGCCCGCGCCACTGGGCTGATCGCCCACCGACGCGTGGGGCCGCTGGTCTTCGAGGGCTCGCCACGCTGGCTGGGCCTTGTCGCCACCGACGCGTGGGCCCGCTTGATCTTCTCAGGACTCTTCACACCCTGGTATTTATTACACCGACACCACAGTAATACCTCCTTCCGCGAGATTGTTAAATAATACGTAGCTTCTACCCCCTCTTCCATGTTCATCGATGGCTGATCACATATCTCCTTACAATTTAGTCATGCTTTCGCATTATCTTTACTTTTTTTAGCTATGTCAAAGTTTGTGCCATAGATAGCCTCTGCTACGTTCTTCTCTTGCTGCATGACATCAGTGTTGTGTGGCAAAGGCAGATCCTTCGCATATGGAATAGAGTACACATGTTTGTCCATTTGTGTGACACCCCGTAACCCTCATAGCCACCATTGTTCCCTTCAACCAACTTGGCATGCCATGCATTTATAAACGCAATACCTACACGGCCTCGCTTTGTTCCCTTTACCACCTTGTTCTTGCAAGACACATTCTTCTCCCTCCGAAATGGATGCCCTAGTTTTAGAAAAGCTCGGTGACAGTAGAACCTGCTCGGCTTCCCACCGTAGCATAGCTGGAATGCCTCTGTATCATCCATACATACCGGGCAACTAAGTCTTCCGTGCGTGCTCCACCCTGAGAACATGCCGTATGCGGGGAAATCATGAATGGAGTACATATGGTTAGCTCTCATAGAGAAGGATCTGTTCGTTTTTTTATCGTATGTCAGAGCTCCATCTACCCATAACTCCTCCAGCTCGTCAACCAATGGTCTCATAAACAAGTCTAAGTTTTTCAAGGATTTTTTTTTTGGTCTGGGCACGATTAGAGATAGAAACATGAACTCTTCTTTCATCAGAACTGACGGCGGGACATTAAGAGGGATGCTAAAAACTGGCCAACATGAGTATGATGCGGCCATAATATTGAAAGGCTTGAACCCATCGGTGGTAATTGCAAGACGCACGTTCCTTGGATTTGCTGCGAACTCTGGATACACCATATCAACGTGTTTCCATACTTCTCCATCGGCCGGATGAACCATCACGTCGGGTCTTGCACGTTTACACTTCTTGTGCCACCTCATCTGTTGTGTGGTCTCCTCCGTCGTGAAACAACGTTGCAGTCATTTCTTCAACGGGAAGTAATGTAACACTTTTCTCGCCACCTTCGATTGCTTCTTATCTCTATTTGCGTCGAGAGTCTCGACATATCTGGATTCCCCACAATGATCACACACACTTTTGGTGGCATCATGCTTATAGTACAACATGTAATGATTCGGACAGTAATCTATCTTCTCGTAAGGCATTCCCAAACCATATAGTAGTTTTCAACACTTGTACCTGTTGGGTGGCATCTTGTCTCCTTCTCGTAGGGCACCGCCCAAGCATGACAACACCTCATCAAAACATTTCGGAGCTATCATCCGTGTAACCATAGAGAGTAGGGTCACAGTGGTTCGATTTTGCAACGGCTCCTCAGAGGATTCCAGAAGGGTTAAGAATTCGATGATAGAGGCTGTTGACTCCTCATCCTCAAAATCATGGCCAAAGTCATCCATCATAACCCTTCGTCCGGCATGGGAGGCGCGGCATGAGCATCCTCACCATGATAAACCCAACGATGATAAGCGGCTTTGAACCCATTCTTGCACAAATGCAACTCCATCTGGTCCGGCGTTCTCTTTCTATAGTTTCCACAAGTCGTACATGGGCAATGAACGTTAGCTGTGTCAGGGTTAGGTGTCGCCTAGAAAGAATGCTCCACGAATTCAAAGGCCTTCGTATACCATTCGTCTGTGTTGTCCGTTCGCTCTCTATCCATCATACATCCATCTTCTTTCCTCTTCCATTGCTAGTGAACACCTCAGGGTATCACCATAGGCTTATGAAGGCTTCTAAACCAACCCATGCATGGCCATTTAATCATGTTTCGTTGTGGTGCTAGTAGGGAACGAGACAATATTTCGATAGCATAAGCCTACAGTTCTCCTAGTGCAACGATGGCTAAAGTGCCTTCTACAGCTCAATAGCGCTTATGTTATGCACAGGAGAACTACAGGGTCATGCCACCGAAATATTGTCTCAAACCCACCGGCACAACAACGAAACACGATTAGACGACCATTCGAGAGCTGTCCACTAGGATGCCACACACTGGCAGTCCATTGGACAAATCAGAAACATTTTTCACAACCCGTAACAGAAACGAACGAATCACCGTCCAAATTCCTTACACTTTGTGTTGTTTCTGAATGGGTCATGTATGGTTAGGTGACTCGTTTCAAACATGATATACTCGACATTAGCATAAATTTTAACATTAGCATCAATCTATATACTTTGCTATATATCATTTATATTATTATAAAATTTTCATTTTAATTACATCTAACATTATAAAGAAAATGTTAATTGCATGCCTAATTACATTTTCGACAGTCTAAGGCCACTGAGACTAAGCAACAATAATTTTTAAAAAATTGGCGCGAAGTTTCACGTACCTTCGAGGGAAGGGTCACAAATCCAAGTCTGGACGGCTTGCATTGATTACCCTCTGATGGTCAACCAAGATACATTTATTTTTAAAGAAAATTGTAAAAATATTTTTACAACATGGAAATACACCACCATAAAAAGTTTTAGGACAAAATTATGTCCACGATTATAGATCCATGTGTAGGGTGTTATATCGGCCAGAGTATTAGTCAATATTCTAGTAAATGCTATGAAATATAGGTGAGATGTACACAACAAGTTTCGAGTATTCACCGTTTTATCCGAACATTGTTGTATAATGACCATTACGTTGTAATGTTACAAATTAAAACGTTTTATAGAATTTTCTACGCAATTTATTATTTTGAACACACACGCACACACACACTGAACCGCACATTATGTACAACAGAAGGTATACAAAAATTTAGAGAATAAAGTGATTTCATTTTGTAAGGTTATCTAGATTTTTTTAATGAAAAATGAGAGTGTTAAAAATATTTTTTTAAAATTACAAGCATTTCTTAAAAGTTTAAAAGAAAAATAAATATGTATCTAAATTATAAACGAATTTTTTAAAATTCAAAAATAGTAAATGGGCTAGCCCAATACACCTCAGCCCAGCGGCCATTGGTGCGACTGGTCCCTCTCTCGACGGCCTGAAAGCGACGGTCGAGATAATATCCTCTCTAGCGCAAATACATGGTCCAGCCCATGTACAGTATCGATGGCTTTGCATTGGTCGTCGAGATAGATTGTTTCTCTCACACGCGAAAAGCCGAAAATGTCAACGGAGCGGGCTAAAGAGAATCAGTCTCGACGGCCGAGGAAATGCCGTCGAGAAAAGCTTCCTATAGCGACGGCTTCTCCATGGCTGTCGAGATTTGATGTACTTTGTCGACAGCTTGAGGATGGCCATCGAGATATTGTATGGTCATCAAGATTTCGGTCGATTCCTATAGTGAGTGCAGGACAGATTGATCCAGAAAGTTGTGATATTATTGTTGGAGGAAAATTAATCCCAATCAGCTCAACCTCAATTCAAATGGTATCAAGACCCCAAACGGTGGTATTGAGATCAAACCTAAAGGCGACAGTGCAAAGAACTCTTTCATCCATCTATTTGAGCAGTCTTCTTTGCGAATAATAAAGTTTTTTGCAATCAGTTAATGAAAGATGTTTTGGATTATGATCAACTAGTCAGGTCATTTCTGGTTGTTGCATTTTTAGCTTTTCTTTGTCCAAATTCCAACACACACCCTAACACCAAGTATTTGGAGCATTACTAGTGTAAGCAAAATAAAAGATTATGATTGGACCAAGTTTGTTTTCGATAGGTTGATGTCCTATATTAAAAAATTCAAAAGAAACATCTCCAAAGTTTAAATCAAAATGTGACTCTTGGAGGATGCCTCTATTTCCTAGCTATGAGTTGTTTCTGTTTTTCTCTTATTTATCCTTTTTTTTTGCTTCTTTTTATTTCATCTGGCTGAAAATCAGCGCACATGAAATCATTAGCTATCTTATGAATTTGAGCTTGAAATTTTGGCTGTGGCTAGGGTTGGTCTTCTAGTGTTGTACTGAATTTCCCTAGGATTTTACCAAGGTGAAACCTATGGCTTTGGATTTATACCTAAATAAAATTAATTTAAATTAGGTTTTTGTATATAGCAATTCCCTTTTATTTAGTTTTAGAGTTTTCAAAATACATATGACATACGATAAAATAGAGGATGTCACATCATGGCTTCGCCACTCCTCACATATAGATGCTGATAGAAAACATAACGTCGATACCAAATCTAAATAACATCGGAGCCACGATGTTTGGTAACATAGTTCAGCTCTTAGTCTACATCTGCGAGGCAATAACTATGTGCGCTCTTCCCCAGCAACGCAACATATTGGCCGTCCGAGTCTCGACCACAAGCCGGTCTTGACCCCTTGCACTCATACACCACTACTTTAGTCGTTACATGTTACACCAAGGGTGTCCCCTATTTATAGTGGAGCCAGGTACGAGTCCGACCCTAACACGACCCTCTCCCGCCTCTGAGTTCATGTAACTTACTTGTACACATATTCGACTTCAACTTTACTAAAAAATTATTGGGCTTAATTAGTCCCACATCAGATATTGGTAGTTGGAGAACACAACCTAAAACGTGGGGAGGCATCCTCACCCATAAGGCTAGTCTTTTGGATTAAGTTGGGTCAGGACCTTGGTTGTGGTTCTAGTTGCACCAATGGATGTAGGAGATCTGCCCTGAGGCCAGATATTGGTCTCGGGGAGAGCCAGATCGCTGGTGGGCTATGAGATAGTAGCATCGCAATGGGCTCTAACAAACATATATAGTTATCACCCTTATGGCAGGCACATAGCTCATTAAGGCCTTGACTGTTAACCTTGTGTGAGATGACACCACCGGCCTTGATCCTTGGCACATGTCAGCCCTCAAAATTATATTTACCTAAAAACAGTTGTTCGCATGCATTAGTCCCTGCATTAGTACCCTAGTACTTATATGACATAACCGAGTATCATTGATACATATGAATCGTCATCTGAAATAATACATACTTGGTTCCACGCCCATAGGCTTAGTAATAAATAGGACGAGCGAACATACAACTTGTTACAGAAGGAGTCATTAGTCGATGGAGTATAAGACCATCCAAAAAAAAAATCTTCAACAGCTATGCATTCCTACAAGCGATTGGAGTAACTCTAAACGTCATCATGACTGTCGTAGCCCTGATCCTCATTATGGAACTTGTACAGATCCTCTTCATGACCTTCAGCTAAGAGTGGGAGTATGTGAGGTCAGTGTCATCCAAACATTGGCTATTAACACCCCTCCTAATATACTTAGTGATACAGGTTTAAATAGAAGGGGAGGGGTTCATTTGTTTGCATAAAGCCAATTTTAAGATAAGTTATATCATCCTATCTAGCTCGTTGGTTTATTGTTTATCTTGAGTAATCACACGGTTCAACACAACCTTAACAAACATCTTTAATAATCATACCACCCAACCAACAATCCAACCCAGACTCTGAGTCGACCCCTTCAATCCTACCAAACATATCCAATCCTTCCTTTAACTATTTTCAACCATAACCAAACCATTTTCCTTCCAACACCACCATCCTTCTGGGATTGGCAATCTTTTTGTGGGCCACACCTGCCATAGATGCACGCTCGACCTAGGAGGGTTACGGACCCAATCTAGTCCCACGTATTATGGGGATGTGTGGTCGAAATCACCGTAGTGGGCGACCCATGCTTGTCCTTTTTCAAGAATGGGCCCAGGGTGCCTCCGCAGAACGCACACTATTAGGACACCAAATCTATACTCCACGATGGCCACGGGTTATGCTAAAACTATTCTTTGATGGCATCGCCCTTCCGCTACGTGTGTTACTCCGCTCTCCTCCTAGACAAGTCCCGTCTATATCCTGCACAAGGGCATTTCCTACCCTAATAAATCCTTCTCTTATATTTGGCTCCGCAACGCAATCACGTCAGGCATCTACCGCATCCTTTCCCCTCATGGTAGCCATAACCAAACCATTCATCACCATAGACCAAGTCATTCATCACCATAGACCAAGTCCACCACCCTAATTGACCATAACTATTCCCGACCAACCGACCATCCTAGACCAACCACAACATCACAAGTCAAGCATCCGCAAGTCATCAACCCAATCTCCGGTACCAATCCTAATTGTCATATGTCATCAATTTAAATGAACAAATAAATGTCCGGTGAATATCGATCCACCGTTCCACGACATGTTTGCTGAAGAGTTAATTTTTGGATATAAGCATGTCTAAGCAACCTTTTACCGATTAAACAAAATTAAAGTTGTTACCCATATAGACTTAGGCTGATCAAGGAATTGACAGTCAAGGCTGTCATAATTGACAGTCAATGAAAAAAAAGGACATGCATGTTTATAACATGAATAACAAGTGGGTATAATTCATAAGCATGCATTCTTATAACAATCGATATAGTTTGTAAAATTGGGTTTAGGCATGAACTAGGGAATGTTAACTCGTCTTGATCCAATTAGTGATAATACTCCTCGATGCCTCCAAATTTGCCCTCAAGATCGTTTGTGTCTATACGCAAATTTTACACCAAATGAACAACCAAATGCAAGAAAATATGATACATGTGTGCAGCTATCCTAACTATGTCATGAATGGGAATGTTTTCATTTTATGTGTGTTAACAATGATTGGGCTAGTAGCCGCACGTTTAGTGATAATTACCCTTCTAGAATCTAGAGTCTTTAACATTTTTCACTGGTTCAGAGGAGTGATTTACATTTTCTATGAATTTATTAGATTTTTCTCAATTAATTAATAATTTTATTTATCAAAAATCATTTCAGCCTTTAACAGTAGAAATAAATACCCTAAATAACCCCTACCATTTATTTAACTAGCCTATATTAGAGTTACAGTGTATACAATATTTTTCTAAGGTTTCTATTGTCCAACAGGTCATCTAGTATTTACCCAAAATTTTATAGAATTTTTAGGGTGTTGTAGCTATTTTCAATAAATCAATCTATTTTCTAGAGATTATTTTATTAGGTAAATCATTGGAACATTATTGCGCATAGTAACGAGACAGTCGTGGCAACGGCCTAGGCAACCAGGCGCACACGCGATACTTGCAATGCACTTTCGCTCTAGGGAGGCGTGACCCGAGCGGCGCCACCGCTAATCCTGATCGGTGGGTCACGGATCCACTGGTCAGTGACACAATAAGACTCAGGGGATGTTCCAAAGAGAATAGTTCATCAACAGACAGTCTCCGCTAGTTAGGGGCCTAGAGTAGATGTGTTTGCATGAATCGTGGCGCAGATTGATGACCCGTCGTCATTGTCTTCCTTGGTAAGTCGATGCTCTGGGCGAGGATGGCGTGCGTTCTTGGGCGCGCTGGGCTTGGCGTGCTATCACGCATCTAGTCCTACGCACGCTTGCCAAGGCCAAGAAACCCTAGACATGGTGGCGTAGCTCATGGAGACGAAGCCGATTTTCGGCAACCCTGAGAGCTACACTATGGATACACTCTCCATGTTCTAGAGGGCGCAAAGGTTTAGAAGTAGCTACCTCCGATCTTCCTGAGGTGCGTGCAAGTCTCAAGGCGGTTTGATGTTGGCTAGCGACGGAGACAGCTGAAACAGGGCTTATGACGTCATGTGTTTTACAACGACCCCCTTGAAAAATTGAAGGAGGGAAATGGTTAAAGAGGTCTCCAAGAGGCAGCAACCGGTTGGAATCGAAGGAAACTCATCGGATTTGGAGTTCCAACAATGGCGGGAGGGTTGGGCGAAATTAGGGAGGAAAGGTTGGGCGGCCATGAGGATGCTCAGCTTGGCTTTAAGTAGCCTCGTGAGGGGATAGGAAGGCGTGAGGACATGACGAGCAGGTTCGGTGGAGACGCGACCAATCTTGCACACCGGGCGGCACGGCATGGCAAGGAGATGATGCTAGGTCATAGGTCTTGACCTTGCGTGCCAGCGTCATACAGGCGGTCAAAAACACAACATAGGTGATGGGAAACGGGTACGCTTCATGAGCACAAAATCAAATTTTTGTACCACAAATCACCCAAGAACACATGCGAGCAGAGGATCACGGGTCGTTACCCTTGACGCGCCGATGCAGCGGGACAGATGCGCGCGCGTAGAAAAAGTAGGCGTACACATCCAGATCAACGTTGAGCTGCTCACCACCTGGTCGGAGTTGCTCGCCGCCTGGTCGGAGCCGCAAACGCGCTGTTCGGCTGGATCTCCAACCAGGCTGCGACCAGCTCCGACAAGAGGTCGCGGTGACAGAGCATGCGACGTGCTGCAGTAGTGACGGTCCAGCAGTCGCCGACGGAGGACTGATGGACAATGCGGCGTCGGACTGGTGGGCGGCGCAGCACATGGCATCCAAGGCAGGAAACGCAGCGCGACGATAGAGAGAAGAGAGAGAGAAGTGGCGAGTTTGGATTCAATTAATTTTTTTAGAAGTTTGCTCTAGTTCGCCCAATTTTGGGATGTTATAGCATAGAAACAAGAGGACGAGCAAGACCGTTCAAGTTTCAACTAGTGTCAATCATAGAAGTTAATTGCCAGTATATTTTTTCTCATACACTTGGTTACTTTGCAACATCCTATAGGTAACAACAGTGCAACTTAGAGATATTATCCTTCCTCACAACATGACGCAAAATTGCTGGATATCATTGTCAGCCCTCAATTTTATACTTACCAGAGAGCCGCTGAAAACATGCACTAGACCCTGGATCAGTACTCTAGCGCGTGCAATACATAGCCGAGTATCATACAGACATACGTTTCATTATTCGGACAATTACAAACCTGGTTGTGTCATGCAGGCTTAATATTAAATAAGCCGAAAGGCCTTACGACGGTTATAGGTAAACCATAAGAGTCAGCAGAGCATATATAAGCTTAACCGCAATATCCTCCAACGGCTATGCATTCCTGCAGGCGACTGGAACAAACCCTAAACCACATCATAGCCATCGTAGCAGGGTCATCTCCTTCGCGACACTTGAGCAAATCCTTCTCCTTAACTTTCATCTAAAAGAGTAGAGATATGCGAGGTCAGCGTCATCCAAACGCTGGCTAGTTAACACTCCCCTTAATGCACTTAATGCTAGGAGGCTTTGATTTGGGGGAAGAGGTTATTTTATTTGCGTAAAGCCAGTTTTAAGATGAGTTCAAAATACCCTATCTAGCATCAGGTATTAATGTTTCCTTTAATCATCAGGGGGTTCAACACAAAAACAAACATAACCGAGGCACTCAACCCAAGCCCAACCGACAGACCCTGACGACCAACCTTAAAGTAACCAACTCAAACTCGACCAAATCTTGCCCAATATCACAATCAACTCAACTGATCCAATACCCATATCCAGCTTAACCAATCATCTCGACTTTCTTCTGGTTGCCCCCAACCTTTCCTAGTTCTGCCATCATTCCAGGATTTGTCAAATCCTATTGTGGACAATACATTCCATGGCATGATCACCCCGGCCTAGTAGGGTTGCCAGCCCTCACTAGCCGACCGTCACCCTAGGGATGTGTGGCCATTATCACCCTCGGTGATGACCAATGCCGGTTCCCTATCGAAACTTGTCCCAGAGGGCCTCCGCAGAGCGCTCACTCCTGGTGATCCAAGACCCGTACTCCGCGCGATGGGCACGCGTTGTGTTGGAACCATCCCGTAAATGGCAGCGATCTCTCCGCTACGCGTGTTACTCCGTGCTCCTTCTGGGTAAGCCCTGGTTAATCCCAGCACAAGGCATCTCGTGCCTTAATCATCCATCACATGTCATCTAGGGGCAACCTACCGATCATTCTCTACTTCCACGGTCATCGACCACACCACACACTTGGACTTTCCCAACCGACTGACCAAAACCGACCAAGAACCCACATAACCATAACCACAAACACAAACACAATCATCCCAACATGGATCTACCAGCCCTAACTGTCATATGTCAATCATATTGAATGAGAATCATGAATGTCCGGTGAATATCAGTTCACCGTTCCGTGGTCCGTGGCGATTAGCCAGAAGATTTGTTAAGCCTAAGCCAGTCTAAGCAAGTTTTACCCATTAGGTAGGGTTAAAGTGGTTACCAGACTAATCATAGGCTAACAAGAGTAATGACAATCAAGACAGTCATTAAGGCTAGACATTTCAAGGCAGGCATGTATAAGTATTATATGATTAACAATTAGGCAATCTAATAGGCATGCACAATTAAACAACATAGGGAAAACATGGTAAATGATATGCAATCGCTTCTACGAACTTAGTACAAGCGAGTCTACTTAGGATACCCTAGCATCTCTATGGTATTCCTACTAAGAGAATTTCATGAGTTTCTATAAAGAGATAGACTTTATAAAGAGGCTCATGGGTGCGGTATAACGTCACCGAGGTCGTGCGACTAGGGATACTAATGCATGAAATGTTCCAGACTAAAACGTGTCGTATTTCCGATGAAGTTCCCATATTAGGATTTAATCAGTTGTTTGAAAAATAGGCGTACGCGTTGTATTTTGGATTCAAGCGAGAGCTATGATATTCCCATGTACCTAGGTTGTTCTTGTTCATTAGTTAGGACACCCAACTTAAATCTAGTATTTGTTAACACTCAAATCTTTTTGTTTTACTTACTATATGGAGAATACGGTGTTGGTTCGCTAATTACTTACTGATACAAATCAGAATCATGATACATGCACGTGACCTAGGCTTTCTCTTCGGCACTATTGTATAAGACCGGGTGACAATGCTAATGTTCGTATGATATGCCATGCATGTCCGGATGTATTAATAAGTAATGTTACCATTATATAATAATCTAGGTATACCCCAAAATATGATTTCGTATGATACGGTCGTAATTGAGTGATTAGGGTGTTTAAAGCGATATACGATGACCAACCTACCTACGGAGTCACGTTTGTAGGTGTTGGCATTTTTCTAAGTTTTCCTAAGTATATGGTATAACTTTAAGTTATAAGTTTATTAATGCATTTTCTAAAGACAGCCCAATTACTCATCATTTGTTGGAGTTTAGCAAATTACTACTCTAAAGAATGCATTTTGGGTGTATGTTAATTTATACACTGGCTAACTAACCCTCGGTGTTCTATCAATTTTCAAAGACAGGTAATCACTTCCGAGGTCTTCCTCTTATATCGTAGGTCCAAGGATTTATTCTGAGTCCAAAAGGTTATTTTATGTCTAAAGACGTTTCCATAAGTTTTAAATAAACCGCACACGATCTTATTTAATATTAGTATACTCGGTACTATTAATCCTTTTTAGTGTTTCCATCATTCCCTTTGGGTTTATAAGAGTATTTTATAATTTATATAATTCTCCCATTTAACCAATTTAGTTCTAAATTTCATTAACAAGCAAGCCGATACGGTCCCTTTTCTATATAGGAAGGTATGTGGGGTTAATTACTTACTTTGTTCAGGAAAAACTTATGGACAGTGCTTAAGCTAATATTATTATAAATTTTGTGATGGGCTCTAGTAATTACCAAGAATTTTCTAAGAATTTAGGAGGTGTCTACGGGTTTTAAATAAATTATGAAATCATATTGTAAAAATAAGAAAAAGATTGCCATTGGGCTTTATACGATTTTAATAATCCAATTTTTCCACTACACTATTTATTGTGATATTTTTCCCAGGTTGAAAACCCTCTGTAGTATTTTTTTTACAAAATTTCATAATTTTTGGATATCGTTTGCTATTTTAAATAAATCCTACAAAGTGCTATCACACATGAAATAACAGATTTCGGGGCTTAATTAGCAAATCTGCCGTGGGCTGGCCTTGGGCCGATCTGGGCTGTACGTGGCTTGAGGCCAGGGCGCAACAGTTTAACTGAAGGCGTATTTCTAGAGTTTACGTTTCCACTTATTGACAAGTGGGACCAAGGCCCACCTGTCGGCCTCCTGAGACACACTAGCTCTGCCCCACACGTCAGTGGTTCAATCCCTCCCAGCGCTGTACGTTCTTCGTCTACCTCCGGCCGCTGCTCACCGTGGCTGCCATTGGAGCTCCGACGAGCTCATCTAGCCGGCGAGGGAAGGCATGGCGGCATGGACAAAGGACTAAAATGGAACCGGGGAACCGATGCGAATCCACCGGTACCCAAGGATCGGCTAACGGCGCTACGGCACGGCAGCGCGACGAGCTCCACTGGCGAGCACGAGGGCGAGATGGCGGCGCACTGAACAGCGGAATCTAGCGGCAATGTACGACGAGAACGAGCTAAGGAGGGTGAAGGGGATGCTCACAATGCAATAAATTTAGCCTGAGATGGCTTGGTGTGGTCCAGCGACGAGGAGGTCGACGTCGGTTCGAAAGAGACGTCGCAGGCGAGCTCCGGTGTCGCAGTGCTACAATTGGTTGAGGGGAAACATTAGTACGGTACTGGGGATGCTAAAGGAGGGGAGGAATTGCCGCGGAGCTCACCAAATTGACGGATCCGAACTCGGAGTAGGTTTAGGAAATTTTTGGGGAAAAGAGTGAAACGGCGCCGGTGTGGTTCGGAATCGGTAATAGATGCTGAGGAGAAGGAGACGGAGCCACGGGCGAGCACGGGCACTGCAGAGGGGCTTAATGGCGACGAGACTTGAGCCGGGCAAGCGGGACGGCTCGGTGGTACGACGCGGCGGCGAACGGCGCAGCGCGGCGCGTCGCGGCAGAGGCAGCAGCGGCGCGGCAGAGGCAGAGCAGAGCAGAGCAGGGCCGGTGGCCACGTGGAAAAGGGTGAGAGAGAGAAAGTGAGGGAGTTGCCTGCAAGGTGTTCGGTAGAATGCCCCAAAGAAGAGAAAGAGAGAGGAATGATTTTAATTTGCATTCGAAATTTTATCTTTGGTTTTAAATTGGTCCAATTGGTTCAAACTTTTGACTAATTTACTCCTAACCCAAAATTTAGTTGTTACAATCATTGGTATCCCATTATTGGAAGGTTGAACTTTCTTGTTCTATATAACATGTTGCTGAGCAAAAGGGGATCCATGTTTAGTTGAAATTTCATCACAGAATCACAATAAAACAACCTGCGGTTCACAAGAAATTAAACAACGGTTCGTTGCCATATGCATGGTACATTTGAATATCAGTGGACACATGCATTCCATAGCATAGAAAGAAACACCAAGTACTCCCATATAGTATATATATGTGGGAGGTAAGCATGTGAATAAAGGAAGGGTCTTGTAGGGCAGGTCCTGATAATATTTTTCCACTCAAGGATGAAGCACTAGATAGTAGATACCCTTTTGCCGTCAAGCAAAAGCATAAAAGAAGAAAGAAGATTGATAATGGCCTGTTTCTACCTCCCCAGGTTTCGAACTATTGCATCCTATCTAGATGTTGATCAAAATATTCTTTATCTAGCTGAGTGTCCACCACTCAGAGAAGTATCGTTGGACATGAAATGAGTCATCACAAACTATATAGGCCAAGCCTAGGTAAGGCGCCATGCAGGGGAGGCTAACTCTTCAAGCTTTAAACATACCTCCAGATCTATGGAGAATATATGCATGAAAAGCACAGAGCTTCCATGAGAGCTTTCTAGGCCACATAGAGGTTGATAGGTGCTCTACATATTTCCATGCATAAATAAGCAACTACAAAGGAAAAACAATATATATAATGTGAAAAGTTAGATTCTATTTGCTCATAGTGCTCAATGGAATGTTGAACATAAAGTGGATGCTTCACCCTTGATATAAATTTACAACGAACTACTCTGCTTTTGCCCCAGAAAAAATCAGCTCGCTAGCTAGCCCTTCCACCATATTGAATATTTCCCAAGGATCAATAAAATTCTCTTCTATAGTCATTGGTTCAATAACAATACCAAATTATGTCACGAGGCAGGGATCCTTTGGCATTGAGCCAAGTAATTGGTGATGTGCTGGATCCATTTATAAAGTCAGCTGCAATGAGGATTAATTATGGTGATAAGGAGATTACAAATGGCACTGGGCTACGATCATCTATTGTGCAGAATGCACCACAAGTTCAGATTGAAGGCCATGACCAAACGAAGCTCTACACACTTGTAAGTGTCATAATAAATTGTAGGATCATGTTCTGAGTAGTGTACGTGCGTGTTTTATAGGCATTGTGTAATTAGAGTAATTTCAATCAAGATTAGATTCTGCATAATCACTACTCTTGTTTGAGAATAGGTAATGCCCCTAGAATGATTAGATAAGTTCTAGAGTGACTAGTGCATACCACATAACGTACCACATGCTAATTCATACAATGATGTGTTATTTTCATTACTCAAAGCAAGCTTTGTGCTAAAGAATTAACATACTAGTCTAGATATCATTTCATTACAAAAAGCTACCGAACATGCCAAAATATCGGTGGTCCAAAAAAAATCCAAAGGTGGCTTTTGATAATAACAAACAGAAGATATATAATATACTAGTATATGTTGCACGGGGATATTCCTATCGTTAGAATTACAAAGAAAGATATATATGCCGTGTTGGCTAAACAATGGACGTTGCATAACGACCTGTCAATAACGATCAAGTACATGTATGGTACATTGGTACATGCAGCTTTATAATATGCTTCCGCACCCTGTCGTGATTTATTGTTTGTATAATGTATAAAAGAATATCCAATGTAATATATAAGGCCCTACTACGTCTACTTTGGTTAAAGTTGGATTGTGAAGTTCTATCGTATTAAGCTTTCATACTTGTTGCCTATGAACATCCTCTACATAATTAAATTGACACAGCTACACATAAACTAACTAGACTATCCATGGAATACCTCGCATGCAATTTTTAATTTGCAGCCCACAACCACTATAGAAAATTAGGTATAAGAAGATACCTCCCATTGCATGGAATTTGTAGTCCAGTGATAGAAGTGAGGTTGTTCATCCACACTCAAGTTCGATCCCTGGGATTGACTTGGTGTGGTACATATCAAGGTAATAAGGTTGCGCATATCTCGTGATGTAGTCATGTAGAGATACCCCATATCTTTACCCTTCTCTTTCTCTCACTATCACAGACACATCTCAAGCCCCGTGTACATGGCCATAGGCATGCCAGAACATAGATTTTCTTACAAGCACCATACATGTTGCAGCCTAATTTTTCTCAGAAATTTTAGTACAATTTAATTAAAGGTGCACTATATGCATTACAATGGAGAGGAGGGTTCTCATTAAATGCACACACCACAGGATCAAACGAAGGGCAATGATAGTTTTATTAAAAAGCTAAATAATCGTATGTCATCTTTTGTTGCATAGCACCTTGCAGTAAACTGCAAAGGTCACCTTTTTGTTTATCTATATTTGAATGCTAAATACAAATGGCCCTCCTTTAAGGTTATGGTCGATCCAGATGCGCCAAGTCCAAGCAAACCAGAATACAAGGAATATTTGCATTGGTGAGCATATTAAATATATTTATAAAAGTAAAGTGTTGCGTAGTCTAAACTCTCAATAATGCCACATTCATAATAAACGAATGAGTCCTATTTAGCACATTATTTCTATGTTTATAGTTCAAGAACTCCTTACCTAGGTAATATGCAGGATTAGAATGCAGCCCTCTCGAAAAAGGAGGGGGTGTTTCTTTTCCATCAACAGCTGAAGAACACTTGTTCTATTTGCTATTAGGTAAGAAAGTACAATTTCTGTAATGACCTAATTATTTTCTCTCACAGTAATTTCGCTAACCTAAGTCTTCATTCATGAGATTGTCATTTCTTGTTGTCATATATTCATTAGTTTTCCAGTTAGAGTATAGTACTATATTATGTAGCTAAAATAAAATAACCCCTTCTACAACATTTGACAAAAAATAAACGACAAGTATTGTTTTACAATCTTAATATATAATTTCTGTCGTACACATATTTTACAAAATATTCCTATAAATTAAAGAACAAACTAAAGCGGAAGTAGTCATAGAACTGAGTATTTTGAGGATTTATTCAAACAGTGAAAGCATCACATATACATGAATGTAAGAAAGCTAAATTATACAAATACAGGAAAACAATGGAGAAAAGGATGACAGTGCTTGTAGAGCTCAAATAAACTCATTAAAAAAAGTCAAGTGAGAGCATCACTGCTCATAAGTAATGGAATACATAGCATGCCAAAATAACAATTATTACTGTATTTTTTTCAAAGCAAGACAATTTCAATTCAAATTTATACATTTAGATAATAGTAGTTATATGGGTAACTAGAAGATCTAATTAAGCAAGCTAGCAGAAGATATTAACCACCATTTGTTATGACGACATGGCCATTCAAACTACCAGAGTTTTGGTTTTTTGTTGATTAGACAAATTCCTGGCTAGTACTTGCTATCATGATTCAAGGTTGCGCCTGGTCCCATAATCTATTTGAAAATAGCATATAATGGATTGTTTCATTGTATTGTGTAACTCATCACCCCTACATAAGCTTCCAAACTTGACTAGATATAAATGAAATTTTTGTTGGTTTATTATATGATTTACCATATATGTACTTTACTATTAGCAACATCTATATATGGCTAATGCATTTTAAAGATAAAGATCTAAAGGTGGGCTCTTGTTTCCTTTCATCTTGGTTATTTTCTTCAGGTTGGTCACAGACATCCCAGAGGCAACCGATGCACGTTTTGGTGGGTAACTTCTTATCAAATCTCCAATAGTTGAATAAATAAATATGCCAAAAAAAGAAGTTAAAAATTGTTGTTACAATAACACAATTAGTGAATGACCAAATTATTTTGGTATTATAATTATGAGAAATTAAATAGCTTATTTATTATTCTGTTGATATTCATAATTCATTTATTACTAAACTTCAAGTCAAATGTTTAACATATACATAAATAAATAAGTATGGGCAACATGCCACTGTTGCGCTGGGAAAAAAGGCCCGCCCGCGCTGGGGACGCGTGGACACGGGGAAAAAGCGCTGCGCGCTGGGGAAAAATGGGTGGCGACGGGGAATCGAACCCAGGGCTCCAGGCAACAATCCGGCTGGCCTAACCAACCGAGCAAAGCGTCCGAGCTGTTGAGTACCGGGCGAAACAAATCTTTTTATACGTAAGAAATGAATGGACGGCCAGATCCTGCTGGTGCGAGCGATCGGACGGCTACGGATAAACGGGGCGACGTGGCACGATGGCGATGACGCGTGGCATGCGGGGGGGAACCGGAACTCCCTCTTGTATATTTATAGATATTACAATTAATGCATGTTGCACCGGACTAAACTATTAAGATTAATTCGACAAAATTATTCTATTATGGCCCAGTTGACAAATTGCAATTGGTGTCACATTCACTCACATTCGTGTCAGGTGAATCTCAGTAGATTGGCATGCATTCTGATTCAACATATACTTTTAGTATTTGTTTTAAAGGGTGACATTTCATAAAAATGGGTAAGAATAGGGATTACATATTTAATAGTAAAATAAGGCTTTTTTCATTAATACACTTACATAAACTAGTGGGGCGCCCATGCTTTGCAAGGGAGTACATAGAAAGAAGAAGGGTACATAGCAGATATAAAATTTCATGGAAAGAATAATTGTTCATCGCATCCCGTTTAAGCAAACCTTACAATCAAAAATAGAACATGTCAACCTTACGTCCCCAAAACAAAATAATATCGATACTTGTCCATACCATAAGTCTCGTAGTACATACCTTACAAGCCAAATTAGACAAAATATCACTGACACTTCATAGTAAAATCAGCAAAGAACAAACAAAAGATTTTTTAAAGACTAATTCGCAGGATCAAAGCTAACTCTTCATCTCCTTCTAATTTTTTTTTTTTGAGAAGAGAATAAGGAAAACATAAATATAAGTTGCGAGCATCACCTCTCATCGTAATGGTTAATTGTGGCATAGGTTGTTCACTTGCAGTGGTTTCTCCACTCGGTGGATTTTCTACCTGAAGGAGCAAATTCAGGACATGGTATAGCGATGGACTGACTGCGCAGTGGGTATCTTGTCTAGCTGCACATATAGCATTATAGGCATCTAGAGGTGTTTGTTTTTCGTTGTGTGTTATACTTTGTCTAGTGGCCCTCTGACGAGCATTGATTGTTTGCTTTGCATGTTTGTCTACATGCTCGTTGAAGTGCGCATTTGTCTCTTCCGTTTGTTCTGCCGTTAAACTTTGTCGGCGTTCTTGTCGACGAGCATTCAACTTTTCCCTCCGATCCATAGTTAATCTTACATGCTCGTTGACAAGCATTTGTCACTTCCTTTTGCTCTTTTGTTAGATTTTAGCTATGTTATCGTCGATAAGCATTCTCCTTTTCTCTCTGCTCAAACGTTAAACTCTATTTGTGCATTCGCCTTCGAGCATTTACCACTTCTCTCTAGTCTAAGATGAGACGGCCATTCCATGTATTGTATCTGTCTCGCCTAGCTTACTCGTTTGCTTGATAAGCTTGTATGAATTTACACTCGGCTGTTCTATTGTGGCATGTCCTTCCACAGGTGTAGGATCACGCGTGGACGCTTTTGTCCTAACATACCAAATAAATGTTATATGAATTCCAACCACTACAGGAATCGCGTGGAATATCGAAGGACATAGAAACTATCGACGGCTGGGACTTGGCCGTCGAGAAAAACTAGATGGGCCAACCTTTTAGCATAGGGCGAGGCCAGGGCGCGCAGCGGTGGGGAAGATCTGTCTCGACGGCCTGTGACCGTCGACAAAGATTATTGGGTTGGGCCGGAAGTCATGCTCGCGACCTGTTTGCGACCTGTTTTCATTTAGGCCCTGTTCTTTTGAGCTGATCTAAACTGCCGAACAGCTGAATGGCTGAAATGACTGAACTTTGAGATCTTCTCGAGGTAGTCTTGAGATTTGGATCCTCGTTTGACTTGCTTTTTAAAGCGTTAGGACCCACCTTCAAAACAGCGAAAAAACAGACTCAAAAAACTCAAAGCATATGTCTTTTCAAAACGTAGTTAAGTCGTCAAGCTGTTAAGCCGCTAAGCTGATAAGCTGAAAAGAACTTGGCCTTAATCTCGACAGCTTGTTGTTGTCGAGTAGCCTGGCATTCGTGCGTCGCCCTAGCCGTGTTCCTCTTCTCGACCGCTCTGCGGAAGCCGTTGAGACAATAAATGTCTACGGCTAAGCCGTTGAGATAGGTTCTCTCTCTCAATCACGCTGTCTCAATGGCTAAGTCTTGACTCTTAAGGGACAGCCTTTGAGATTTACCTTTCTCGATGATTTTCGGGTCTTTCTCGACGGCTTTGGCCGTCGAAATTTGCCGCTATCCGTGTGGTGAACATCTCCAAATACATCCTATATATGTCGTGAAAATACATGCTAAAATGGAACAACCAACAAACAAAGAGATGCAGTGTTCTATTACCATTAGAACTTTCTTCTTGTTCAAAATCTCCAAATGACGTAAGCATATTATGGGAAGTACATATATATGAGCACAACTTATCTTGTGTCGCAAAGATAATTTTGTTTAGATTTTTTTAGTAGTTAGGCCTACTTCTTTGCTAAACCATCAAGATTACAATTGAATTTGAAATAACAAGCATAATTTTTGGTGAATTATGAACTAATGAAATAGAAGTAACATATTATACAAGAATCATGCATTCACTAATTTTGCCATTCATGTTTGATTGTAGGCACTAGAAATTATCTACTTCCCTTTTTGGTCTGATGCGCACTAAAGGGAATATTCATACAAATCCATTTTAAACTTCTATACTTAAATTTATCTTTGATGCCACGAAGGTTGGATAACAAATGTAATTTGTATATATACTAGTACTATTTGTATCTAAAGTAGCCAATACAACAAAGAATATATTTTAGTGGAAAAACATGTATCAAAGGATATTGTCCATCTTCATTGAATTTAAAATGAGCAGAAATGGATGTGGGGTGAGAAATAGAATGGCACTGAACAGGAAATTTTTATATCACCATGTAAAAGAGCATAGTCCAAAATAGTTAAAAGCAGTCTATACCGTGAAGTGGTGAAAATTAATCTTAAATTCAAAATTTTATCACATCAAAGCAAATCTAATAAGGAATACACAAATGTTCCAGGCAATGAAATAGTTCCATACGAAGGTCCACGACCACCGGCCGGAATTCATCGGATTGTTTTTGTGCTATTCAAACAGGAAGCACGACAAACAGTTTTTGCACCAGGATGGCGGCCAAATTTCAATGTCAGAGACTTCTCAGCATTTTACAATCTTGGACCACCGGTTGCGGCATTATACTTCAATTGCCAAAAGGAGAGCGGTGTTGGTGGAAGAAGGTAGGAAAGTACATATTTCACTTTAGTTAGAGTAATAAAATTTAAATATTTATCTCTCAGAAAATATGCAGTACCTTGGTGGGCCTTCTCTCAATATAGCACGCATGGCATTGTACTTAAAAGTATACCTGTTCAAACCGGGCCGGCGCGAACTTGGTTCGAACTGAAAAAGCCGATCTGAAAACCAGGCCCGAGCCAAGGGCTCAAAACCGACCCGAGCCCGACCAAGCCAAGCTCTGCCGAAGCCGGCCGTGACCCGGCCCACCAGCTAAAATCGGCGAAATCCGGGCCGGGCAGCTCGGCGAACCGAGGGGCCCGGGAATCGAGGCTGAGCGGCTCGATCGATGCCGGTCGGTAGGCCCGGCTCTGGGCCGGGTTTCCCGTGAGCAGGTCTACTTAAAAGTAGGGTTTATTACATTAGTTTTGTCTTCACAAAAATGTCACTATAAAGCCAGATTTCACACAAATGCTATTCTATAAAATGAGATTTCTCGCAAAACTACCATCTGAAGCATTCCCATATCTTATGGACCAAATTGCCCCCTCGATGTCTTCTTCCTCGTTTTCTCCTTTCACTCTGTTAATTCCCATTGGGACCTACAGCTCCTCTGGCAAGCTCGAGCAACCATCATTATTGGCATGCTCCACTGTTATTGCTCACGATCAACCCTCTGCGAAGATGGAACTTTGCAGTGGTATGAACATTAATTGGGGGCAATTACCCAATATGGCAATTCTTCAAGGAATATCATTTTATAAGGGAAATTCTTTCTAACAAATTTGATTTTGTAGTAGCATTTATGTGGAGATGGAACTTTGCAGCGGTATGACTGTAATTAACTCAAAAGGTTACTCCTTCGTTCTTTTTTGTTTGACGCTTTTGACTTTTGGACACATATTTAACCATTCGTCTTATTCAAAAAACTATGCAAATATCATTTATTTTGTTATGATTTGCTTTATCAATAAAGATACTTTAAGCATGATTTTTTACATGTTTGCACTAAATTGTTTTCAATAAGATGAATGGTTAAAGGTGTGTCCAAAAGTCAAAGGCGTCAAACAAAAATAAACGAAGGGAGTATAATAGAGTAATGGACTAATCAACTTAACATAAGCATATATTACAAAAGCAGAAGATGGAACTTTTTAGAGTACGCTCAAATGATTGCTAAAATGATGACATCAACGTACATACATTTGATGGGGAAGACATAAATCCAAAATGTATATATCTCAACTTCCTAGATTTAGCGAATAAGATATGGTCTTAATTTCCTTAATTTGTGGTAGACATTTTTAGAATGGGAATAGACTTTTTAATCCCTTGTAGGGCCCAATAGGCAAGCTTTCCGTGCTTAGTTCACATCTACATCATTAATTGGGTATCAACTCAATTTATGGAAAAAAAAAAGGGTAGGCTCTTAATAATTTTTCTTGCTACCTACTTTGGAGCAAGTATAATGGGCCACTTATGTTGCCTGTAAGCCCTCTATAAGGTTTTTTTATATGGGACGTATGACGATGTGAAGTATAGAGAGCAAGCATAGAAACTTAGGTCATCTATGTCGATTCTACATTAGAAATAAGAAATTTTCTGTGAAAAAGTTGTCTATAAAAACATGCAACCATCCCTATCATTGTCTAGATTGTTTTTAGTATTGTCTATAGATGACGTGAATAGCATTATAGATAACAGTCGTCTATACCACAATGCTTGCATTTGCCCTTTTGTTGTTTGTATTGAAGAAGCAATAAGGAATGAAACATAGCAGGACAAAAGAGTAAACATAATATCCTCTCTTGATATATGCAAGGAAGAGAAGCATAGAAATTTAGGCTTGTTATTTCTAGACAAGTATTCCATTTTTTTAGTTCTGATAGAATTTTTTTTCTAACTGATAGGTTTCAAGGACCAAGCTGAAGAAAACCATGAATCTCTACAACCAGGCCGCCAACACATTCAAGATATCAAAATTGTAGTCCACCTAAAGCAGTTCACAACCTCTAATATAGTGTTGGTTGACTATCAAGTAATTGACATTATATAATAAACAACATTTCGAGTTATTTGTCACCTACGACAGAAAAACATTGTGATGTTCATATTAGCCATTATAGAAAAATGTGATAATTCTGCTTCTAAAATCACTTTTCTTCTTCTTCTTTTGATGAGTGTGGAGGCAAAACAGATTTATACAACAATCAACCCAGAAATCCTCTAACCATAACTTATGATGGCAAAGTTTTTTTCTTAACATACAAGAAAACTTGGTAATGTTCATTTGTAACGACGACACGTATCAACATGGAAAGTTTGAAGCGAGCTATAACATATGGAAACAACTTTATGAGCCTAATTAAAAGAAAGAGAAAGGAACAAAGACATGAACATATAATGATCAATATGTTTACTATTCGATAGTTTTATACCTCCTTTTCATTATTAGTCTACTCATGCAAGACTAACATTCATGAAAGTTATGTAAATATCATTTATTTTGTTGTGATTTGGTTTATTATTAAATGTATTTTAAGTATGACTTATATTTTTACATATTTGTAATAAATTTTTTTAATAAGACGAATAGTCAAACGTGTGTCCAAAAGTCAACAGGGACTTCTTTTTGAAAACGGAGAGGGTAACTCATGAAAATAGTGAAGGTTTTGTGGAGTTGGCGCCTGTTGCTTTTCCTGCAAATGAAAACTGTGTTTTGTGTTCTTCATCTACTTTCTTGTGTGTATTTTTTTTGTGGTATCACATTCATGTCCATTTATTTGACGATTTTGTTGTCCTAGCTCCAGTGCTCCACCCCAGAGACCTCCTCTCCCAGTCGCAGGTGCCCCCGCCCTCCATTGTGATATTCTATTCTACTCAATATAAAAGAAGCAAACATGATTCAAATACATATATAATATCCAACATGTTTTTTATGCTTTTAAAATTTCAAAGTTTAAATATAATTAATGTATTGTGATAGAGATATATAAATTAAAGCTAATGTAGTGCGTGATGGTGGAGAAATAAATAAAAACAGATACATGCACGAATCAATGTAACTAGAAATATGTGACATCCTAATAAAATTATTAGAATGTCCCAAGTTTTCTTTAAAAATAAAAACCAAGTTAAAATAATTAATTTGCATATAAGAATTTGTTTTTCTATATGAAAATTCCTAAATTTTCAAACAATTAATTAGCATATAAGAATTTGTTTTATTAATTATTTTCATTATGATTCACAATTTAGAAAATTTCAAACTTTATGATTTCAGATACAAAATCTCTCTCCTCGCTTTTATTCGTTTCTCGGTCGAAACCCTAACATTCTATCTCGATTGAAATCCCTAGCTCGACCATTGACCAAATCCCTAATCTTGATCGACACTCCTTGTAACCTTGGCCGACCAGACCTAAATCCTCTCGGTCAAGTCCAAAACCTCAAAACCCTGGTCGAGTCTCCTTTGAAACTCTCTCTCAGTTGAAACCCTAGCTCGATTCCCCTGATCGAAACCCTAAAACCCCTAATTAATCCAGCCGTCCATCCCCTTCCTTGACCAAAACCCTAACTCCGGTTGTTTCCGTCGTAACCCTAGCCGGTTGGACATTCGCCCTCTCGGCCGACATTATCAGAAACCCCACCTCTGTCTATATCGGCCAAGCCAATACCACCATCCAATCCCTAGCTCGCCGAAGACCACCTCTGATCTGCATCAGGCGTCACTGCCGTCGTCGGTCCTACGCCGCATCACCCCACCTCTTGCAGCCGACCACCATCCTAAGAAAAGCTAGTACGACATCAAATCCATCCCAAGTCAATCGGATTTTGTCGATTAAACCCAATCGGACTCTAGCGCAAAAACCCAACCAATTTGGGCCCTAAGCCTAATCCCATGTCACCTAAGAACCCCGGCCACATAAAAAGCCAGCAAAACCCTAATCCCTAGGATTCCACTTCCCAAGCCGCCGCCGCTATTCCCCATGGCCGCCTCCTCTGTCCCACTGGAGTCGCGCCGTCCCAGGTCGGAGCCGAGCCGCCGTCGCCTGGCCATGGCCAAGCGCCGCCCCTCACCCAAGCACCACCTCCCACAGCCCGCGCCCTCGCCGGCCGCCGCCGCCGCCAGCGCCGTCCACAGCCCGCGTCCTTGCCGGTGCCGTCGGAGGCCGTCGCCTCCCCTTGCCACGCCGCCGGGATGCCGCCTTGCCCCGCCCTGCCCCCGTGCCGCCCACCCAGAGCCGAGCCGCCATGCGTCCTCGCCCCTGCCTAGCAGCTGCCGCCGGGCGCACTCTAGGCCGAGCGGATGCCTGCTTTGCCGCAGCAACGCCGCCATACCCAGCGCCGGTCTGGTGCCGCCGCGTCGCGCCCGTCTCGCGCCATGCCAGAGCGCCCACCGCCGCCCCTCGCCGGAGCCGCCACTGGAAACCGCGCCACGCCCTTGTCGTGTCCCTGCAGAGCTCGCCGTCGCCGCCCACCGCCACCCCTCTGCGCCGCCAAGCAAGCTCGCCTCGCCGCCCGCCCCTCTGCGCCCGCCGCCGCCATGCCATGACCTCCTGCCCCGTCCCTCTGCCTGCCGCCAGAGCCACCCTCTGCGCCGCCGTGGCAAGCTTCGCCACACCCTCTGCGCCCGCAGCATCTGCCCTCTAAGCTCGCCACACGCCCTCTGCGCCGCCTGCCCTGCCCTTTGAGCTCGTCACGCCCTCTAAGCCGCCGCCCTTGCTTGCCGCCCATTCATTGCGCCCAGCCGGCCGAGAGCCATCAAGCGCTCCTTGGAGCACCGCCGAAGAAGAAGAAGAAGAAGAAGAAGAAGAAGAAGGGAGGAGGAAGGAAAAGAAAAGAAAATGGGGGAAAATGTGGGAAAAAGAAAACAAAATAGGGGAAAAGGGGGAATGGTTGGAAAATGGCCAAAATGTCACCTGGGAGAGAAATTCGTGCGTCCGGTGTCGTATGTGTGAAGGCAGATGAAATTAATGTCGAATGCAGTGGGGCGTCCGAATTAGGTGTCGTACACCCGATTTTCCCCTCGGATGGGTAAACACCCCAATTCAACACTATCCTTTATGAACAGTGACTCTTCATCCTTTTATTTCTTCCAAACTGTAAGTCCGAATCTGTTCAAACCAATTTTGTTAGTCTTAGTTTGATCTATTTTATCTAATAGATTTATTTGATGATTTTATTAATTATATGTGTTCCTGTTTATTTATCCATGTCTCGTTTTGCATGTAGATTGTATCGGTAATTTTATCGGAGCGTGAGTGTCGATAAATTATCAGAAGATGGTCCAGATCAAGACTTAGGTCAGGACGTCGCCCGCGGTGGCATCGGAGCCGGAAACCATACCAGATTCGCGAAGGATCGTCAAGACTCGATCGTTGGACTGAGATGTCACCGGAGACGCTGGAGCCGGGGATGCCGACAACCTCCTAGGAAGACATGGAGGCGTGTAATTCGGACCGAGACGTCACCACGAACAAGGTTGATCATTAACTTCAACGATTCGTTGCGAGGCCGATTGCTACCAGGCAAGCACTAGTTGTTTGCATATTCCTGTCCTGTGTTTTAGTAACCCCGTCCGTCCAAAAATATGTGCTCTCTTAACTATGATTTAGGGCAACAGTTTTGGACGGAGGGAGCTTAATCGTTTTTATCTTTCATACGTCACTTTTGCATGCATATTAGAATAGTGTGTGCCTTATTCATGTTAGTCATCTACTAGCATAATGAGACTTCATTTGATGAACCTATTACTGTTCCTTAGCCTATCCTTTGATTAGATGTTAGGACTGCATTAGGATTCACTATAAAATGTGCCTTGTGAGGCGGTTGCTTCGTATTGGTGTTTTGGATAAAACCTAAACAACTAAAACTAGTGTAGATTGTTTAGGGGAGACCCGGCAGATATGTTTCCGGGACTGTGGTGGAGATTCGAGGGTCTCCTCTAATAAGGACTCAAGCTTGTGTATTACTAGACCAAACCTTACCGTACATCCACTTGTGCCTTCGGCCCTGGCTTAGTACACTACGAAACCCACTAACTACTGGCTCGTAGGCTGGCCGGTTACGTTTCGTCACTATTGCCCTAGGGTGAGGCTCGCGACCTTACCTGAGGGGTAGGTGCGTTCCTGAGACTGAATGGCTTAAATGGGGAACGCCCCCGGGTGGTGCCTAGACGTAGAAGGCGCCCTACTGTGGCGGGCACCGACGGGGCCGAGGAAACCTTAAGAGAGGGCTGGGGAAGTGGTGGGTGTAGTAGGCTGAAAAAGTCTTGTACCGTTTCTCCTAATGGATGAGACGGGGCTTGTGGGGAAATTTGTACACACTCTGCAGAGTTAAAACTATCATGATAGCCGTGTCCACGGTCATGGACGGGGCGAGAGGTTTGCACATGTAGATCCATCTTTTTAATAATTTAACTTGACTAGAGTAGGATGGGATTGGCCTGGTGTGACGATGCACCTTCCTTTGACATTGGGTCCGGTGTGATGATGCACCTTACCTTGTTCGAGATGATCGGTTCAATTCATGCATTCAACAATTAAAACTTGACTACTAAAATTTGGTTAGTGAGCAGGTCTTTGTGTAAAATAACCATTCCCCCTATCTTTGCCAGTGCATACATTTATTAAGGATTGCTTGCTGGGTAGTCGCGTACTCATTATATCTATCGCGGATAATTTTATTATTCAGGTTGCAAGTCGATCGAGGACCGGAGGTCCGAACTTCAGTGTCTTGAGGACTAGTCTGCGGTGGTGTCCGGTCAATTTGCTCGGATATCGTCGTCAAGGTCATTCTTCGCTCGATGCTCTTTTTATTCGTTCTTAATATTTTGTCATATCTGTTTTACTGTAATAGCATAGATGCTACCTTGTAATTCTCCGTTATTTTTAATAATAATGAAATGCCAGCGATGATAGCCGTTGAATTGTCCATCATGAGGTACTAGTCTGGGCCTAGTATCAGATCATGGTGTCGGATTCCCTGTGGTGACGCAGGGGGTCGTGACAAAATATTCACTTATCTAGTGGCATATGTACAACATGTGTCAAATTAGAAAAAAAATTGAGCGGAGCAAAAACCAAATTTACGCAAGTATATATATTGACAAGCTATACAACTGAAATTAATGAAAAATAAATATTTTTGTCCATCTTTCTTTAATAGGAAATATAAAGTTGAATAAAGTAAATTCAGTAAACACAGATAGAATTAAGGGAAAATGAGAATCCCTTTAATTGCTCAAAATATTGATTAAAACTCATAACTGATGGAAATAATAACACTTTATGCATATAATAATATAGAGATAAAACATGAAATGGATCTGATAAACAATCAACTTTAGATAGGAGTGTGTCATAGATACACCTACACTAGCAATGCATGTATATCGCTCTGATAAACACACAAGCACAGCGACTAGAATACATGTGTTGTATCCCGACCGCTCAACTAGACGTCGGGGGCAGCGGTGTTGACATTGGGGGCGACGTTATCGATGTTGTTGTTGTCGACGACGTTCGGGATGGAGGAGTTGTCGTTGGTGACTCATTCATCGAACAACTCCCTCACCCCCCACCATAGCGCTAGTACACACATTTGTTAGTTTCATTAACAACAAAGCCGGCTTGCGTCAATGTTCTATCAAACTTCTCATGCCACTGCTTTGGTGCTTATTTAAGGCCATAGAGCGATTTCAATAACTTACACACCTCTCCCTTGTCTAGAAATTACAAATCCATCTGACTGATTCATATAGATTTCCTCCTCCAACTCTCAATTAAGAAAAGCTTTCTTCACATCCATTTGATGGACAAAAAGACCATGAGAGGCACCCAATGATAGTAATACCTGAATAGTGACAAGCCTAGTAACAGGTGAGTAGTATGAAAGTAATCGTCTCCTTCCTTTTCTGTATAGCCCTTTGCAACAAGTCTAGCCTTATACTTTCAATAGTATCATCAAGCCTGAGTTTCTTTTTAAACACCAACTTCAACCCACGGGTTTGCACCCATAGGGTATCTCTGTAAGTTCCCAAGTCCCATTAGCAAGGATTGAATCCATTTCGCAACGGCTGCTTCTTTCCAGTAGTCTTCATCCGAAGATGCAAAGGCTTCTGAAATAGAACTAGGCATATCATCCACGAGATACACATTGAAATCATCATCAAAGGACTTTAAAGTTATCTATCTCTCGCTCCTAGGAGCTTCACTGTCATCCTCCTCATCTATATACTCAGCTTGTGCAATTGTTACATGAATTATATCAGGATTTTCACTAGAACTGCTATGCAAATCCTTCATAGGAAATATACTCTCAAAGAAGGTAGCATCTCTATACTCTATGATCGCGCCAACAGACATGATATGTAACTCAGATTTAACAATTAAAAATCTATAACCAACGCTACGAGGTGCATATTCTAGGAAAACACAATCCATAGTCTTAGATCCAACCTTACGTTTCTTAATTATAGGTACATTGACTTTCGCCAAGCACCCCACATGCGCATGTATGAAAATGATGGCTTTCTCCCTTTCCATAACTCATATGCAATTTTCTCCTAATGATTGGACGAAACTTTATTTAGGTTGTGACACAAGGTCATCAAATCCTCCCCCACCATGCCTTTGGTAATCCCGCAGTGTCTAACATCGCATTGATCAAATTAGTTAGAGTGCAGTTTTTCATTTCGGCAACCCCGTTTGATTAGGGAGAAAAGGGAGCCGTCATCTCATGAATAATCCCATGTTTCGCACAGAATAAATCAAACTCACTAGAAAAACACTTGCCACCATGATATGACCTAAGTCTCTTGATTTTTTCTATCCAATTGATTTTCAACCTTGGCCTTATAGATTTTAAAAAAGTCTAAAGCCTCGTCTTTAGTTTTCAATAGATAAATATAGCAGTACCTGGTAGCAATTTGGAACGTAAATTGCATTTTAATCCGTCTCACAATTCGAATTTTTTTTGAGGAAATGGCCTTTTTTGTATCGGGATACTAAACAAATTTAAGAAATAGAAGCATCATCAATCAGAGTCATGAAATATCTCTATCCACCTTTCGTCAACACAATATTCATCTCACAAACATCAGAACGAATGAGCTCTAGAGGTGCCAAGTCTCTCTCCTCGGCGGCCTTATGAGGTTATGAGGTTGCTTTGATTGCACACAACTTTGGCACTTAGAGCCTTTTATGGTAGGAAATATTGAAATTAAATTCGTACTGGCAAGTCGTGACATGCAACCAAAAATTTTAAGATATAATTATGAGTGCCAAACATCAGCCTCACTACCATTAACATTGTCACAAATATGGTTCACAAACTTATTACAGTTATCAGAAAGTGAAAAGCAGAACAAGCCTCCACACTCATAACCTTTACCAATAAATAGTACATGTTTAGACACGACTACTTTATTAAACTCATCTTTGTACCCATCTTTGTAGAGAAGAGACCCGCTAACGAGGTTCTTGTTGATAAAAGGGGCATGTTGCATGTTCTTCTGTTGCGCAATCTTCTCCGAAGTAAACTTCAGATCTACACCATGAACAAAAGCATTGGACCCGTTCCCCATCAGTACAGCGAAACCTCTTGCGACCAGATAAGAAGAGAAAAATGAGGTATCAGCACAAACATGAACACATTAACAATAGTTTCAATCCACCAACTAGTAGACTGACCCACAGAAAGAACAGTAGGTAAATTACCATATCCGCTGACTACTTCTTCATTGTTACAATGGTCACGTTGACAAACTTTGAATTATGCCCCTAACTACCCTTTTTGTCTTTACATTTTGGACATTGTTTAGCCAAGTGCCCAACCTCCTCGCAAATCCAGCAAGCCATCTCATTCTTGTTCAGCTTCTTTTTCTTGAAATTAGTGGTTTGTTTGGCTTTACTTTTCCCTTTGTTCTTATCGTCTTGTTGTACCAAATTGGCTCTGAAAGTTCCCTCGCCTCCTTTCTTAGGTGCATCCTTAGCCCAAGCTTTCTCCTCAACATCAAGTGAAGTGATAAGATTGTCAACACTGATCCGTTATCTCTTATGATTATATGATATGACAAAATTTCTCTACAAAGGAAGTAATTTGGCGATGATGCCCCTAGCCACAAACCTATTAGACAATGCACACTTGATCATGAGACTGCTCAACCACAAATCTTCCTCCTTGTGTGGCGGCTCTGACGATGTTTTCGGCTCTTCTTCAGCCTCCCTTAGCAGCTTTGGCTAGTGATCCCCTTGTGGCAGGGAGCAGTGTCGGGTGTGGGCGGTGTTTTTCCCGTGGCACCCTCCAGTTTACGGTGGTGGTGGCTGGTCCTCTACCCTTTGGCATCTTTGGTTGGTCTTTAGAAGCGGCTATGCATTTCAGACAAGCATCTCATGCGGTGGTGGTGGCCGGCGTCCTCTCCCTCTTCCTGTGCGAGGTGCATCTCGTGCGGTGGTGACCGCCCACAATGCCTCCAGGTCTCTTTTGTCCTCTCCATCGTCTCTGGCAGTTGCGGTTGGTTCGGCCAAGCATCTCATTTGTTGGAGACTTGGAGGTGTTGCTGGCGGTGGCTGGTGGGTGTAGATATGTTTCTGTTGTGTCACCGCAGGGTTATTTGTGCCCCTGCAAGCGATGTGGTTGTACCCCTGTGTTTTGTGCATGTTTTTTTTTCTACATAATTAAACTGGACCATAGTTTTCCGCCTGTTTTTCAAAAAATTAAATCGCCCGTGCTAGGAGTGGATGCAAGGAGAGGCTGCGCGCGCCGTGCATCTCCACCTTCGGACGACGCCCGTGTTGTGCGTGGAGGCGAGGAGAGTCGGCGCACGCCGTGCAATCACAGGGGCGTCGCATCGTCGGCTTGGCTGCAATCCACAATCCTCCTTGTCCTTGCTGTAGGAAAGCCATTGTTTTGTTTCTGGTAGCCAGCCTCCAATCTTCATGTCCTTGAGATGATTTGATCCTTCCATTAAGATATAGCAACTCATTTTCATCTGAATTTTGCAGTCCGCGGAGATTGTGTAGCTACTAGCTACAGCTAATGCCATTGCTCGGATTATTCCCAGTTGACTATCAAATGTAATGCACCCAATCTCCTTGTGCAGTTAGGCAAATAGATACGATATTTGAAATTCTCTGTGAGTTGCCTCAAGTATTTGAGCAACTGAAAAATTGAAGTATCACCATTCTTCCATAGACCATAGTGTCACCTCATTTTGTATCAATCATACTATTTTTCAATCCATTTGTGAAAGACTTTGATCAATTTTCGCTTTTAATATGCATTTAGTACTGTTTCCCGAGTATATGAAGTCTGGTTCAAATGATTTGGTCATTTCATTTGTTATATAGCAGTGTAAGCATGTCCTTGTCTATCTTATTGGTCCAGAACATTTTCAACTGAAAGCACTGAAATTAATGTAAAAAAAAAAAAATCAAGATACGGAAACATATTGGTCGTGGGATAAGTTTCACTTTTTTGTACATACATCTATACATATGCACTTCAGTTTTATTGGCAATGCTAGAAGTGGCTGTGATAGAAGTCTGTATTTTCTTTGAGTAGTATGCTTCACTACTGAGTCCATTACTCAGATTAGATTTAGGATCTTTCTTCCCGTACTTTGTAGTCCATCACCCAGCATCAAGCAATCCATTAGTGCACAGCAGATAGGCCCATGTGTGGCCTGCAATGACAGGCCCAGCAGATTGGTGCCACTTATTGTTAGATCTACGTATCCTTACTGCCAATATTTCAGCCCAGAAGTGTCAATTTCGCACAATGTCAGGTTTCATTTTTTCTTTATGTTGAAATGTCAATATTTGGTATGCAAAGGTTTATGAATCCTAAGGTTTAAATTGTGCTATACTGATCCTTATCTCTCTTCCAAATTGCAGTCCACAACTTGTGCCTCTAGCTCAAGTGAGAAGTGGGGAATGAGATCACACAGTTTAACCTGAAGCATGAATGTAAACCGAGCTACATTTGTTTCCCATTTTTTATATGTAAATATGTGATCGAATTAACAGTGTGTGGTTATAGGAAATAGTTCTGTGTGGTTTTGTAGACCGAACCGAAGTAGCTAGGATCCACCGGCCGGTTAATTTTCAGAGGTCAGGCCGATTAATTTTTAGAGGTCAATGGCCATGGTAAAGAGAGTTCACCAAAGATAGAAATATGCTTCCGTCCTGTGAATAGTTTGTTGGTGAGATGACATCAATGTTATACGTTTCTTTTGGGAAAAAGTGTCGATTTGGTCCCTCAACTATACCCGTCGGACCACTTTGGTCCCTGAACAGCAATACCGGACTTGTCAGGTCCTTGAACTCTCAAAACCGGACTTGGCTAGTCCTTTGACCTGTCAAAACGATGGTTTTAGACGAAGTGGCAGCTTACGTGGTAGATCTGGCATACTTTTACTGATGTAGCAGCCATATGGTAACTATGTGGTAGCCCCAAATGGCATCCACGCAGAAGAAATCTGCCACATCAGCGTTGGTGAAAACCTTAAAACCACCGTTTTGACGGTTAAAGGACTCGATTTCCTAATCCGTCCTTGCGGTTGTAGTCACTCCAACCACCGCCACCGCTGCTGTTGATCCCACGACCTCTTCCATGACCACACCCATGACCACACCAGTCCACGCCGCCTGAGTGAGCAGAAACTGGATATCATCGGTGCTCCTCACTGATGTGTGTGCCCATACGCGCTCCTCGTACATCTTCAAGTGTGCCACTGCTTCCTCGAAAGGCATTGTGTCGAGGTCGCAGAATTGCTCCACTCCGGCGATGATGGGATAGTACTTATCCGGCACGATATTGAACAACTTCTATACCATGGCAGCATCATCAAGCTTGAAACCTAGATTGACATACTTGGCAGCCATCCCGTTGAGCCTGCTAGCATATTCATCTAGGGTTTCTCCCTCCTTCATACACATAGCATCGAACTCGCTTTTCAGTGTTTGGAGTCACGCCGTCTTGACGGGATCAACACCGACAAATTGTGTATTGAGTGCATCCCAAACTTCCTTGGCTATCTTTTTCGTCGCAACCTGGAGAAGAAGATTCTTCGGTAGAGTTGAAACAGGAAGGCTTTGGCTGTTTTGTCCTTCTTCGGATCAACCACGGCGTTCTCCGTCGAGCTCACAGCCTCCCAGTCTCCCTGAGCCTCCATCATAGCTTCCACCTTGATCGCCCACGTCATGTAGTTCGTCATCGTGAGTTGTGGGTAGTTGAACGACACTCCGCCATCCTTCACCATCGAACTCAAAGGAATGATCAACATGGGTCATAGCCGCAGAAGTCTGAGCATACACCGAGGCTCTGATACCAGATGTTGGATTAGCCCAAGATCAATCCTCCGAAACTGCTTGGCAAGCTAGCTGTCACAGCTTGGCCGAACACCAAGAGCATGCCAATGAGCCTGTGTTCAGCAAGAAGCACGTCTCCCTAACATAGATCGATGATGCAACATAGGACAATCTCACATATTTTTTCGGTGCTAAACTTGCACCTTTCCTTGGCCCTTGGCCATCTATTTATATTAGAGAAATTACAAGACTCCTACTCAAATTAGCACTACTAATTCTAAACAAACTCCATCTCTCTAGTACAACTACTTTTAGATGAATCTAGTCCTACTCAAACTAGACAAACTATTACTATCTAATCATGACTGCTGCCTTATCTAGATTATTTCCAACATGCTTGGTTCTATTACACATAAGAAAAAAAAGATAAGATAGTAAGAAAAGACAGGAGGAATGAAAGGGCGCCGCCGACGTTGACCTCAGGTCACTGTTGGATTAGCACCTGCATGAAGTTGACGGCATGGCTGCCCCCAAGTGCCCCCAAGCTGACGGCGTGGCTACTACCAACGCTGTTCATCGGGACCTGGGAGCCGCTGCAGCCAGCTCTACTGGTACCCTGATTGTGGACCCTTCGCCATGGTCTCAACAGTGTTGTTGTCAGCCGCCTGTACCACCAGCACCATCCTAAATCAGGTCATATCCACCTTCTAGCACAAGCGCGACATCCTGCGCTATTTTCTCATGTCGCCGAAGCTCAGCAAGCTGGTCTTGGACTAGCATCGTTGCAATGGTGAGATCCTTTCCCATGACAGAGTTTGCAAATACTTCAATGATTTTGGGCTTGGCATCAAGATAGAGTGGTATGAAGTTCATGCGAGCTAGGTGGAGCACCTCACTATTTATGCTCAGGGCATATGAGCAATCACAGTGGCTATTTAGAGAAGTTCCACCCAAAGGGTCACCTGAATGCTTTCGCTAAGGGGTCGCATGTGCTTGGTGACACAAACGTGCACCAGGACTACATGTGTGCATAATTGCGCCGAAGTCAGCATTCTAGGGGAAGCGATCTCGATCTTAATCGAGCAAGATCCTATGCGGATGAGTTATTGCACGCTCTTTCATGACTATTTTGTACTCGGGGGCTACCCCTATAAGCTTGGGGCGCACCTTACTTTCCTTGAGCATGTATTGCACTCAATATATCCCTCACTTGAGCATGCCCTCCTTTCAAGAGATCATTTCTTAGCTCGCCCAAGCATGCAGTTTGCTTGGGGTGCGCCATATTTTTCTTAAACACGTACTGCATGCACTCAAGAGATCACTCCCTTAAGCATATCCTTCCCTCAAGAGATCATTTATTATCTCGCTTGAGCATGCACTTTGCTCGGGGCACGCCTTATTTTTCTGGAGCACATATTGTCCTTAAGAGATCACTCCCTTGAGCATGTCCTCCGCTCAAGAGATTATTTCTTAGCTCGCCCGAGCATGCACTTCTCTCAGGGCACTCAATAATTTCCTTGAGCACGTACTAATCTCAGGACATCACTCCCTTGAGGATGTCCTCCACACAATAGATCAATTCTTAGCTTGCCGAGCGTGCGCTTCGCTCGGGGTATGCCTTGTTTTTTCTTTACCACATACTGCACTCAAGAGATCATTTCTTAGCTCGCCCGAGCATGTATTTCGTTTTGGGCGCATCTTATTTTCCTAGAGCACTTATTTCGCTCAAACGATCACCCCCTTGAGCATTTGTTCTGCTCAAGAGATCATTTCGTAGCTCGCCTAATTATGCACTTTGCTTGGGGCGCTCCTTATTTTCCTTAAGCACGAACTGTGGTCAAGACATCATTTCTTAGCTCGCCCGAGCATGCACTTCTCTCGCGGGCGCCTTATTTTCCTTGAGATCATTCCCTTGAGCATGTCCTTTTCTCAAGAGATCATTCCTCTGAGCATGTCCTTTTTTTCAAGAGATCATTTCTTTCTTTGAGCTCATTCGTAGCTTCGCCTTAGCATATACATGCATCTTATTTTTCTTACGTGCGATTTATTTTCCTTGAGCACATACGGTGCTCAAAATATCACTTCCTTGAGTATGTTCTTTGCTGAAGGCATCATTCCGTAGCTCGCCTTAGCATATACTTCGCTCGGGCCTCATCTTATTTTTCTTGAGCACGTACTGCGCTCAAGTGATCACTCCTCAACATGCCTCGACATGCACCTTGCTCGGGGTGCACAACAATCTTCCTTAGACATCTGATTAATGTCTGAAGTGCGGCAACCACAAGCTTGACTTGTGTGTCGGTTCCTTGTGTACCTAATCACCACCTAGGAAGTGGTGACACAATTTTCGTTCCTAGTTGACTAAACCTTCTTCAGGCATTCAATTAATGTATGTAATGCGGTAGCCAAGCTCGTCTTGTCTGTCAATTGCTTGTGTGCCTACTCACCACCTAGGAAGCGGTGACACGATTCCGCTCATGCTCGACTAAACCTCCTTCAAACATTTTGATTAATGTCTAAAATGAGGTACCCATGCACAAACTCATCTTGTTTGTCAATTCCTTGGCTGCCTGATTATTACCCAAGAAGTGGTGATGTGATTTTGCCCTTGCTCGACCAAACCTCCTTCGGATAATGACTTCATGTCTGAAACGCGACAGCCGCAAGCTCGTCTTGTCTATTAGTTCCTTGGGTGCCTAATCACCACCCAGGAAGTTGCAACGTGGTTCTACTTGCGCTCGACTGATCTTCCTTTAGACATTTAATTAATGTCCAAAATGCTACAATAACAAGTTTAAGTTATCTGCCGGTGCCTTAGATTGTAGGATCCGCGTCCAAGGACACAACAAGGCTATACAACAATCACAAATGAGTCTCTCCAGATGATTCACATCCTCAAGGGAAATGATCCATCTCCCTTCAGCATTGGGCCTGGCTGTCGTGGGTTGAGCGATAGCCGAGCACAACGAGGCAACGGCCAAACTTGTGGGCTGATCATGGGCAAACCGCCCCTGTTTTTCTTATGGAAAGAGGTCAGCGCCTATAGCCCGGCGACCGTGTGATGAGCGCGTGGGGCAGGACCCAATTAGCACAAAATCCCCCCCCCCCCCCTGATCAAGGCATGTTGAGCGCCAGGGGACAGGACAACAGTGTCAAAAGATGCCTACGAGGGGTTGGTGTCTTCGGCAAGAAGGAATCTCTATGTTTCTCTCTAGGCTGGGTTGTATAAGAAGAGGTGTAAGCACAACCCTAGGGGGGCTTCGCCATTGCTCGGTTTTTTCTTTTTCTGGCTTGTTAGTGATTTCCATAGAGCTCCTGATATACTTCACCATGTTGATGGAGTGCTGGACATAGATGTATTATCTGCCATGGGAGGTCTAAACCAGGGTAAAAAAAATGTTGTGTTCTCCCGTGTCCATTTAATGGTATACAAATTTTTGTTCACAGTTTAGGTTTGCTAGAAGTATTATGTTTTTTTGATGTAGATAATTTACTTGCATGGTATTGAATTGATAAATAATAATAATGTTAGGCATATAGTTATTTCATTGCAAAGCTAATCATCATGCCATTGGGTCAATATTCTAAGAAAATAATATTCATTAAGATTTTAGCTTGATGTAAAATTAAATATTTGAGTTTCAATCATAGACAAACCATCAGTTTAGAGTGCAACTTTAATTTGCCTTTTTTAGTCGGAGATCATTTCGAACGAGAGCAAACTACTGGCAGATTCTTTCTACGACCATGACCATGCCGAGGATGACTACTAATTTCAAAAAAAATAATAAAGTGGTCATTCCTAGGCTAAATATGAGGAAGGCAAATGTTACGTACGCAAAAAGTCGGTGACAATCACTCGATCGATCGTCCTTTTTTCTTTGCAGGAGGGTGAAAATAGGCCAATGGTCAGATTACACCAGACTATTCCCATCGAAAATAGGGATCGACTGACACGTGAAACCATGCCCAAAATTCATGGTCCTTATTTTCCTGTATTCCAGCCCCCTCCTCATTTTTATTTTCTCGTAACCTCATACGGTGTTCTCCATCCACATTTTTCCATCTCACACTATTGTTTCAATGACTAATTTTGTACAAAATTAATTCACTTTGGTTTTCTACCTGGTTTGTCGACATCGCCTGCAGTAGTCGGTGCTCGTGCCGGAGGCAACAAGGCTTTCAGGACTCTTTAGTTGGTCATTACCTCAACTCATGACGCCATACCGGTAGGCATAATTCAACACCACATGAAGTTAAATATTACTGTTAACATTCTTGTGAACTTGTGTGTGAAATATGTGATGTTATATGTGAATTTGTCTGATATATATGTGACCTTGTGCTTGTTATTGATCATATGTGAAATTAATAGTGAATTTGTGTGATGCACAATGCTTGTGAATTGTGATGATAAATATATGTAATGGTGTGAGATTTAATGTGAACTATAGGTTTTCCTATGAATTTTAGGACCTTACTATGAGTGTTAGGAAATTGTCTTTGCAATTCTAAAATTGTTTCTAAAAATTCAATTATTTTCGATGATTTGGCTGACTGACGAAACATCTCGTCACCCATGTTGACAAGGTGACGTTGCAGCCACAAAAACTTCTAGCATGACTAGTTTCATCGGCTTTGCCAACAAAAATAAGCATGACATGCACATACAGGAAATGATAATACACTTGATGGCCGTTTCGATGGTCGAAGCAGTCGAGAAAACTAAAAAACCAGTATTTCTCGTTGACCAGCCGTTGAGACATGACCATCAGGTCAAACTAGTCGAGAGAAAATAGATTTCTCGACAGTTTAGTCGTCGGAAAAGATAGGCTCAATGGTCAACTGAAAGGCGGTAGAGATCGTTGTGTTGACACCATCTTTGGACCTTGACAATGTACTCTCGATAGCTTCCGTGAGGTCGTCGAGAGATATAGTGGTGGGTCCGCCACCGGATACAATAGGAGAAATGCCTCTCTCAACGATCACATAGGCCATCGAGACAGGTTTACTGGGCCGGCTCGCCTAGAGTGCGGGCTCTTTCAAATCTTAATTGCCATTGTTCCGTCATCGAGAGGAACTCACAGCGTTACCGTGGTGGTGTAAGTCGATAGCTGTCATGACCCCCTGGGTCCCCACAGGGAATCCGATACTATGATCTGACACTAGGCCCAGACTAGTACCTCATGATGGACAATGGTTATCATCGCTGGCATTCCATTATTATTCAAAATAATGGAGTACTTCAAGTTAGCATCATATGCTATTACAATAAGACAGGTATTACCAAATATTAACAACGAATAAAGAGAATATCAGAGCAGCAACATCATTCAGCGATGATATCCAAGAAATTGACCCGGACACTCGCAGCTAGTCCTGCACACCTGAGTTCAGACCCTCCTGGTTCTGATCAGACTTGCAACCTGAATAATAAAACTATACGCAATAGGTATAATGAGTATGCGGCTACCCAACAAGCGGTCCTTAACAATGTATGCAAAGGCAAAGTATCGAGGGAAGGGCTATTTTACACAAAACCTATTACTAAACAAATTTTAGTTGTCAAGTTTTAATTAAGTGAATGCATGATCTCAAGATATTACCAACAATCATCAAAGGAAGGTGCATCATCACACCAGGCCAGACCCAACCTACTTGACCAAGGGCACGGCTATCATGATAGTTTTAACTCTGCAGAGCGTGTACACGTTCCCCACAAGCCTCGTCTCAACCCGAAGGAGATATGGTACAAAGCCTTTCCAGCCTAGTACGCCTACTACTTCGCCTGGCCTTTCTTTTGGTTTCCCCAGCCCCACCGATGTCCGCCACGGTAGGGCGCCCACTACTTCTGGACACCACCCGAGGGCGTTCCCCATTTAAGCTATTCGGTCTCAAGAACGAACCTACTCCTCTGGAAAAGTAGCAAGCCTTACCCTAGGGAAAAAAGTATCGAACCATAACTGGCCAGCCTATAAGCAAGTGGTTAGTAGGTTTCGCAGGGCACTAAGCTAGGGCCAAAGGCACAAGTGGTTGTACTGTTTAGTTTGGTCTATCATGTCACAAACTTGAGTCCTTAGTAGAGGAGACCTCCATACCACAGCCACAACCAAGAAACCATCTCGACCGAGTCTACTCTAACCAACCACACATTTATTTTAGTTGATTAGGGTTTAATCAAAACACATCGAAGCCTCGGCTCTGCCTTCTCATTTTAATAAGTGAATAACCAATGCAAACCTAGCATCTAATCAAAGGATAGGCTAAGGAACAAATAGAGGGGTTCAACAATCAAGGCTACAACATGATAGTGAAAGACCAATATGGTCGGATACCCACACACTAGTCTAATATGTATGCAAGAGTAGAAATTATAAACATAAAGGCATAAAGTAGAATTGTCAAATATGGGATAGGAATATGCAAACTATTGCTTGCCTTCAAAAAAGTCAGTGCTTGCAGTTCTCCTACAGAGATTCCCAAGAACAATATCCAGTTCTGAAAATACGTACGTTATCTACACATAGATCGAGGAAACCAAAACAAACAGCAGATCCAAGTAATGAAAATATAACAATAAAAATATATTAAAATTGTAGGAATTATTTTTAAATTAATGGCTCTGGAATCACCTGAATCGGAGCTCGAGAACTCTCTAAACAATTCCGAGAAGTTTTGGAATAAATAGAAATTCCCAGAAAAATAGAAAAGGATTTAAACTCTAATGGGCTCAACTCCCCTCTCTCTCTCTCTCTCTCTCTCTCTTCGTGCACACGGCCCAAAGATCCAGCAAGCATGCTTGTGAGGACTTGACATGTGGGCCCCATTTGCAGCAAGCGCGACGGCAACAAATCGCGGTCTTGACGCGTGGCGCAAAGAACGGTAGGCGACATCAATCGCGACGATGCAGTGACCGACATGTGTGGCCCACGTCTTGGCTGGCCCCGCATGTAACTGACGCGGGGTGGAACGGCCTACGGTGCGTGGAGTTGCGACGGTGGATACGGAAGCGGGCCCCATGGGACGCGCGTCGCCCTAGGATAGGGCAGCGGCGAGTGGCGCGGGAATGAGACGGCGGTACGCGTCACGCGTGGCGCCAGTGGGTTGGTGCGAGGCGCGTGGCCGGCGGACGCACATGGAGGGGGCTGCGGCGGCAGAAGACGGCGTGGCGTGGCGTGCTCTGGTTGAGCTCGGGATTTACGGAGCGGCGCGGACGACGAGGTTTGCCGGCGGCCGAGAGGGTTCCAAATTTGGGCGAGGTTTTATAGGGGCAAACCTACACCAAATTGGATGATCCATATATTAATCTTGACCGTCTCAACGAGCTCTACAACGTGGTGGTATCTAATCCAGGGTTTGGGTTCGACACAAAGAGAGATACCTCAAAGAGTGCTCTGGAGGCTAGGGTTCGGTGGCAACGGCTCCAACCTTGAGCCTCCACGAGTTGTGGTTGTCAAGGGGGAGTCTTGGGGGATTTATATAATGCTGGGGAGGAGTGGAATAGGAAAGGTTTAGGAAACCGAATCCGACTCGGAATAGAATTGAGGGGCTTGCCAAATTGGGAATCCGACTTTCCCTTTAAGATTTCTGATGAAACTCGGGTAAAAGGTCGACTAAAGCTTCTAAAAGACACCCTATTGTTTGGGGATTTTTTGAGAAAGTATTTCTCATTATGTCATGCGAGATACCTTCCAAACAAGGCCTTTTTTGGTCTTAATCCGAATTTTGAGGGTTGCCTAAAAATTAGAATAATGTAAGACATATATTTGGAAACATAGGGAACGTGTTGACACTGCCCATCCCAATTTTAAGCAAGTCTTGTTCATAAAATAGCCAATCGGATCATAAAATAATAGCTATAATAGGTTTTATCTACACAAATAATAAAACCGAATTTTACCTTATGTTTTATCTCTTTTAAAAACACTTGGGACACCTAATTTTATTTGAATGTGACAACAACCTTAAGCAGTTGACGCACGACTTCATAAAAACCATAGAGACTCGAGAGAAGACTTACGCTAGACACTTTTCAATTGACTATCGTACCTATTGGTGTACTCTGAAAATTTATATCGTTTCTATAGTGATGTTGGCATTGCGGACAGCAAGTAATTTTCCCTGTCAAGGAGTGCCCGGCCGACAGCCCATATTCACCAAAAATAAATAATTTCAATCGATTTTCAGGCTATTTTCGTTGGCTTCTGTTGGATGAAAATAATAAATCGCATTCTTGTGATGCCTGTGCACGCTCGTCCTTGGTACAATGGTACAGGAGTTGGCCGGCGCAACCGCACAGGCTTGCAAATCACGCTATATATGTCATACATGGCTGATGTATGGCTCATGCCAACCCGTACAGTGTAACGCTGCGCTAGCTATATATTGCGGTGCTGAATTAATTGGAATCACGTAAGCAGAAAAATATATCAACGCCTAGCTACCAAGCCGGCCGCCATGCATATGCATCTAACACAGGTTGGTCGCCGCCACGTCCCTTCTTTTTCTCGTTATATCCAAGCTGACCTACCTGCATACGTATATATACACACTAGCCGCGTGGGCGCGCCCGTGGAGCGCCGAGGATGGCGCGCGTGCGCCGCATGGCACAGCCGACCCGACGTTGGCGAACGCGCGCTCGCGCATGCGCGTCACAGGAGGCCCGAGGCGGCCAAAGGCGCGCGTGGGCGGACGGCAGGGAGAAAAACGGAAAAAAGCGTTGCGGGCGGGATTCGATCCGCGGGCGACGACGCGAGAGCCAGCGCAGCTAGCCAACAAGCAAACCGCCTGACCTGTTGTTTTTTGTGCAGATAAAATTATTTTATACGTAAAAATCGAATGGACGGCCAAATCCGCCTGGTTCGCGCGATCTAACGGCCGTGGCCGCGCTGGGAGAGGAGGCCAGCCATGTGGCGATGAACCGACGCTCGTGGTCGGCTTTGTACCATTTATTGATATGATCGGCAAGCAATCAATGATCAATTTGGGCACTTTGGGAGTGATTGGTTGCTCCATGCAGCATCATCCAGCATAGATTTTAGAATGAGTCAAACCTATGCACCACAGATCAATGACAGTGGTATTGTTTGGTTGATTTTCTCGATTTAGCTAGCATCCGGCACAAGCCAGTACACTGTACTGACCACGGATACTCTTCCGTATTCTTCTTTGAAAGATCACTGAAATTCCTAGCTAAATATAAGGATCACAATAATCCAAATTATTTTTTTTTATCAGCTCATACATGTACGCGATAATTCAAAAGCAAATTCGTTCAAATCAACAAACAAATACATTTTTTTGTTCTCAGTTCATTTGCAGATCAAATTGAAGCAAGACATCCTGCAATTGAATCAACAAACAAATATTTATTAGTCTCTAGATCAAACACAGACGATACATCCAGCTAGAAATCACTCTATTATTTCAAACAAGAACACAATTAGAACAAGGGAAAACACAACAAAGGGGGAAAACCAAACTGGACAATGCACAAAAGTTATGGATCTGACTGAGTTCATCATCGTGGATGGCTCCTGACACGGATCTCGCAGCTCCTGACTTGGATCCCGAAGACGGCAAGCTTCACGCCGCCGTCGCGCGTCGTCCAGCAAGATGTTCTCCGGCTTCACGTCGCAGTACAGGATCTTGCGGTCACATCCAGCGTGGAGGTAGGCGAGGCCATACGCGACGCCCACGCACACCCGCATCCAATGACCTGGGAGGAGGAGGTGGAAGCGGCGGGCTGACCTGCGGCTGGGCAGGAGGAGGCACGGGGCGAGGTGTTGAGGGGGGGGGGCGCAAGGTCATGGTGGGCGGCGGGCTCACCGGAGCCTGGGAGGAGGAGGAGGCATGTGGGGGGAGGAGCTCGAGGGGGCGGCGCTAGGTCATGATCGCCACCACCATGATAGGAGAGGAGGAGGAGTAGGCGCACCGGGGGAGAGGAGGAGGAGCGGAGGGGATCGATGATGTGGAGACTCGAGAGAGACGGGACAAGCTGAACTTAAGTTTTCGTATCAGACAGAGCGAACCACCTCGGCATACTAGGAAAGGGCCCAAGCGACCAGCATCAATAGATCCAAACAATCTCAACCAAACAAAAAACAGTACAGTCGTGCCGGACCAGACCATCCGGGACTGTAAAACCAAACACACCCTTTCTAGGTCAAGCTGTCACGTCTCATCCACGTATAATTTGCGATGCCATCGTTGCATGTAAGAGGTGATTAATTGTAGCGCCGATAATCATGGCTCGTGTAGTTCATGCGTGTCGCTATGTTAATTGGCCCGTTGTGGAAACTAGTTGCACATGTGGGAGGTGGAGAACTGGAGACGTGGGATCGAAGAAACTGGGGAATTTTGATGGGATGTAAGCCTTAAGAGCATGGCTAGCAGGGACTCTAAACGATTCCCTAAAACACTATTATGACAACTCCAAATTTCTATAACGCTTTCAAAGAGTCTCTATCTCAGCCTCTAAATTTAGAGACTCTCTCCAGAGTCTCTATATTTAGAGACTCTCTAGAGAATCTCTATATCTTTTTGAGGATAGAGACTCTGCTGGAGATGATAGAAATATAGGGAACGAATAGTAATTTAGAGAAGGGATATAGAGAATGAAATATAGAGAAGCTGCTGGCGATGCTCTAAGAACCGGGAGTGAACTAGATTTTTTTCATAGCCGGTTGGAGGCTAGAGCCGATAGTGCATTGCCATTTCTCCGTGGACCGGTTCTGCTGAGTCAATTAGAAAGAGATATTTCATAGTAATGATATATGCAATAGTCACCTGATATGGCACATGGGAATTTCACGTACAAGATGAAAGGTTATTTATCGAAAAAGATGGAAACATTAATAAATACTATCATCATCGATCTATAACCCAATTTGACGAGCAATCTCGAGCTTCCTTTCAAGGGATAATTATTTTCTATGCCATTAGAAATTGTTTTATAACATTACAAAATTTTCTTAAAATACCATATAAAAGTTGAAAATTGGTTGAGTCACAGTATTAGACAATTTTACAATGCCCCTTCTATAAAATTTACAATCATTTATTATACCATACCCTCCTCTTTCACTTCTCATGTCAAGTCACCCACCACATAGTTGCCTCTCCTCTCCATAGGTGTGGACTCCTTGAATCAGTAAGTCACATTATCCTTGGGTTGGAGCGTCAATAGTGACTGACACCTCCCCGTGTATCAAGCCTTGCCGGCGAGGTCGTCCTTTATTCAAGCATAAGCAGCCTCAACACGACGACAAGGCCATAGAGAAAGTGGAAAAGAGCAAGTTGAGTAAAAACTGTGAGGGAGGGATGCAGTTGGAGGATGGGAAGGAGAGCAACAAGTGTGGCGGGAGGTGCCTAAGGATGAAGGAGGAGTGAATGAAGGCAAGAGGATTGAGTAAAAGTCGAGTGTGAAGCAAAGCTAGTAGCATCAATTCATCGAAAGATATGGTACCAAGGCGAAGGAGGAAAAATAGGGCGTATTGGGGAAGAAGAGGGAAGGACGGGGGGGAGAGAGAGTAGGAAACTGGTTTTTGAGCACCTTGGCTTGCTAATCAGAGGAAGAATGGATCTAGGAGGAAGAAGACGAAGATGGCCGAGGAGACTAGGGGGGAGAGAGAGAGAGAGAGAGAGAGAGAGGAGAAGCTAGAGACTTTAGGAGGTCATCAATGGTGGTCGTTGGAGTCGGTGTCTAAGGTAGAGTTCTCGAAGAGTCTACTAAATGGAGGCCGGAAGGAGTGGAGGAGGGAGGAAGAAGAAGAGTAAGGGTATTTAATTTGGTCCTTTCTAATTTACAGAGACATTTGTGAGTAGCGTAAGTTTATAATGACATAAGCTAGTTTTATATCTTTTTTCATTTCTTTGGGGGATTCAATTAATTGTCACAAAGGTGGAAGATATTCTACTATTTGGTACCCCATGTGTCCATAGACGCATAGGGTGGAAAATTCAACTCGGAAGCATACGAATGATTTTTCATTTCATTACGGCCACCACTTTGCAATAGCAGAGATGTAATTAACTTTATTTAAAAAGATTATGTTTGTAAAGAGGTAGGGTTGAAACCAAGCCGAGCCTGACCGAGCTAGACCTATTTTGATTTAGTCAAATTTTGTAATGAGTTGCTCAACTCTTGTAAAAATGAATGAGCCGGGAAACCTGCTCGTCTCAGGATCATGAGACTCGTAAGCTACATCATAAGGTTCTTGAGCATGTTTATTAGAAGAAATGGGAAGCGATAGGTTGACCGTGTGAAACACCCTAAAGAATTTTGAATTTCAAACTTTAAATTTGAAATATGGTCAAGATCTCTATCTCCCCCTCCCTCGCCCCTGTGGGCACTCCCTAGCCTCGGATGCGCCATGCGTCGTGCCACCCGCCAGTTTACCGTGCCAGTAACCATTGATCCACCGCGATTGATCATTGGATGTTGCAAAGTCCCCCGCCCATGCTTTGCGTGGTCGATTCCAGCTACATTGTGACCGCTAAGGTCAAAAGGCTAACTCTAGTTGGCCATCGTACCATGATCTCCCTATAGCAAGTGTGCACTTCCTGTACCATCGCCAAGCCGTCCCATAACGTCTTGTGACCCTCCTAGCCCCCTTCCCCGGTTGCCTCTTAAGCCAAGTTGATGTCGTTCTTGAACGTCATTACCATTTCCCATAATCACCTTCCCTCCAGCGAATCGACTACTGTGGCAACGTTGCTCTCGTGAGCAACCAAGCCTCCCAACCACACTAATCGACCCCTCTCTACTCCCTCTGCCTCTCACATGAAACATTGTCTCCCCATGGCCTGTAGAGCTCCAGCGTCCATTAACACAGTTGTCAGAGGAAATACACCCCTTTCTCTTCACCGTCACCTTGGTACACAATTCTTCAATTAATTTCACGTCAAGCCTCAACATTGTGTCCCTCACGCTGCCAAGGATCGAATTATTGCCAGGATGCCACGAAGGTCACGAGCGTTGTTTCCCCTGTTTCGGTTGTCGCCTCCGTTTCTATCATCGGCTATCTCCACTCCGCCTCGGCATTGATCATCACCTAAGGGAGAGCTCCCGCGCGAACCCTAGATGCTTCCCATGTCTCATGCTGAGATTGGGTTGGTAACTTATGGATGCTTAATCTAAGGTGGTGTGCTTGGTATGAAATGTTCAGTTGATCGGGAATTGTTATGGTTGGTGCGACGGTGGAGTCGGTCTGCGGTGGTGGTTGAATTGGTTATGGATTTGTCCGGATGGGGGAAAATATGGACGATGTCTGGCATGAATGCTCTGTGGAGTTGGATATGTAAGGAAAGGAAAATCTGAACAAGAAGAGTATTTGTGCTGGGTAGAGTGTGGGCTTGCCTAGGATGAACATAGAGTAACACATGCAAGTGTGGGCTTGCCTAGGATGAACATAGAGTAACACATGCAACTATGATGCTCCCATCAAGGGGTAGTTTCAATATGATGCGTAGCCATCGCGCGGCAGTACAAGTATGGTGCACCAGCAGCTTGCGCTCTTCGGAGGCACCCTAGGCCCACTCTTGAGTGACCAGGTTGGGTCATCATTGCATGAAGTGACTTGAACACACATCGTGGGGCCGTGAGATTAGTTTAGGTCGACAGCCTTTTTATGTCAAGACCGGACACCTCGGAGCTGTGAGACTGGTTTGGGTCTGCAATCCACCTAAGTAAAAACAAGGTTCCTCATGGTATGTGTGGACTACAACGGGAAGATGGCGAGTGTCGAAGAGCATGTATGGTTACTTTGGTTAGTTTGGATGGAACAACACAGGTTAGGGTCGTTGATTGTGTGGATGGTCATCAAGAATGGTTGTTAGATTGAGTTGACCCCCATTGTTTACTAAAGACTAATCAATAAATAAATGAGATAGATAGGGCAGCTTACAAATACCTTTAAAACCGGCTTTACGCAAATAAAAGAACCTCTTCCCTTCTCTTGAAACCCTTATCACTAAATGCATTAGGAGGTGTGTTAACTAGCTAGTGTTTGAATGACACTGACCTCATATACTCTTACTCTTTTAGATGAAGGTCATGATGTGGATCCCTACAAGTGTCACAAGGATGCATGAGGGTCCGAGCTTCGACGACCATGACGAGATTTAAGGTTCACTCGGCCAGTCGCTTGCAAATATGCATAGTCACTGAAAATTCTTTTGGTCATCCTTATGTTTCGCGCGTGGACCATAAACTTTGATGATGACATACATATGACCTGTTGACCATACTATTATTGATCCTACGACCTGGATCTATGTTCTGTAATATTCATGTTGATGTTTCTCCATATGTACAAAATGATATCTGACTATGTATTATGAGCACTAGTATACTGATTTAAGGACTAGTGCATGTAAACAGCAGTTCTCTGGTAAGTATAATTTAAAGGCCGACACCGTGAGGGAGGCAGAACATTGGTGGTGTTGGGAGGTGAGAGGTGGAGCATCGATCGGTGGCTAGTGTGGAGACCGAACGTTGGTGGCCAGTGAGACAGAGGGGACTGACAATTGATGTGGAGATTGACGACGGTCGTCAAACCCATGTGAAGTTTGGAGGCTTTTTATGAACCGTCTTTGATAATATTTGACATATTTTTAATGAAATCATCTCGGATGTTCAAGTAACTGAGACAGTTCTTGCTTGCCTCAAGTATTAGAGAAGGTTTTGTAAAATAACCGTTTTAGATGTGTGGCGCGACTGGTTCTGCCGCTAATTATTTGAGAGACGGTTTTTTGGAGAAACCTCAAGCCGGCCGTCTTTCATGAGGTGTTTCTAGGAGCCTTTATGTAATTAGGGTGAAGACCGATCTAGTTGCATCGGAAGGAATAACAGAATCACGTGATCGAGGCTGAATTACTTGGTTAGTACTTAGTGTTGGGTTTGGCTTGTGCAGGAAAACTCAAGTGGCCACACTGATGCATGCAATCCAATAACTTGACAAGGTCTCGTCAGTGCAAACGAGCGAACTATATAGCTAGCTTGGCTCGAGCTCGTTTTCAGCCGCGAGCAAGAGGCCAGGTTCGGTCTGGGCTCATCTGCAAACGAGACGGATCAAAGCCAAGCACGAGCTAAACTTAATTTCATACCTAGATTTTTCCGGCATTGCAATCTTGGGAACGAATAAAAGGCTAGGCGACAGTAGCACTGCAGCAGGCAGATGGAGCTGCACGTACTGGACTACTGGTGCAAACTAACCAACAAATGCATACACTACAGCAAAACGAAGTTTTTTCGTCGGCCGATAATTTCGATAATACCGTAATTTCGTCGGTTTTATTAAACCGACGAAAATAATACCGTAATTTCGTCGGTTTTCTTAAACCGACGAAAATAGATATAAAAAATAAAGTATTTTTCCGGTTACAGCCGCTGATTATCCCCACCCGTCCTGCGCCCCCGCTCACTTTGACCTAGCCGCCCCTGCCCTGCGCCCCCGCGCCGCCGCCCTTGTCCCCAGCTCCCCCGCGCCGCCGCCCTGCTCCTCCGTCTTCTTTCCCCTCTCGCTCTCGCCCCCGCGCCGCCGCCATCTGACCCAGCTCCCCGACGTGCCAGGTCGTTGCCTCCTCTCCTCCTCCTCCCGTCCACGATGGAGCGTCTCCGCCTCCTCCTCCCGGCCCTGCTGCCGCCTCCCATCTCCGCCTGCCAGCCACCCCTATTATGAGGTGCCCGGATCCGACGACGGCGAGCCTTGGGGTGGCCGGATCCGGCGACGGCAGGCCCTGGGCGGATCCATCGACGGCGGCCACCGGGGCGCTACCGCATCCCCTCACCGGAGCCGCCTCCTATTCGCCGGGTTCTTCTCGATCTGCCCTGCTGCGCAGGTCTCCTCAACGGCGGCTCTCCCACGGATCTGCACGGCGGCCGCGCAGACCTACGCGTTCCCCATCTACTGCGCCTCCTGGCTCCCCCTCGCGCACATCCTCAACCCCTCCGCCGAGGACGCCGCTGATGGGGTCGCCGCGCTCGACCCCGCCGCGGAGGCGCCCCCGGCCCTCTCCCCGTAGCCGGTGAGTGATCCATCTGCTTCCCTCGGTTGATTTTACACCAGATTTGTCGCGGATCTCGCGAGAGGATTGCGTGCTGATTTGGCGCTGCTGCTGCTGTTGTGGCGGTGATGGCGTCGGCGGTCACGGTTGGGATGCAGGTGTTCAGGCTGGGCACGGAGGAGCAGGTGCCGTACAGGATGTCCGTCCACCCCCGCGGCGACGGCGTCCTATGCGCCTTCCCCAACGGCTACAGGTACCCATCGGTGTCTGTGCACATTTCCTCACTGCTGCTTCCTGATGGTGTTATTTGTTGGTTGTGAATCCTGACTAGCTCAAATGTTAAAACGTGGTCTTTTGATGTCTGCTGCTTCCTGATGGGGATATTTGTTGGTTGTGAATTCGGACTAATTCAAATGCTAAAATGTGATCTTTTGATGTTGCTCTCTGGGCTGGGGCCTGGGGTGTGGTATTTTGGTTTGTGTTCGTTTCATGTGGTGATCTATGATAGGAACAATCGTCTGTGCAAGGTTCATGAGTCGCAAAGTCGAGTAGAATCGCTTGTTTGCCAACTTGTTGGTCAGACTAGTCGTTAACTACATTATCAATTTGTCTAATCAATAAAATATAACTTTAATACTGCAGTAAATAAACCGAAGGATCCTTGGATGGATCACATTACTCAGTGGCAAGTTCTTTCAAGCATTTAATTGTATTGTACCTCCCTTGGGTAATATTTTCATTTTTTTCTGTGTTGACTCTGTGCAGTTATTTTGATGATCTTCGCCCTTATGCAGCAGTTCAGTTTATTCCATGCATCGCCATACCTGTGATGGCTATAATAATTCCACCAATGTATACTCATTCAAGCTACTGGTTGTGGGCAGCAGGTTAGTGTCAATACTGATCATTGTCATTAACACGTATGCACTTCCTGTTTTATGTAGATCAATTTATGATTCACCGTCATATGATGTGTTCTTTGCTTGCTCAATTTTCTCATAGCTAGTAAGATGACATGATACTTAGGCTGTGTTTCTTTCCGTGTCTCACCGCGTTTAGCGTCATACATGATCTAGCTGCTGGGCGCAGAAAGAGCTGCTGGGTTTGAAATTTGAACGGCTAATAAGCAGTAGACGCACGGGAACGCGCGGGGAGATGGATCGCTGAACGCTGCTCGCCAGCACAAAGAAACACAGCCTTAGATAAGTTTAAACTATTTGTAAATTTCCTGGAATGACTGACCACGAAAGTTTCTCTGTTTCCTTTTCTCCTTTTTATCTTACATTATTGACCAGTGACAAAATAAGCTCATATTTTTTGTCCGCGTATTTGTTTTTATCTGGAAATTCATAGAACAGTCTAGAGCACACTTTAAAAAATATCTCTTGTTGTTTTTGTTATTTGGTTGTGAGATGAAACGATGATTTAAGAATGAGTCACATAGTGCCGTTTCTTTTAAGCTTGATTTAATGTAATCCGAGTACATGATCTGCATTTCTATGAGTGGACCCATCAGACTGTTAGTGGTCATACACTCAAGCATTTGTGTGCTGCAATGGTACCGGTTTTCCTGACTATCATGCAAGCTAAAAGGACTGCTGAACCAGAAAGGTATGCTTCTGTACTGCTTGTTTGAGAACAACATTTCTTATCCATTGGAAATGGATCAATTTAGATCACATGGACATCTGTAATCTGAATTGATTTCAACTAGTTCAACTATCTTGACCTGTTAAATGGAACTATTTTGAGCAAATTAAATGGAAGATCAGGAGCTAAGCTAAATGGTGAGAAATTCTTATCTGTCATAACCACTTGCCATTCTCCGCCAAAACACAAATCAGGCCTTACTTGGGGCTACATGGAGTAAACATTGACATGATTTTTTTTTTCTCTAGTTGCAAACTGAAACAATCATCTGGGCAAACACAGTCCCAGTGGTTGACCATTGGAAATTACTACTCAGTACTCATAAATTATTAGTTTTGTGATTCAATTTTCTATTCCTATTTCAATGAAGTTGAAGTTATCCTTCCAGACCAGTTACTAAAGTTTATCAGAAATTCAGTTTTTGCATTAGTTGCTTTTAATTCAGTAATTAAATTTTGCCCTCAAGTTCCCTCAAAACTTGGGATAACATTACATGGTAGGCATGGTTATAAGTAAAATTGTTCCTGTGGAAGAAAACAGCTTTTGCATTTATCTTGGGTAATTGTCGTGACTCCATCGGCTGCTGAATTAATGTTCAGCCTTTTGTAAGCGCTTTCATCTCTATACTGCTATGCCATTGTGATTTATGAAACTTTGCTGTAATGCAGAGTCAGTTTACTCCAGAAGTGGAAGATCAGTTGGATCACCATGAGAGAGAATCGTTTCAAGGATAGAGAAACGGTTAGTGTTGAATGCAACTATGCTGCAGTTTCAGAAACATCTGAACAGTAGATATTTGGCCTTATCGTGTATGGATTTTCGTGTGATTTTTTCAGGTACATAAGTTGCATTGCATAAATCACATTTTTGTTTATCTATGCCAAATACCATGACACCCTGTATTTTTTGGCATAAACAATTCCTTTGCATACTGGTTAACAATAATTACACACATTAGTCTTAGACCATAACTGTTCTTGAGTTAAAACTTCGCAGTTTGCTTAGTTGCTCAGGTATTGATTCCTTTCCTCATCATTTCCACAATTATAGAGCTCTTAGCACTGGTTAATTGTAGAGCTCTTCATTTATGGTGATGCAAATTATAAAGTATATTTATTGATTAGCAAAATTAGTTTTTACCCGCTTTTATCTTTTGTGTTCTGCATACAGAGACATTTACTAATTTGAATTACATACGAACTACACAGATGCAGGCGATCTTTTACATTCATTACCGCAGATGGTGTACTACCTAGGGCCTGTGCTGCAATAATACACTCTTGGGGATCTCTGTTTAACCGTAATCCACCGAGCTACTTAATGTGTTCGGCACTTAATGCTCCTTAGATATGAGGAATAATACTTAGTTGGACTCTGCAAATATACTTTGGTGGAATAATGTGTTCCATTATCTTTTCTTCCTGCAGTTAGAGACTTAATGATTTCTGTGATGTTGGTTACAAGTTTGTGATGATATGAATATCTGTGAATTTTCTGAATTTCTATGAATTTTCTATGATTTTCTGTGATTTTTCTGTGAATAACCTGTTTTTTTTATAAAAAAAATATGTAATTTCGTCGGCCAAAACCGACGAAATTAATGGTCTTGGCCGACGAAATTACTAGCCACGTCATTCAGAGCAAACCGTGCGCATTTTTTTTTGCTGACGTGGCACATAATTTCGTCGGCTAAAACCGACGAAATTAAGCGCCACGTCACCGTTCCGTTGCCCGCGCTGTGCATCGGTTTTGTAATTTCGTCGGCCTAAAAAACCGACGAAAATACTGTAATTTCGTCGGCAACCGACGAAAAGACAGTTAATTTCGTCTGTTATATTTCGTCGGCTTAATTTCGTCGGCAAACCGACGAAAATACGTTAATTTCGTCGGTTTTCCCTTAATTTCGTCGGTTTTTGGTCGACGAAATTACTGCGCTTTCCTGTAGTGATATATGCATGCATGTGCGATGAACACATGCATATATGCATACCATCTAACCAACACTGGATCCATACTGGACCTACTCTTGGTAGGCGAGGACATGATATGCAAGTGATGGAACATAGCATAGTCAATGCATGCATGTATGCCCAAGAGACCAAGAGTTTGGATGCATGGTTAATTCATCGGCCTTGTGTAACGCCCAAAAATAAAAATCTCCGACACACGAGCTCACTCGTGGTTGGAGCTATTAGCTGCCCGTTTGGAGCCTTGCGATGCATGGAGTCGTGCCCGTGCAGATGCAGGGCCGTGATTGCTGGACGCTTGCATGCCTGCCCAGCTAGCTCAACAAGGACAGCATGTCAGCTTGCAGAGGCACTCAGGCAACACAGCCTCAACTACTGTGGAGGTGTCTCTCTACGTACGATTAATAATCATTGCCATAGCTGCTGCATGCTATACGTACGTATATACATGTGTATTATATATCGAATTCATATGTTCGTCAGCACAACCCAAAAAAAAAAAGGGAAAATTCGATACATATAATACGGTTGGCCTTGCTAGAAATTCATTCACCTTTCGTCAAATAAGACTGAGCACACCGGGCACGCAAATTGTTCGTGTTGCAGATGAATGGCTAGCAAGTCTCAGAAGTGGAAACTTTATCGTAGCATATATGTAAACAAACTAAGAAATGTTCAAGTGTTTGAAAAGAGAGTATATATGTGCTTTAATTTGATATTATAAAAACAATTAACAAGGATTAATTAGATAGATGATATTGCAAATATCAAATACATATCGCATTAATAAAAAATATCATTACAAAGCACAATATTGTAAAAGTGCCATTGCAAATGTTTATAAAAAAGGCTACAGGTTGGCCGTCTAGACGCGCGTAGACGCGGGACGTTACAGTGGGGGCACGCTGCAGCCATTTGGGGATGGGTCCCACAAGCAATTTTTTCTTTTTTGTGGCCATAAATTTTGACTGGGTGCTCTAATCCACCAACCGTTTGCACCAACGCGTTCCTCGTATTTTTACGAACAAAACAAGACGTATGTTGCCATATAAACTCCAATCTTACCTAATGAAACTTGAGTTTTGCATACTGAAACTTGAATTTCATACTCGTTAAACTTGTCGAACTGTCATGTTTCATCAGGTTTAATCCAAGTTTCATCAAGTTTCAACAGATTTCATCCAAGTTTCATTAGGTTTCATCTGGCGCTCGCCTTCATCAACACGTGGTCCAAATTTTATCAGCACACGTCCAAGTTTCACTAGTATACGTGTCAAGTTTCATAAGTGGGTTCTCCTACGTTCACATAAAAAAAATTGAAAAAGTGAAAAATTGAAAAAAATAAAAAAAAATAAAAAGTATTTAAAATGGGCTGCCCTCGATTTTAGAAGAATTATGAAATTTATTCCATGCATTTTGAACACTGTTTGAATTTTATAAAAAAAACAGAAGTTTAATTGAAAAATTATCAACTACACATCTAGCCAGCTGTCACGATTGGGAGTCGGGCTCCACGAGTTGAGCTTATTTGTTGATTGTGGACAACGGACCCCTCTCCTCAAGGGCTTTGTGTTCGGGGATGGCAGATCATGCAAGACACGGAGGGGGAGACGATGATTTTTATCCTGGTTCAGGCCCCTCGCGGTGGAGGTAATAGCCCTACGTCCAGCCTTTCTTGACTATGAAGAACAAGAGTGCATGGTGGTGCCAGATTAGATGTAGGTGGTTCCCGGCGTGTTCATAGGATGAACACCCGCTATACTACGGCCCTCACACAGGAGGACGAGGTGTACATATGTGATAGAGATCTATCGGGTAGATGATCTCGGTAGAAGATGGGAGAGCCCCCCACGCAGGAGTGGTATTTATACTCGGGACTACGGGTACAAAACGGAAAGAGCTATACATGGTAACTACCCCTAACTTGTAGGCTAAGTCTTACATGCCTTAGAGATTACTTCGGGTACCGACTTGGAGATGAAGTCGGTGGAGAGCCACGCCGCTAGGAAACCGTAGGAGCACTGTCACGTCTTGGGCCGAGCCGGACTGCGCAGCTTCGTCTTGATCAACTGCTCCGAGCAAAGGTCCGCCTGGCAAGAACGCCGATGACCGGTAGGACTCGGTCCTGGCACCGCGAGATTGCCGGTGTCATTGCGGATACCTCATCGGGCAGGGTACGTTATCCAATCCCCGACAGCTAGTCCTCGAGCCTTAAGTGAGATGAATCATCTCCTTGAGGCTGAATGTCATCAATGAGGGATTAGATTCTTGATAGTAAAGAGTGTACCACTGCATCTGGTAAGATCAGATCTTCCGGGAGAATGAACATAGCAAGTCGCGAGATGGACTCATGTTGTTGCATCCAGGTATGAACATACCCAGGAAATCATGAATGGAAATAGGGAAACCACCTCTCGGGCTAGAGTTTGCCCGAGAAAATAGAGATTGCGCTATCGAGCAAATGTCGTGCTCAGGAGCGAAGGTGATGTGCCCCCAGACGTAAATCTTATGCTAGGAGCAGACAATGCATACGAGGGGAAAGATGACCCAGTCCCCGAGCGTAGAGCTCGTCAAAGGAACCAGGTAAAGAGATCTAGTCCCCGAGCACGGAGCTCGTTAAAGGGACCAGAAAATGCGACCAGGTGAAGACTTACCCGGTAGGAGACCATCCAGTCCCCGAGCGCGGAGCTCGCTGCGAAGAGCTGCCCGATGCGAGGTGATCCAGTCCCAGAGGTGATCCAGTCCCCGAGCACCGAGCTCGTCGCGGGGACCAGACGCGCGCTTCGGGCGAAGAGCTACCCGGTACGAGGAGATCTAGTCCCCGAGCACGGAGCTCGTCGCGGGGACCAGACGCCCGCTTCGGGCGAAGAGCTGTCCGGTGCGAGGTGAATCACAACCCGATGCAGTCAAAGCCCCAAGAGAACGTGTGAAATCAACACTTTACCCATGACGTATTCCTTGCGACACTGTAAGCGTTGTCTTGGCAATGCAGAACCGACGCTTAGAGTGTCCGTTGCGATGAGAATCGGCTTACGGTGGGCAGGACTCCGTTAGTGGCGCACTACCTTGACTTAGAAGAACTGTGAAGGTCAGTGCCGGGCAAAGGCAAGAAATCATACGCGGGTGGCATGCGCGGAGCGTACCCGGGAAGAGAGGGATGCAGACATCGGTTTTGGTAGGGAAGTCTGGAACCTCGCCGCAACCATCACTAGTGTCTAACGTTCCCCGCTCCTGTATTTCCTGTAGAAGATGAACAAGAAACGAGCCAGCAAGGAAAAAAGAGAGCAAGCACAGGCTCTAAGAACAGCCAAGCGAGTTTTGGAAAACACGTTAAAGACGACCTGCCCGCACAGGACATAATTTTTTCCGGGTACGTCCCCCGATAGCATTAGTGTCACCTCGGCGAATGTTGAACCGATGCCAGAAGTGCCCGTTGCGATGAGAATCAGCTTATGGTGGGCATGCCGTTGTGATGAGAATCGGCTTACGGTGGGCAGGACTCCGTTGGTGGTGCATTGTCCCAGATTACCGTGCCAGGAAGGATGTAGCATGGATAAAAAGACATGTGCGGGTAAGTGCAGCCCCGCTATGACTAAGATCGCTAACTAGGAAAGGCGATCGGGACCTTAGCCGCAAGCAAGACGTGCGAGGCGAAATCTTATCCGGGCATGGACCCGTGTAGCGTTGGTGTCACCTTGGCGGGTGCGGAACCAATGCCAGGAGTACCCGGTTGCGATAAGAATCGGCTTACGTTTGGGCATGCCCGTTGCGATGAGAATCCGCTTACGGTGGGCAGAACTCCCTCGGTGGTGCACCGCTTTGTTAACCGAGCCGCATGTGTCGCTGCGATAAAAGACATGCTCGCACGCGGGGAGCGCTACGGGAGCGAAAGACAGGGCTGATTTGTCCCTTTATTAACCGGGCAGGGGTACAGCGACGACCCTGGGTTTATAAAGATCTAAATGCGGACCCGAGCAACGAGGTTTTAAAGAAACCAACGCTAAGGAAAGGAATTGAAAACTGGAAACGTACCGGGGTTGCCAAAATTCGCGTGCATGTACGAGACGCCAACTTGTTTCGCAGATTCCTGCTGATCCGGAATGAGTTTTGAGGTGGGACCAGATCCATTGGAAAGTTTATCGCGTCTGCTTTCCGTGAAGTGGTGGAACGTACAAAACAAAGGTCGTTTGTGATCGGGGCGCCCGTTTTAGTGCTGACCGGTCAGGGAGGTGATCTAGTCCCCGAGCACGGAGCTCGTCGCGGGGGCCAGACGCGCGCTTCGGGCGAAGAGCTGCCCGGCGCGAGGTGATCTAGTCCCCGAGTACGGAGCTCGTCGCTGGGACCAGACGTGCGTTCCAGGCGAAGATCTACCCGGTGCGAGGTGATCTAGTCCCCTAGCACGGAGCTCGTCGCGGGGACTAGAAGACCCTAGGCCTCGTCGTCGCCACCGAAGACGGCAACGGGATTCGCCATGGACCCGGATAAGCACCGCGCAGGTCCCATGGAATCATCAGAGATGAGGAAAAGATCTTCTCGATCCCCGGAAGGAAGAACGCTCCATGTCTTAGGTCAACCATCACGGAGGATAGTCCTTGAGAAGGAAAATCTCGATGATGAGATCATCGGGTCCCCACGGACGGCGCCAGCTGTCGACGGTTGGGAGTCGGGCTCCACGAGTCGAGCTTATTTGTTGATTGTGGACAACGGACCCCTCTCCTCAAGGGCTTTGCGTTCGGGGATGGCAGATCATGCAAGACAAGGAGGGAGACGATGATTTTTATCCTAGTTCAGGCCCCTCGCGGTGGAGGTAATAGCCCTACGTCCAGCCTTTCTTGACTATGAAGAACAAGAGTGCATGGTGGTGCCAGATTAGATCTAGGTGGTTCCCGGCGTGTTCATAGGATGAACACCCGCTATACTACGGCCCTCAAGCAGGAGGACGAGGTGTACATATGTGATAGAGATCTATCGGGTAGATGATCTCGGTAGAAGATGGGAGAGCCCCCCACGCAGGAGTGGTATTTATACTCGGGACTACGGGTACAAAACGGAAAGAGTTATACATGGTGACTACCCCTAACTTGTAGGCTAAGTCTTGCATGCCTTGGAGATTACTTCGGGTACCGACTTGGAGATGAAATCGGTGGAGAGCCACGCCGCCAAGAAACCCTATGAGCACCGTCGCGTCTTGGCAGGCGGATCACAGGCAGACTTCGTCTTGATCAACTGCTACCGAAAGCGTAGGTCCGCCTGCAAGAACGCCGATGACCGGATAGGACTCGGTCCTGGCACCGGCGAGGTTGCCGGTGTCATTGTGATACCGCCGCGGCGGGGTTATCCAATCCCCGACACCAACGTCCGCGGGAACGGGTGGCTGATCGGACGGTCGTCGCTGGTCTGGCGCGCGCGTCCGGACGGACGTCCAGACCCTCCACCAATGTTTATAGACAAAGTACCGATAGTTTTGCTCCTGGTTGCTTGTTCACCTTTGTCCTTTTCTCTCAATGCCTCTCTCTCCCTCTCTCCCTCTCTCTCTCTCTCTCTCTCTCTCTCTCAAGCTTAACACCTTCCACATGGCCAACGACACACCTTCTCCATCTTTGGCGCTGTCTACTCTTGCACGGTCATTGCACCATCACAAAGTTCATCCCTTTAACCTCTCCTCACCCTCCATTTCTAGATCCACATCGACATGCTCATCTAGGGATTGTTGTTGCCGCGCGTGACATGATGACGACGATCTAGTTGTAATGAGGAAGACTATTGGCAATGGAACGGGAGTTCACGACAGTGAGGGGAAGCCAACTGACATGGATCTAGTGAGGGGAGGCCGCCACCACTAGCCAAGAGCTCAGAGAGTATTTGTGAGAGCTTGCGAAGGGGCATTGTAGCTCAAAGAGAGCTTGCTGGAGTTTGGGATGGACCATTAGTATCTGTGAGAGCTTGTGAAGGGGCATTGTAGCTCAAAGAGAGCTTGTTGGAGTTTGGGATGGACCATTGGAGCTCTTGGAGTGTCGCCGAAGCTTAAGGAGACTTGTCGATGTCGAACTCACCGTTTTTGGCCTATCCAACAACCACAATCATCGACGTCCATAGCTTCCACCATGGTCATGGCCATTGTCTTGACCCTAAGCTTTCTCCTCTCATTCCTACTCTAACTAGAACCCTAGCTTGTTAGTCTAGCCATAGAGGAGGTAAGGTCATGTTGCTACCACTATAGCCAAAAGCTTAGGAAAAGCCAACTAGAGTTTGGGGAGTGCCGTTGGAGCCATGATGGGCATCACCATATGATGGCATTGGGGAGCTCTAGCTAGATTTGAAGTTTGGGGCTAACAAAGAAGTGTCCATTTCCATTAGAAATTAATTACTAGATATTGGTAGAAAGGTGCATTGATATTTGAATATGGCATTGGTACAATTACCGAACTTCTATAATGGCACATTTTTTATGTAGTGTGTTGTAATGGCATTTTTCTGAATCAACATATTTAATTTACACTAGCATCTACCTAATAAGGGATAATTGATGATTTTCCTTGAAGTTGGGTGAGCTTCGATAATATGTCCAAAGTTGAATGACCCTTGATCATTTTCCCTAGAGGACTTTTGTGAAAAACAAATCTTTCAATCCCTAGATCCTTGTGGTTGCCTCCTCTCCATGAGATCCCCATCGGCGTACCTCCGTAGGTGCTTCTGCCACCCGCCAAATCAGTTGAGTAGCACCACCGCACCACCGACAATGCGTCCTCGCCGGCCCCGCGAGCGCTAGCAGTGAGACGAGGTCCATCAGGGACGTGCCCCACTCAATGAAGGGGTCGGAGTCTGGTGGGAGGAGGCTACAAAGAGCGGAGGCAGCATCCGTGGAGTAGGGGAGATAGAGCGAGGAAGAGGAAAAGGAGGCACGGTTGCGGAGGGACGGTCGGTGGGGTGGGTTCCAGGGGATCCTGGCAGCAAGGAGGTGACCACCATGGTTGCGGGGGATAAGGGTGGGATAAATAGGTTGAATATTAAATAGGAAGTTTTAAATTTGCGCATAGATCCTCACATACCAAATGATCAAAGCATATCCAACTTTAGACATATTATCAAAAGGTCATCTAAACCTGTGAGTAAATCATCCATTACCCCCTCTAAGCAACCCAATTAACAGTGGGTACGTCAAAAGGGCAACCTATCATGTATAAAAGCAATCATAAGCAGCAGCTAGCTTTTCCTAACATTTCCCTCCGCAGCAACCAAGTACAAAACGAAAGAGAGAGAGAGAGAGAAAATCATCGGTACCCTCTCTCACATACCCCATATATCTTATCCGTCGCTCCCACATAACCCCATTCGCAGCAGGGATATCGAAATAGCCTCCTCACACCTCTGCTTTCTTCCTTCTCCCCCCTCTACTTGCGATGTCCCCCGTCATCGCTTACCTGTCTGTCTGGCTGTCTCTACGTAGTACACAAAAACATAACCAGCTTAATTAATTAACACTGCATTTGGCTCCTGGCTAATTAAATTAATTAATCAGCTTCTCCCAGGCTGCTCCGTTTCTAGTGCGTGCTTAACCAGAGAAAGAAAGGAGCAGTCTTGTTCAGGAATTAAGACCAAGATGTGATGCGCAAGCTGGCCGTTGCTTCAGGACTTTTTCTCGCGTTCCGATAGAACCCATTCCGTGTTGATTGCTGCCGCTTGGATTCTCTCTTTCTTTTTCGCTCTTCGTTATCTTCGACAGTTTTTTTTTTCACAAAATTTAACTCTTGACTCACTGAAAAATATCATTTAATGGTGCCGTTTGGTTTGGGATTTTGTAACGTAATGTCATTGTAGCGGAATCTGATTGCACTAAAACTTGTTTGGTCTCGAAATTAAGGAATGCAATCAAATATAATGAAACATATATATTTCTATACTGTTCAACTGAATGCTCCGAATATCACTTCAATAAAATGTAATGATACAGACTCCCTAGCACTTAGTATGTGTTGCCTCATTGCGACCTAGAGCACGTCCCTTCCCCTCTTCTTCCCTGTCTGTCATCCTTTTCCCCTCTCCTTCTTCCTCTCCAATGCACTTGCTCATTGTGTCTCCACCACCATCGTTACACCTACACATGGTAGCCTGGTAGGTGATTGCCCTTACCGCCTCGCTGTTCCCACTTATTCCTTTCACTACTACACTGGTCTCACCCACCTAAATTCGGTTGCCGTGTGCTGATCCACTCATGGTCGCTGCCCAATGCCCTCCTCAGTCACCCTCCAAGCCTAGGGGAACATGTGAACCCCACTCGAATCTAGTGATGCACACTAATGACGGAGGAAAGGAGGGGGGGGCGGATGCCAAAGGGGGTAACTTAGGTCACAGGGAAAAAAACTCAGGCGACTACTAGCTAGGGAGAAAAATATATAGAAAAGAGGAGAGAGATTCCTATATTTAGAGGGTGAGAGAGAAAATCTCTAATATAGGAAACAATATATAAGAAGCTCGTATGATAGATAATCTCAACAATAGTAAAAAGCGACGCATGGAGCCTTGGTCCACTAGATATGCTTATCACATTTGATATTATCAGCTTGTCCATAGAGCATCTCGAGGCGATTTCACATTTTACTGTTCACTACGAAAGTTGCTGGAGAATGATTTTTTCGAGAATATAGCGTCAAATATGAAAAATAAAAAATTAAGAAATTTTTTTAGGGAATATGGTGAATAGTGTTAGAACAAATGGTCGTTGACCCATATATTTGAGACCAATTTTTTATTTGAAAAATAAAAAATTAAGAAATTTTTTTAGGGAATATGGTGAATAGTGTTAGAACAAATGGTCGTTGACCCATATATTTGAGACCAATTTTTTGGAAAACACCAAAGACACATGTATGGAAGGGAATGTAAAAACTCTTTAGTATCATATTGTGTGGGAGGCAGGACGACACACTAATTTAAATAGTGAAGTGTGCTCCTTCTCACTAGCGCACGTGGGAGGTAGAAAGAGAAGAACACGCGCTTGCTCGCCACGCCAGGTGCAGGGCCTGGGCGTGCAACACCTGCATGAATGATCAATTGAAACCAAGCCCAAATGCTACAATCTGATTCGGTTACCACATTATAGTCATAGCAACAGGGCCATCGTCATCTCTTGATTTTTTTTTTAAGGTTACATACTGCTCTCTGCTCTAACCAGCAGTTCCTGATTGTCTCAGCTTACGAGTATATTGAAGATATATATGATTTCATTTGTTTTATCTTTGTCTATAATATATACAAGTTGGATAATACTTAATATTAACCTATTAGTGTTCACAAATTATCTTTTGATTACATTAGCTTTAAAAGTGCTGATTTTTTCAACAAATAGTGTCATAGAACGGGACTAGCTAGAGAGCACTCGATGGGATGCTACAGGAGGTCCACAGGGTTTGATTGCGCATGGCCACGCCAGGCGTAGCAGATTGTTTAGCCGTGTTGGAATTGCCGATCGATCGTCGTTGTTTGCGTCGATGGAGTAGCCTGATAGCTCACCTTTGTCCACACTTTTCAGAAATCGCGCACGCCCAAGCTACTCTTCGTTAGGCTGCCAGTACAGTCGCGACGGTGTATTGTGTATTGTGTACTGTGGACGTGTAGTTCCTTAGCTTGGTGCACGTACTGTGATGGGATGCCAAGAACAAAGTCGGCAGAATATGACATGATCACCGTGGCAAAGAAATGTGAGGACACGATCCATGGCAATATCTTATCATGCTATGCCTTTCCTGACAACTCATTCAGGATATGTATAACACCATCAGCAATAGTGGCCCGGGCGCCCGACCCTTCCCCTTTCCCTTTCCACGTAGAGAATCTCCTTCGCTTCGGCAATGATTCGATCCTCATCTGGGATAGCCATTTCTCTATTTTCTCTTCAAACAATTTACTCTTACCTTTATCTATATTATGTTTTTCAAAGGAGGTTTTAGTTTGTTTGAACTGAAAGTTACCGAAAATTTTAATCTGGAAAAATTGTAACCTCTCGAAAAACGTTTTAAAGAGCTCAAAAAATTATAAAAAATTTTACGGACTCTGAAAACAACTATGTAAAACCCCATAAAAATGACTAAAAAGTATGACATCATTTGGGTTATAAAAAAAATAAATTTTCATTTAATTAAATTTAGTCCGAAACAAGCGAGGCCAAAGCGGTGCTGTTGAAGATAATAGAAGAGGAACCAATATGCGAAATGAACGGAATATGGTTGCTCGGAGGAATATGGCTGCTAGTAGCGTTATTTATCCCGGCTAGGAGGGAGAGATTAATGGAGAATCGGTCATGTCAAAAACAAAAGATTGGAGAATCGATCGGCCGGACAGCAGAGGCACGGACAGACACACCACCATGCCACACGTACTGAACGCGCATATCACGAAAAGCTACCTCAGGCCCATCCAAAAGTCCCAAAGTTAGCGAAGAAAACAAATCCATGTGATCTCCCCCCTCCCTCCTCTTCCCTTCTCCCCACCATCCACCGGCCTTCACCCCTCTCTCTCTCTCTCTCACACACTTTTGCTTGTGCATTTGCTTTTTGAAGCAGGCAGGGAGGGCTAGATTCAAAAGTAGAAAGAAATTACAGGTGGGGGAGAAAAATAGCCCTCCCCGAAAGTCGAGAAGTAGCTCTAGCTAATTACAAAAGGCGCGTCTGCAGCCTCCCAAAGGCGCAGGGTATCCAAAAGCTGATTGAAAAAAACAACGACGGTCTTGTCGGTGGTCCAAAAATCCGGTTGTTTCGCCGAGCCATATGCTCAAGTAAGGCGACGGAGACGGAGAGCACGCCGGGGAGCCGACACATCCCCGAGTATGTCCGAGGACCACCAATCGGTTAAAATTTGCTCGCGTGAAGCCATTTCGGAGGTGTAGACGCCAAGGGTTTAGCAACGCAGTCTGGACCGACCGACTTTGGGAAAAGGTGCATCAAGGAAAAGGTGCTCTGGTGTCTCAAGGTTCCTCCTGCAGAGAGGCCAGAAGTAGTCGTTCGGCAACTGACGACGTAGCAGGGCATCTGCAGTGAAAACTCGGCGGTGAAGTAGCGTCTAGAGGAAGAATTTGCACTTGGAAGGTGCCCACAACTTCCACGATTGATGCAGGGCCGGTCGTTGCACCCGTCCCGAGAATTGAAGCGGGTAGGCCGACCGCGACCGAGAAAACTCCGTTGGTGGTGAACCGCCAAGGAAAGTGATCGGGTTCTACCGGGTTAAGCCGCAAGGTAGCCACACGCTGGAGGAGCAGAACGAGCTCAGGGATCAGCTCAGGAGTTAGGTTACGCCTCAGATCGTTGATCCAAGTGAAATTGGAGGTCGCTTCAAGCACAGATCTATTTTTCCTGGAGGAGGCCTTGAAGAGGCCAGGTGCGAGCAATCGTGGGGCGAAACCAAGAGCCATGGTCGCCCCGAAGGAGGCGGAGCGCTGCTTCAAGGATGACGGCAGAGCCGGGAAGCTCGATGTCGGGGTTAGGGCAGGCAAATGAAGCGGGCCCAGGCGGGCAAAGTTGCTGCCGGCAAAGCCGAGCCACCTAAGTCTTAAGGCTCGGAGAAGCGGTGGAGATCAAGGACGCCAAGGCCGCTTAGGGAAGTGGGTGAACAAACCACGCCCACCGATCCCGCCAACCACGCTATGATTGTCCGAACTGCCCAAAGCCACCTCTTGGAGAGCATCGATCTTCTTGATGACCGAGTTGGGGGTTTGAGGACCGATAGCACGAAGTGGGAAGTGCGATTAGCACGGCTTTGAGGAGTGTTAGTCGGCCTCCTTGGACATGAATGGTCCCCTCGCCACCGCTAGCCCGAGGCCACCTTATCGATAAGAGGTTGAAGTGAATATGGCGCAGCTTTGCGAAGAAAGCGGCATCCCTGTAGTGATGGGGAATGTGGTTTGTTGGGCCGGAAGGCTTGCGGGATGGGAGCAAGGTGGAGGCAGAGCAATCGAATTGGGACCACTTGGCTTTTGGAGAAGTTGGTACGGAGGCCGTGATGTTTCCAAAGCTCGAGAATCTCAAATGTATGAGACATTGTCGTGCGGATGGGTGGAGGAAGATGGCCGCATCGTCGGTGAACAAGGAGATGTGGGCATCAGAAGCGGGCCGCTCGGGTTTGAGCACTCAAGGTGGTAGCCTTTGCCGAAAGATAGACCAAGGGCTCAATGGCTAGGTTGAACAAGAAGGGGAGAGCGAGTCACCTGCCGCAAGCCGCGACGATCTTTGGATGGACTCGATGGGGTGGTGTTGAGGAGAACCCCGAGGAGGAGGTGGCTAAGGATAGGCGATCCATCCACGCCAACGGTTACCGAAGCCACAGCCCTGAGATTATCGAAAGGTATGTCCAAGATACGTGAGTCGAAGGCCTTAGCGAGGTCCAAATTGAAAAAGGTGGGGTGCAGTTGTGGAGGCCATGGCCTTCATTTGGGCGAGTAGGAAGTTTTGCTGTATGTGCCTTCGTTTAATGAAGGCACTCTGGTAAGGCGTGATCAACTCATCCATGAAAGGAGCTAGACGCGAGGCTAGGATTTTGGTGAAGAGTTTACCGATGCTATGGACGAGACTTATGGGGCGATAGTCCGAAGGGGATACTGGGGACTCTTTTTTGGGGAGGAGGACAATGAGGCCTTTGTTAAGGTCGGACAGGCCGGTGCCATCAAGGTTAAAGAGGCATTGCAACGCCTCGAGAAGGTCTTCCGAGACGAAATCCCAGCAGGCCTTGAAAAAGTTCCAGGTGAAGCCGTCTGGGCCTGGCGCCTTGTCATTGGGTAAGGAGAAGAGGACAGATTTCAACTCCTGGAGAGTGAGGCGCCGAGGAGGAGAGGTCACCGTGGGCATGGCGAGGAAATCCCAGTTGAAGGATCTCGGATTGACCGGGTTCGCCGAGATCGAGGAGTCACCGAAGATGTTGCTGAAGTGTTGGTGCAGGGCCTGGGCCTGCTCGCGAAACTCGGTGTGGAGGCCATTATCAGTCTGGAGAGAGTGGATATGGTTCCTGCGACGGCGGCCGCTCGCCTGAGGTGGAAATATTTGGTGTTAGCGCCCCGAGTTTGAGCCATGTTAGACGGGGCGCTGCTTCCATTTGATTTTTGAATGGAGCTTAGCCCAAGAATGCGGCTTGAGCTGTTTATGAGGTCCAGCTCGGTATGGAGATCACGGGTCTCCATAGCTAAGTCAAAAAGCCTGATGACCTCCGTTGCCACGGACAACTGGAGCTCTATGTCGCCGACCTTGGAGCGGCTCCAGGCGGATAGAGACTTTGCAGTGCGAGCAAGCTTGAACTGGAGGCGGCGCATTGGGTGGGACGGAAGTCTGGGGGGATCTGCTGAGGAATTTGATTGCCCGCGCCAGGCCTCCTCAGCGATCTGGAGGAAGCCATCTATGGACAACCAATAGTTTTCAAAACGGAACCGATGTGGCGGTCGAGGGAGACTCTCGGCCGTAAGAAGCAGTGGGCAGTGATCGGAAGCCGAGGAAGATAGGGGGAGTAAGGAGCAGGACGGGAAGAGGAGTTCCCAGTCGGCATTTGTGAAGGCCCTATCAAGGCGGACCAAGGTTGGTCGGGCTTGCTCGTTGCTCCAGGTGAAGCGTCTCCCAGAGAGGTGGACTTCGCGAAGGAGACATGTGTCAATTGTATGGCGGAAACGCGACATGAGCCTTCTGTTGAGGTTAAGATTGTTTTTGTCGGAGGCCTTGTAGATGAGGTTGAAATCGCCAAGGATAAGCCGGGGGCCATTTATGGTGGAGGCGATGGTTTGCATCTCTTGCAGGAAGAAGCGACTTGGAGGGATCATCGGTGGGCCCGTTATCGTTGGAGATGGTTCAACTTCGCCGCCGTCCGCATCGGTGACTTTGGCGAGATAGAGTGGGGAAGGATAATAGGGTCGGAAAGGGAGACGCGAATCGTCCCGGAAGAGCAAAGCCTCCTCTTGTGCTGCAATGGGCGAGAGAGGACGCCATTTAAACTCAGAATCGCACGCATCCATAAGGATCTGGTGGGAGGGGGCGGCCAGCTTGGATTCTTGGATGGCAAGGATGGTTGGTTGGTGAGTTCTTACTAAGGAAGCGACTACGTCGCGCTTGGTGCCGGAGTTGAGCCCACGGACATTCCAACAGAGAATCTTCATTGGAGACACTCGGAAGGCTTGCTCGTTGCTCCAGGTGAAGCGTCTCCCAGAGAGGTGGACTTCGCGAAGGAGACATGTGTCAATTGTATGGCGGAAACGCGACATGAGCCTTCTGTTGAGGTTAAGATTGTTTTTGTCGGAGGCCTTGTAGATGAGGTTGAAATCGCCAAGGATAAGCCAGGGGCCATTTATGGTGGAGGCGATGGTTTGCATCTCTTGCAGGAAGAGCAGCTTGGAGGGATCATCAGTGGGCCCGTATACGTTGGAGATGGTCCAACTATGCTGCCCGTCCGCATCGGTGACTTTGGCAGAGATAGAGTGGGGAAGGATAATAGGGTCGGAAAGGGAGACGCGCGAATCGTCCCAGAAGAGCGGCGAGCCTCCTCTTGTGCTGCGGCAGGAGGAGAGGGGCGCCACGAAGCTCAGAATCGCACGTATCCATAAGGATCTGGTGGGAGGGTGGCGGCTTGGATTCTTGGGCGGCAAGGATGGTTGGTTGGTGAGTTCTTACTAAGGAAGCGACTACGTCGCGCTTGGTGCCGGAGTTGAGCCCACGGACATTCCAACAGAGAATCTTCATTGGAGACACTCGTAAGGCTTGCTCGTTGCTCCAGGTGAAGCGTCTCCCAGAGAGGTGGACTTCGCGAAGGAGACATGTGTCAATTGTATGGCGGAAACGCGACATGAGCCTTCTGTTGAGGTTAAGATTGTTTTTGTCGGAGGCCTTGTAGATGAGGTTGAAATCGCCAAGGATAAGCCAGGGGCCATTTATGGTGGAGGCGATGGTTTGCATCTCTTGCAGGAAGAGCAGCTTGGAGGGATCATCAGTGGGCCCGTATACGTTGGAGATGGTCCAACTACGCTGCCCGTCCGCATCGGTGACTTTGGCAGAGATAGAGTGGGGAAGGATAATAGGGGAGGCGGCGGCTTGGAGTGAGAAATCAAGATGGAGATGGGCACTCTTCGGCGAGAGCAGAACCGGAGGCCGCGAGATCGACGCGTGGGTGCCCAAGGCCGCAGAGGTCAGCAATGGCGGAGCAAGCGGTATGGGCGAGCGGCCCAGAGGGGAAAAGCTCCTCGAGCTGGGTGGCTAGGTCCATGACCTCCAGAGAGCGGGAGGTACCAAGGCGGCGAGCTAGAACGCCCTGCGCCTTGCGTATGGCTGGAACAGAGGACGATCCGGCGGAGACAAGGCAGACGAGAGGAGGCTATCTGGTGTTCTGACGGACCCGGCGGGGTCGGCCAGCGTCTTGAGTGGTCCGGGCCGAGGTGGAGGTAGGAGTAAGGGTGCGGTAGAGGTGGTGGCCACAGCAAGGAAGGCAACACCAAGACAGGTGGGGTTAGGGCGATGCTTGATTACTCGAGGGACATAGGGTCAAGGAGGTGGGGCCGGCGTGGGGAGGGGCTCTGAAATCCTGAAGGAAGCTCGGGCCCATAGGGAAGCGAGCCCAACGCCGACTGGGGCCCAAGAGGAGGGCTGCTTTCGGCCGTCTTAGCAAAGAAATGGCTGGGAGTAGGGAACTCTTGGGCAGTTCAGCAGCCCACCGCGCGAGGATGGGCGGTGGCGAGCACGGTGGGCTCTTTGGGCGGAGCAGCAATTCTTGGCGATAGCAGTGGAAGTCCGCACACCGTCGTGGCCGCCCAGAGAGGAGGTGGTCTGCGAGCGGGTGAAGCACGGAGGGGAGCATGGATGGCGATCTGCAGCTTCATGGGCCTACCAGAGCAATGGACGGGATGCGGCGAGGTGGGCGACAGCGGTGGGATGGTTTGGCTATAGCCACCAAAGTAGGAAAGCACAATGGGTGTGATGAGGTGGCGAGTGGTGGTGGCGTACTGCATCAAATGAGGCGCCCGTGGCTTTTGTGCATTTGCGATAATAATCTTTTGTACTAGTTAATTTCACCTACTTGATACTACTATTTGATTACCTTAAGCCATCGGTTAACCACACAAAAGCTTCTTCTTCTTCTCTCTCTCACTTTTGCTTGTGCGTTTGCTAATAATAATCCTTTTGTACTCGTTAATTTCACCTACTTATACTATTTGATTACCTTAAGCCATCGGTTAACCACACAAAAGCTTCTTCTTCTTCTCTTTCCCCGGCTAGCGTCTGTAAATAAATTTTGCACTACTACTGAGCAGGCCTTCCATCCCGGCACATCAGTCGAGTTACCATCAAACCGGGGTGAGGTTAACTTTCGATCCAGTTCAATGGTAACGAGGCAAAAGGACGTTTCGAGGCCGGTTGGTTCCACCAACCGACCAATAGTCGATTAGCGTGGGTTGGCGGTGGGAGTACTAGTCCCGGTTGGTGATACCAACCGGACTAACTACCGGGTCCGATAATTGGCGCCATTTCTCCTGTCACAAAAGGCCGGTTGGTGTTACAACCCGGGCGATATTAACTATTAGTCGGTTGGTGTGACAAACGGGACTATCTTGAAACTCCGATAATTGGAGCCATTTCTCCTCCGAACAAAAGTCAACTGCGTCGTCTTCTTATCGCCGCACTTGCCGAGGGAGCTCGCATGCGCTTGTGAGGAAGGAGCGGAGACCGAGCCGAGGAGCAAGGAGGCTGCCGAGGCGAGAGCAAGGAGGAGTGGGGGAGCCTCTCGCCGCTACCGGGAAGCGGTGAAAGGGGATCGAATCATCATCGAACAACGCTCGTGTCGCCCCGCCGCAGCGTCGTCACTGACCCGACCTCGCCGCTCTCGTCGTCGCAGCGCCGCCGCCCGTTCGTCGGCGCCTCTCCGCCACGCCACTGAGGTACATTTATCCACCGCATCGCGTCCTCGTTTTGATCCCACCGCCACCATCGCCACGCCGCCCGCGCAGCCAAGCAAGAATTCTAAATGCCGACCTTTATCCGTGTTTTTCCATTAAATTTCCGTCCAGATTTAGGATGTCTTGTTGGACCGTGACAACGCCACTAACATCGAAACCACGCTCCTCAACTAGATCCAAAATGTGCTGTTTTCTAAAGTGTTTTGCCCTCCACCATTGCTTGTTGTGGGGAAGGAATACCACGTAAAAAGCGCAAAAGACAAAAATACGTGGCGACCAATAATGTGCCACGTCGCGACGATGGCGGTGGCGGTGGTGATGAGGAGGCGAGGCGAGGCGAGGGCGAGGGCGAGAGCGATGGCGACGGAATGGTGGTAATGAGGGCAAGGGCAAGGGCAAGGGCGGCGGCGAGGCGAGGCGAGGCGAGGGCAGCGAGGGCAAGGGCAAGGGCAAGGGGAAGTCACGTTCCCATAGAGTGTGATTGAGACATCGAGATCACATTCTATGTTGTACTTTTTAATTTAATTTTATGCATTTAAGAATTGTTGTTGTCGAACAATTATTATAATTGTACGTCTTCAGACTTTGTATGTTTATTGATGCATTTTAATGTGTACTATCATTGGATGCTTATATGTGAAGTATCGGATTATGTTTGTATGTGTATTGTTAAATCATGTTTGCATGTGTACTAGCATTGATTAATGGAGGGGACAATGATTGGGAAGGGTATTTCATGAATGATGGATGTTAAAAAATATTATTATTTTTAATTCCACATATCTACACCAAATTCCTAATAGTATCAATGATGGATGATCTTTGCTGATTCACCCAGGAGTATTTAGCCTTGCAAGATGTTTGTTTGTATGGTATCAATATGTGTATTTAATCACAAGGTATCGTTACACTCAATGCTATGAATGTCTTAGAGGTTCGCCACTCATTAGACTTTATGCATATAACGAAGAATGTCTGCGTGAACTTGCTAGGATTCCTAGATATGTACGGCAAATCAAAAGATACTATTCAGTCACGGAAGGACTTACAACTATTAGGACTCAGGCAGGAATTACATTCGCAAGAAAGAGACAAAGGGCATTACCTCCATCCTGCGAGCTACACTCCAAGTAAAGAAGAGAAAAAGAACATGATTAAGTTGTTAAACAATGTTAAGATCCCTTCCGGATACTCGTCGAACATAAGAAGACTTATAAACACAAAAGAGAATAAAATCGTAAACGTGAAATCGCATGATTGTTACGTGTTGATGACCCAGTTGTTGCCAGTGATGTTGAGAGGTGTTCTGCCAGACAAGGTACGAGGGACAATCGTGAAGGTGTGCTCGTTCTTCAACGCCATATCACAAAAGGTCATAGATCCAGATAAGTTATGTAATCTACAGGATGATATTGTCGCTGCTTTGGTCAACCTTGAGATGATCTTCCCTCCGTCCTTCTTTGATATGATGGTCCATCTCATGGTTCACATGGTGAAACAGTTAGAAATTCTCGGACCGTCTTCTTACACAAAGATGTTCCTTTCGAGAGGTACATGGGTGTGCTAAAAAATATGTTCAGAAACGGTCTCTCCTGAAGGATGCATTGCCTGTGGTGTTGGCACGGAAGAGGTGATTGAGTTTTGCATCGACTACATTAATGAATTGAATCCGATTGGCGTGCACAGATCACGCTATGAGGGAGGCTACAAGGAAAAGGCACTCTAGGGAGAAAAGAATCCTTTTGCAAAGATATACATCATTTAGACAAGCACATTTCACAATGTTGAAGCAAGCGCCTTTAGTGGCTCCATATGTCGATGACCACGAGAAGATTCTACGAGGCGAATACCTAGGAGGTCGAGAAAAGTGGATCGCAAACAAGCAAGTAGAGAGTTTTGGCGGTTGGCTACAAAAGCATTTGTTGGGCAAGGAGGGTGTCCACGAACAATTGCAACTCTTAGCTCGGGGACCATCAATGACAATCGTATCATGGCAAGGGTATGAGATAAATGGATACACATTTTACATCGCATCTCGGGATAGCAAGAGCACGAACCAAAATAGCGGTGTTGAATTGATGCATTGGACAAAAATGGAAACATGGACACCTATTATGGTTTTATAGAGGAAATCTGGGAGCTCGAGTACGGACCTTTGAAAGTCCCTCTATTTCGATGCCAATGGGTCAAACCGACAACCGTCCGGTTAATGAGCACGGATGACAACCGTGGACCTTAAGCAAGTGGCCTCTGGGGACGAACCGTTCGTGCTTCGCCAATGATGTTACAGATTTTCTATGTGATTGACATGGATAGCAAACCGAAAATGCAAAAGGGACGAGTACCAAAAGGCGAAGGATAATACTTGTATCTTGATAAGCCAAGACACCATGTTGTTCTTCCCGGTAAAAGAAGGATTGCCGGAGTTGAGGCGTAGCGGATGAAGAAGAGTATAATCAGTTCAACGAGTGCCGCCTTTCTCGGTGGATGTAGACATTACTATCCTCAATGGTGATGACGATGCCCTTACGTGCGCCATGACCACAACGAAGGATCACTTGTAAAAACAAAGTAGTTGCATATATGTACTATTTATCATTATTTTTCCGATAATCATATATGTACTAAATTATTTTTCAAGACACCTCATTTTCGACAAGCGTTTTGCGTCCGACCGTTAGTAGCGCCAATGAAAGCGTATTCTTGATATTTATTCTATTAAAAGGAATTAACTGGAATTTTATACTAGTTAATGTAATTTCTAGTGATGGCGAAATTTAGATATTACAAGGAATATTTCATAATATTTAGTATGTTATAATGATAATAAACTATTTACTGAACAATCTTTACAATATTACAAGAAACCTCATTTTCTAGATATTTTCAATCCATTTAAACAATGTGCCCCCACTTATACCGACAAGCGTATAGCGTCCAACCGATTAGTAGCGCGAGGCAAAAGCGCTGGCTCATCAGTCTTGCCATGTTCGAGCCCCGCTTCGCCTCTACAAACACATTTTTTGGAAAAATGGGACCATTACTCGGTTTAAACCACAAACCGGATCAAGGCACACCAACGCACACAGTGAAAACTTGGGCCCACGCGTCGAAAACGTTAATCCCGGCTTTTATTTTTAACCGGATTGATCGCTTTCACGCCCGGTTTAAACCACCAACCGGACCGATAGGCGTCTTCGATTACTGTAATTTTGTGACCATCGGTTATGCAGGCCCACATGTCGATTGTCTCTATCGGTCTCGGTGGGTGTTTTAAACCGGATCGAAGGCTTCGCGCCCCACGCCGCGGTTCTATCCCTTCCTCCGGTTCGCTAAGCGTCGCTCTGCTCGCCTCCCGATGTAATTAATCGGGGAGGCGAGCCACAGGCGCAGACTACATTTTCCAACACACGAGGGAAAATGGAAAGATCGATCGAGCCCTTATATATTTGGGCGGAATCAACATCACACACACGAGCTTAGTTTCCTCGCTTATACCTCCGCCGCCATGTCTTCTAGCTCGATTCATCGCCGTCAAGCGTCGCCACCACCGGCGGTGGAGGCTCTCGAGTTTTGCCACTCCTGGGTGGCATCTCTCGAAGGGTACCGGTTCGGAAGAGGATGAGGCGCCATGGTGGTCCGACGACGACATGTCTGACGATCTCTCCGACGATCCGGAGGCGCCGACGACTCAGACCCGAACTTCGGCGGTGGCAGCGGCCGACGGCAATGGCTCGTCGTCGAGACCACGACAATGAGGGGCGAGGGTGACAAATGACGGCAACGGCATTTACGACGAGGAGGAGGATAGCGATGGATGGCGAAGCGGCGCCGATTAGACATTATGTAGTAGTTTTAGTTTTTCTTAATTTCATGCGAATCTTCTTTTTAAGTCCAAAATGTATCTGTGAGAATTTTAATGGAATTTATTGATATTTATTCTACTAAACGGAATTAACTGGAATTTAATACTCTTTAATGTAATTTCTAGTGATGACGAAATTTAAACATTACAATGAATATTTCATAATATTTAAGTATGACGAGTGATAATAAACTATTCTGAACAATACTTACAATATTAAAAGAAACCTCATTTGCTGGAAATTCTCATAATACATATTTTCAATCCATTTAAACAATGCGCTCCACTTTGCAAAGACGCGATAGCGTCCAAGCGGTTAGCAGCTGTGAGGCTAGCAGCGCTGGCTCATCGTGCCGCCGCGATTCGAGCCCCGCTTCGCCTGCAACACAAATTTTTTTGGGAAAAAGGATCATTAATCCCGGTTTAGTAATCCAACCGGATGAAGGTTTACATTGCTCGGTTTAATATTCCAACCGGGATTGATAGTGGAGTTAATACGGTTTTAGAATCAGCCGATTGATGCCCCTATATGTCCGTTTCCCCAATTCTTCAAAACACTCACCTAAACCGCGCCAAATTAACCCTAGGTCGACACCGCCGCCACCGGATTCGCCGCCGCCTAGAAACCTCCGACGCCACCGTCCCATGCCGCCGCCTACAAACCCTCGACGACGCGCGTGGTGGCGTCGCCGGCGCCCGTGTCGCCGCCCTCTACGACCCACCGACGCCGCCGCCGCTCGTCGCCCCGCCGACAACCCCTCCGACGTCGCCGCCCGCTTGTCGCCCACGCCGACAACCCTCCGACGACGCCGCCGCCACGATCGCCGCCGCCTACAACCTCTCCGACACCACCGTCCGTGTCGCCGCCCGCCTACATCATCCGACGACGCCCGTGAAGTCGCCGCCGCCACGACAACCCTCTCGGCGTCGCCGCCGTTACAACTCCCTCCGACGAGAGGTCATCCGTGTCGCTGTTAATTCTCGACCTATTTCACATACTGACATTGCTCTAGCCTCTATTCGCTGCAAAGATTGTTGAATTCTTTGTTCGTGACCTAAAGCATTGCGGTGCTTATTTGATTTCCTCAAAATGATCATTAAGCATCTCTGCTTATATAATGTTTGTAGGGTCGTTAGCTTCACTATCCGATTTAGCTTCACAAGTTAGTTAAAACTTGCAAGCAATTTATCGATGCCTTATGTGAGGATGCACTTGTATTTTCAATGCCTTTATTTGTTACAATGGCGGCGGAGGATTGGTGATGAAGAATTTTGATGGAGATGTTTGGGATGATCCGGATGATGAGTTGAACTGCGGCGGCCGGTGAGGCCGTAGAAGCCACCGAGGTCGATGAGGAAGCCGGTGAGGCCATACAAACCACCGAGGTCGTAAAGCCACCCGGTCTGGTCAAACCGATTACCGATCCGTCGGCAAGGTCAAAGTAAGAGGCGAAGTCAAGGCACATAATCACCGAAGTCAGCGAGGAAGGCGAGCCTCTGAAGCCGACATCGGCGATTGGGCCGTTTAGATCGACTTCGGAGCGATTGTTAGGGACCATGTGCCCATTAGCATTGTCAAATGGGACGACGTACTGCAGACCTCAAGAACACCTTATGGACCGATATGAAACAAGTTTTCACCTTCCCCGAAGGGACCGAATAGAAGGTGAAGAGTTACACATTGAAGAAGATGACAATGGCATTCCAGACGTTCAAGAAGAAGTTAAACAACGAGTACGTTAAGAATAATGTACTCCGACTTCAATAAATACCCTAAGTCGCAAGATCATTGGGATGAATTTGTAGGGTACAAAACTTCTCAACAAGGTCAGAGTATGAGTGAAAAGAATAAGCAAAATGCGGCAAAGAAGCAATACCACCATCGTCTCGGCCTGGTTGTTACCGCAAGGCGATACCCAAATGGGAGAAGAGGAACATGACACCTTGTAAAGGTGTGGAGCCCAGAACAATGAGATGGTCCGGCGGATCGAGGAATTGGTTCTTTGGTCATGACGGGCCTTGCACGCAACGGTAGGCCGATTTTTGGTGAAAGGATCGAGATGTTGCAAGAAGGCTTCAAGAGGCGCACGAAGAGTCGGCCCAAGGCATCTTCGTGCCAAATAAGGAGAACGATGAGCTAACAAGGGCCCTACTGAGAACCTCGAGCACCTGGACGTACACGGGCGTTGGCGTCGTCCGTGGAAGGTTGGTTTCCGCAGAGGCGAGACTTACAGAGTCGGTCGAGGAGCAAGGGCCGACAGCACAACACCTCCTCGATCTTGAAGAGCAAGCTACAAGCAACACGAGCAAGCATACAAGAAACAGTTCAAGAGAGGTGCGGCTAGCCTTGAGCCAGCGCGGAGGCCGGTCCAACAGAACCTCCCGGTAATCCCAACGTCATTAGCCCCTCCATGCGGCGGAGCAAGTGTGCTTCCGGGCTGGGCTACCGAAGACTTGGCCCGCTATCCGTGGGCGACATCACGCACCGACACCTTGTGAGCTGCACTTGGCTGCGAACCTCTCCATCAAGGCAACAGTAGGCATGGCTTTCCCAATGGAAGCGGCAGTCATCCATGGCCATGAGATACCCCGAAGCTCGCCAAGGTCTCCGTGGAAGAGGTATGCAGGGTGCGAGGACCTAGACCTCGACATTGAAGGAGGTGATGGGACCACTAAGCTAGGAGAAGCGATACACAAGATCGTGGTGTGGCGCAAAGCGGTTCATAATTTTCAAAGGTAACATGCCCGTGTCCTCTCCACGGTCTCTGTATCAACTCTGAACGAGTCCTCTCACACGAAACTCCAACTAACACACCGCCAAGACAGACCACCCTACTAAGCAAATAGCTCCCAAGAAGGTGCCGCTAGGTCAAGCCGGCGTGATGGGGCCTTCACCTCTCAAGAAGACAGGCCTAGGTCATCCGAAAAAAAACACCTCCAAGTCTGCCGTATGATATGACCAAGACTAAACCGAGCGGATAGTAAGAGGCGAGGTCACCGCACATTTTTGAACAAACCATCTCCACCGAGGGTCCAAATTTGATGCGGACGAATGGCACAAAGGCAAGAGGTGTATCTTATCGTTGAAGGATAAGATCGACAAACCGAAAGACCACCGTGTCGGACTCACGAGCGCATCTTGCGTAAGGAATCGAGAAGGAACATTAGAGGAGCAGATTTCGAAGAGGAAGCGCAAGGAAATTCTACATTGAAGTGGGCTTGATCCGGATATGGTCTTAGGCCTTAAGGACATCCCCGTTGCAGAGGTACAATGGAAATATGTGAAAGGTGGATCGCTCGTAAGGCGTGAGGAGCTTCCCCACCTAACAACGAAGCTGCGGCAACTCCATGATTGGTATTTGCGCGCAGCAGAAAATGGTATGGAAATGATCGGCGTCGTCTTCAAGCAACACCATTTCTACCGCGGTGACTTTGAATTCTTGATTGAATTTGAGGTTCTGTATTACCTATATCAGGGATTGGCGGTCGACGTCGCCATGGTGGTTTGTTGGCAGCTGTAAGTGTATTCTTTGTAAATTTCGATCGTGCTAGCCAGTATATTATACTAACTTCGAGGCCTAAATCAATTTTCCTTATGTAGAATGGAGATTAAAAGATGCGCAATGGAGGGAATCCATGAATTTGGCTTTCTTGACCCATTGGTCATTAACGAGTACATGGCTAACCTAAGCCCACAACCAATAGAGACGCACATTTACGAAGGGCTAATGGCACAACGACACAAAAGATATATATTTCTACCCTACGAATTTAAGTACGTGTTTTCGTACCGCCTTATTTTAATTCCTTTTGTTAATACTGTTGGAACTAATTAGTAAACCGCGTTGACATATATATGTGCAGATTTCATTTGGATCCTTTTTATTATAGAGGTAAATCATAGCAAGATCACGATCATGGACTCGAAAAGGGGACCGTTGAAAATTACAAAGACTTCCTCGCCATGCTCAACCGGTACATTGCTCTTCCATTCATATCTTACTATTTCGTTTCTCCATATCAAACAAACTCAATTATATATAACTTGTAATCAAATGTGCGAAGGCCTTCGCAGCGTTCATAAAGAATACCGTGGAACATTCAAGACACGTTTAAACTTGTACATCGCTAAACATGTATGTATATCATATTAGAGTATTTTGTTAGTTAACGTAATTTCCATGATCTATTTCACAATTTCAACTCTTCACCACGGTGTCTTGTATCAACCACCGCAAATAATTTATGTGGATACTATCTCATGCGAGATGATGCACAACTTCATCGGGGCACCACCGAGTATACAAGAAAAAATGCAGGTTTGGGGTGAGTATATATAATTACTACCTTAATAACGCCTAGGTAGCTTCGCAAACATTTTGTATAGTTTGATAGATTGATAAGTTAATCCTCTATTTAATGATAGATTCCCTAAAGTTGGCAAAAAAGGTTTGGAAAAAGGTCCGAACTATCGCGGTGCGTGTCAAAGCAATTCAAGAGCAAATCACGGCTTCCTTTTAGATGAGGTCATAAATCCGATGGGCGAGCATCACCACCCTATACTTAATAAGATTCGAGCCTTCAAAAATACTAGCCAACCGTCGAGGAGCGATGCACGTAAAAGATCCCGATAAAAAGTGTATGTGCATTTGTGTACATTGTATGATACTTATGTCTAGCTAGCTACCTAATACATATTTGTTGTTTAACAAAGGAGCGTAATGAAGATTTCATGGCGTGGAGTCACAGAGTCTTTGGGCTGGAAGGTTATCTTTTGAGAACCGCCTTCCTCGCTTATGTTCTTGACGACATCGACAAGATAGAAGGTAAAGATCAAATTTATATATCCGTTATGTTGTGGGCTTCGTGGTGTTATTCCGTTCCGCAAATTTTAAATACTAGCATGTTGCTATTTCTCTGCTTTTGATAAATAATAGTGTTTAATTTGGATTGTAGGAGGAGGTCGCTAGGGTCAACGCCAACTGGGAGACGATCAATGTGGCGGGCCTCGACGCCGAGAACTTAGCATGAGCTCTGGCATTCCTCGTGCAGATTGCTCTGGCGATGCTCATCTTGTATTCTACTCTTGGGCTCATGAGATTTGCTTTGTCCTTGCTGCCACTTGTCTTGACATTTGGTGAGGATTGAGCTTAAGTACCAAGAGAAGACGATGGGTGCCAACCGCCAAGGATGCTAGAATGAGGGCCATGCTCAATATATCCTCTGCTATGCTCATATCTGTCTTCTTAATTTCTTGGCCCTTTTGTTGCCATGGTCACGTTTGGGACTGTTTGTTTCTAGCCATTTCGGGAAGGAAACACCAAACACCGCCTGATGTTGCCAAATTGGAAGAAAGTGTAATATTTGTAAAACATGTTTGTAAACTCGAATATTTGTAATCGCACAAGATGGTTGGATGATTTCCTTACCATGCCCGAGCCGGTCGACGTAATACATATTTGTAATATTTAATGCTATTTTTGCTAATTGTGTTAAATGTGGTTTAATTAGTGACTAAATAAGCATAACATTCAAAAAATACCGCTCAGTCCCGGTTGGAACAACCAACCGGGACCAATAGTGTCACCAGAGGCACCCGTTCCGGCCACGTGTGAGCACATCAGTTCCGGTTGGTACTTAAAACCGGGACTAATACACACCTCGCTCCGGTTGGAAAAACCAACCGGACCAAGAGTGTCCCCAAAGATTAATCCTGATCGCCACGTGTGCACATTTTAGTTCCGGTTGGTAGGTAAAACCGGGACTAACAGCGCAACTGTCGCTCCACGTGTCTTCGAGCCGGCCTGTTGAGAAGAGATTTAGTCCGGTTCAGAATTCGGTGATGGCCAGCAGCATCGATCTCAAATTTGTCCCGCTTAAAACCGGATCAAGGTCTTCGAATCGGGATCGAACGCCGTTAGACTCTTGGCCGGAACGGCATTCTTGTGATAGCAGTGGAAGTCGCACACCGTCGTGGGCGGCCCGCAGGAGAGGTGGTCTGCGGCGGGGTGAAACGGAGGAGCCTTGGATGGCGATCTGCGGCTTCATGGGCCGCCGGGAAGCGCAGAGACGGGATGCGGCGAGGTGGGCGACGAGCGGTGGGATGGTTTGGGCTATAGCCAGCTCAGGCGAGGAGAGCACAGCGGGGTGTGATGAGGTGGCGAGTGGTGGCTGACGTACCTGTCCAGCGAGGCGCCCCGTGGCTTTTGTGCATTTGCTGATAATAATCTTTTTGTACTAGTTAATTTCACCTACTTGATACTACTATTTGATTACCTTAAGCCATCGGTTAACCACACAAAAGCTTCTTCTTCTTCTCTCTCTCTCACTTTTGCTTGTGCGTTTGCTAATAATAATCCTTTTGTACTCGTTAATTTCACCTACTTATACTATTTGATTACCTTAAGCCATCGGTTAACCACACAAAAGCTTCTTCTTCTTCTCTTTCCCCCAGCTAGCGTGCAGCGCAGCTTGCACACACCAACCGTCCATCTTTTGCGCACGCTCTTGATCCACTCATCTCCTACTCGATCACTATGACACTATGGCTAACGACCTACGGCGTATATATATGTGCACGTCCTTGTAGTAGCAAGCTCAGCCTCATGATGACGATGATGAGGGTGGCCGTGGTGGCCGTGCTCGCGGCGGCGGCGCTGGCGGCCGCGGAGGCCGAGCTCCGGGAGACGTACATCGTGCACATGGCTAAGTCGGCGATGCCGGCGGAGTACGAGGACCACGCCGAGTGGTACGGCGCGTCGCTGCGCTCTGTGTCGTCGTCCTCCGGCGCCGGCGCCGCCGGCGCCGCCGCCGAGATGATCTACGCGTACGACACCGTCCTGCACGGCTTCTCGGCCCGGCTCACCGAGCAGGAGGCCAGCGACATGGCGGCCATGGAGGGCGTGCTCGCCGTCAACCCGGAGGAGCGCTACGAGCTGCACACGACGCGGACACCGGAGTTCTTGGGGCTCGCCGGCGGCGAGGGCATGTTCCCGCAGTCCGGCACCGCCGGCGACGTCGTCGTCGGCGTGCTCGACACCGGCGTCTGGCCGGAGAGCAGGAGCTACGACGACACGGGCCTCGGCGAGGTGCCCCCGGGGTGGAAGGGCGAGTGCATGGCCGGATTGGCCGGCGCCGGGTTCAACTCGTCGGCGTGTAACCGGAAGCTCGTCGGCGCGCGCTTCTTCAACAAGGGTTACGAGGCGGCGATGGGGCCAATGGATACCACGAGGGAGTCGAGGTCGCCGCGCGACGACGACGGCCACGGCACGCACACGTCGTCGACGGCCGCCGGCGCCGCCGTGCCCGGCGCCAGCCTGCTCGGGTTCGCCTCCGGCACGGCGCGCGGCATGGCGCCCAGGGCACGCGTCGCCGTGTACAAGGTGTGCTGGCTCGGCGGCTGCTTCAGCTCCGACATCCTCGCCGGGTTGGATGCCGCCGTCGCCGACGGCTGCGGCGTGCTCTCGCTCTCGCTCGGCGGCGGCGCCGCCGACTACGCCCGAGACAGCGTCTCCATCGGCGCGTTCGCCGCCATGGAGCAGAACGTGCTCGTCTCCTGCTCCTCCGGCAACGCCGGGCCGGGGAGCTCAACGCTGTCGAACGTCGCGCCGTGGATCACCACCGTCGGCGCCGGCACCCTCGACCGCGACTTCCCAGCCTACGTCGTGCTCGGCAACGGCAGGAACCTCACCGGCGTCTCCCTCTACGCAGGCAAGGCCCTCCCGGCGGCGCCGCTCCCGGTTGTCTACGCCGGCAATGCCTCGAACTCCACCAGCGGCAACCTCTGCATGCCCGGGACCCTCTCGCCGGAGAAGGTCGCTGGCAAGATCGTTTTATGCGACCGCGGCGTCAACGCGCGCGTCCAGAAGGGCCTCGTCGTGCGCGACGCCGGCGGCGCTGGCATGGTCCTCTCCAACACGGCGGCCAACGGCCAGGAGCTCGTTGCCGACGCCCACCTCCTCCCTGCCGCCGGCGTGGGCGCCAAAGAAGGCGCCGAGATAAAGTCGTACATGGCGTCCGACCCCAACCCAACGGCGAAGATCGTGGTCGCCGGCACGCACGTCGACGTCCGGCCGTCGCCGGTGGTGGCGGCGTTCTCGTCGCGGGGGCCGAACATGGTCACACCGGAGATCCTCAAGCCGGACGTGATCGCGCCGGGCGTGAACATCCTGGCGGCGTGGACAGGCAAGGCCGGGCCGACGGGGCTCGCGGCCGACGAGCGGCGCGTGAGCTTCAACATCATCTCCGGCACATCCATGTCGTGCCCGCACGTGAGCGGCCTCGCCGCGCTGCTCAGGAGCGCGCACCCGGAGTGGAGCCCCGCCGCCGTGCGCTCGGCGCTGATGACCACCGCCTACTCCACGTACGCCGGCGGCGCCGGCAGGCCCCTCCTCGACGCGGCGACGGGCGGCGCCGCCACCCCGTTCGACTACGGCGCCGGCCACGTCGACCCCACCCGCGCTGTGGACCCCGGCCTCGTGTACGACCTCTCCGCCGTCGACTACGTCGACTTCCTCTGCGCGCTCAAGTACACGCCCACCATGATCGCCGCCGTGGCGCGAAGCAAGAGCTACGGCTGCGCGGAGAACAAGACCTACTCCATCGCCAACCTCAACTACCCGTCCTTCTCCGTCGCCTACTCGACGGAGACCGGCGAGGCGGGGGACGGCGGCACCGGCGAGAGCACCGCCACCGTCACCCACACGCGCACGGTCACCAACGTCGGCGCCGCCGGCACATACAAGGTGCGCACCACCGTCTCCCTCCCCGGCGTGGCCATCTCCGTCGAGCCGGCCGTGCTGGCGTTCACGTCGGCCGGCGAGAAGAAGAGCTTCACGGTGAGCTTCACGGCCAAGTCGCAGCCGTCCAACACCGCCGGCTTCGGCCAGCTCGTCTGGTCGGACGGCAAGCACACCGTGGCGAGCCCGATAGCGATAACGTGGACATGAAGACGAACACGTCATAGGCTGACGTGGCCGGAGGACTGGAGTGTAAAAATGGTGGATTTGGAGGGGGTGGAAACTGAAAAGATGGGGTGGTAGTATCCTAAAAGTGTTAATAATGTCAATCTTCATTCTTGGATGGTGATTAGATGGTGATTTGGAGAGGGTGAAATGGTGAATTAATTGGTGATGGTTGGATGGATGTTGCTTTCATGGAACCAAATTATTAGAATTAGGTTTGGAATCTTGCTTGCCATCCTGGCTTGGCTTAGCTGGACCAGATTGCAAGGGCACTTCACTGTAACAGCATGGGGTTCGTGGGGGCTGTCAGCAATGTTCACTGACAAATGCCTCAACCTAAATTATTCTCTCTTCCATGGCATCACCTCAAGTGCCAAAGAGGAGGTGCTGCTTCTTTTGTTTACAAAGTGATTTTGTGTTTAAATTAACTCCGATGAAATCCTACGGTGCAATTCTCTGTATCTGGTGCTGTCAATCCTGTGCATATTGAATTGTGAATTGCTTACTTGACATGTCTAGGAAAAATAAATTCTGTGATCAATTTTAACAGTTCATAATTATTTGTGAGCTCATAATCGTCATATCGCTCCCTCAGTCCACACAGGTGTGTCGTTTTCAAATGCTTGCAGCAGAAGCCATTTAAGTACATTTGTCGCCATAGAAAGTACTTCCATACTGTCGTGTTATTAACGTTGACGTATAACTAAAAACCGATAATGACCAAATATGTATCAATGAGGTGTCCACGGAACCCATAAGTGAAGTGTTGCTTTGTGGAGAAAATTTTGTGGATGAGTAAACATTTTGTTGAAAGACCGGGATGTATCAATTTGAAAGCTTGCAGGTTTCACGAATGAATAGTTGGGGATGGAAAATATGAAACGAAGACTCGAAGAGATTGTGTAGCAAAAAAGAAGAAGAAGAAATATTGCGTTTTAGACCTATTTAAAGTGGTTTAAGTTTAGGGACCGACTAGAACGCAGGGTAGCACTGCGTTTTGCGTTCGTCTTGGTATTTCCTTTTTTAATCGATTGTATAGAAATTTCACCGCATCTGAAATCTTGAAAAATAGTATAAAAAAGTGAAAAAAAACTCCGTAAGCTACAAATCGAGCAAATTAGAGGTAGAAAGAGTAGATCGACGAGCCGTCGTGAGCGGCAATGAGAGCATCGGCGTCGATGAGCGGAGAGCAAAGGCGTCGGCGGCGGCGGCGAAAGGCGGCTAACGGCGGCGTTGCATATATGAGATGGCAGTGGCGTCCTCAGCGTGGGTGGCGGCGGCGGCGCGAACCGAAGCGGCGTCTTGCAGGTGGTGGCGGCGGCGCTCTCATGAAGCGCAGCAGGCAGCGCTGCATGAAGCTACTAAATCTGGCGCCCGTAACAAAGCAAAAGCGTTAAGTTTATTATTTAATCAACTTATTCATTTAGATCAGCCAAACATGCTTTCATATCATCGAAATTCGAAATATTTATCCTATACAACTATCAGAGGCACATGTAGTCCTATCCATTACGAAGAGTGTGGTATATCCTGAAATTTTGGTCTTCGGAATGCTACAAAATGAACAAGGTGTTAGAATAATTATGGGGTTGGCCCATTTAATTATTTTAATAGAAATTCCAAGAGGCCCATTTAATACTAAACCGTTCGGGAAATTGGGAGGAGAATATCTCAACTTAAATAGTTGGATTGTGGTTCTCCCAATTAGAAAAGAGATAAAAGAGAAAGGCGTGGGCATGAGCGTGACGTGTCGAGCACGGGCGAGCTCTCCCCGAGCCGGGCGACCTCACTCTGAGCACGGGCGACCTCTCCCAGTAACCGACGACTTAATGACGTCCGTTACTAGTGGCCAGATTAATGACGTCCGTTACTAGTGCTTGATGGTGCTTGATGGCGTCCAGGTTCGACGAACCTTCTCTTCCTGGCGCCTATAAAAGCATGAGCACCTTGCTCTGTGTAAAAGGCACTCGCTCTCAAGAGCTCTCTCTCTCCCGCACATTCCATTTGTAGCGCTGCCGTTTTGCATTCCCGCCTCTGTTTCCTTGCGCGCACAAGGAGCGGAGGGAGCAGACCTCCGGAACCTCGTCCTTCTCGAGATCCTGCACGGGATAGAAGGCCGATAAGGTTTTGGGAGCGTTCTCGCGATCGCCGAGTTCTTCGTCCCTGGATCGTTGCGAGGCGCGCCAGTACATCTACATCTTGACCGACGTTCGATTGCGATCGATCTCTACATCGCATCAACACTTCATCGCAACAACTTGTGATCGTCTACACCGATCATCATGGCGAACAACAATGAACAAGTCATTGTTCCGCCTGCGTCTGTGCCCGTGGTGGCACCAGCTCAAGGGTATATTCACTTATACCATGCCTTTATTTGGCTTGTTTCTTGTTCATTAGCCTTTGTGTATGAGATAGATAATTCGTTATTATCTAGTATCTTTGGTTATGAACTTGAAATATTCAATTGATTAATTATGATTTACCTAATTTTGTGGATTAAGAACTTGAGGAAATTCCTAATATTTCCAACACACGGTCACAGCTATACAATGCGCATCTTAGCTGATTAACTTTTGAATTAGTGTAATGACCATCAGCAGCACATGCCATGAAACATGGATCCGTCTAATCCCCACCAATAATGTTGCCCTTCCTACTTAAGCATGCCATTAGACAAGGTGGGCGAGGCAAAGAGGGGCAGGAGCAGGACAGGGAGGATCCGAAAAAGAAGGCGAATAAAAGCTGGGCCGCTGGTCTCGGTGGCGAGAAAAATAATTATGGAAAAGGATCAATCAATTAATCTGTACTGTGCAGCTACTACTTTTTTTTTTTTTTGAAAAGGTGCAGCTACTACTTTTAAGAGGCGTACTCGTGACACTTGCCGCCTAACAGCAGAGTGAAAAGAAGAGAAAAATTAAAGATTTAAAGATGGACGCGAATAAAGAAAGCAACGGGAAGAGAGGGGAGGGGAAAAAAATGTTGTTCACGATCTTGTGCATGGCATCTGGATGGGCCCGTGAATTAAGAAATAACGTGGGCTTTTCCTTGTTCCAGTTGGCCCAATGCCCTTTTGCTTCCCAACTAGAGAGGCAACTTTTGTGTTTAACTTTATTTTTTTTCTCTCCTCTCAGAAAAATAAGAGGGTGGGAGAAGTAGAGAACCGCAAAGGCAGGGTCTGCTTTTTCACAACGCGCGCACATTCTCACCCAATGTGCCCTCCATACTGCTTGCTTAAAATCGCACCTAAACATGAGAACCATGGTCAGAAAGTTTCGAAATGATGATTTGGAAAATTCAATTTAAGAAAACGATTTCACTGGGGTTTGGATGATTTCAGCTATGATTTAGTTTGACCAGGGTACGAAAGAATTCTTCTACGATTTGACTAGGTGCCTCCATAGTCCATACTTAAAATGGCACCTAAACTTAAGAGCTAATGTTTTAAGCTTTGAGCTAAGGGTATCGATGATTCAGTAGTTTCTAGTTAAGAAAAGGATCCGACTAGGATCTGAAAGATTTCACCAAGGATTCAGTTTATAAGATACCGTAGATTGATGCTAAAGGTGCTGGCGACGGCGACAGTGTTAGGATTTGTGTTGAATATGTATATGAGTAGGACTCTGAGTTGACATAGGCAAGGAAGGTTAGAGTTGGAGTCGGACTCGTAGCCTGACCTCCACTATTTAAAGGTGGGTTGCCCTGGTGTCGTAGAAAATGATCAAAACAATTGTAGCATAGACTCGCAAAGGGTCTCGACTGTCCTATGGTTGGGATTTTGATGGCTAGTACGTTACGTGATTGTTGATGGAGAGGAGCATCTATAGGCATGTTCCATAGACATAGGCAATTGGGCCAAACTACATTACCAAACATCATGTCTTCTGTGTCGTTCGGACCTTCCATTGGTGTCAGGTTTCCTAACAGTCGGAAGGCATCAACAAGGTTACATGTCTCTTGGAGGGCAAATAATAATAGTGTATGTAAGAGAATAGGCTAGTAGCCTGGTAGCCTAGTGATGGAATGGTTTTGTTATGTAGCACACACCGCGGATTCAACTCTCCACTAGCGGCTATGATTCAGGTCTCACTCAGGGTCATGCAGTAATCCCTAAAAAACAATAGTGTTCGTGAAGCAAATAACTTCAATGTGCATTGAGGGGTGAAAATAGGTTGGGTAATACTCGACCCGTATCTGGTGGCTTGGTGACCAAAAATTGGATGCGAGTATTATTACCCATCGGACACAAGTACTGATTCACCCTCCTCTTCTCCCTTCTTCCTCTCCAAGGTTGCTCCACATACATCCACTGCCACCTCTGACCACTACCCGTGGCCACGGCACCATCACTGCCACTTGTCCCCCATCCATTCGCTAGCTTACCAACCCCATCCACCATTACTTCTGTCATCGGAGTCAACACCCGGCTAGTTCCACCCATTATCCCTACAACAATTCCCTCCCATCGTCGGGTCATTGTCTTACTGGTGTCCATCTAAGCCCAAGGGGCACATGTGAGCCCTCCCCATAACCCAACCTAAACCCTAACCTAGCAGTGGTGGTGGGGAACGATGGCAACTCAAGCTCCTCCTCTCCCTCTCCTCGGATCTGTAGCAGAGGTGCAAGGCAACACAATGGCAACGATAACTAGCTAGCAATTTTTTTTTAAAAAAAACACTTAGTAGTTTGTAGGTGTAGCATCACTTAGAAGTCCAACCATTGTATTATACATCAATTTCTTGCCATATGCTCAAATGTTCTCTTGGGCATTGGATTATAATTGTTTTAGTTTGTATGGTTATTTTTTCCGTTATAACTTGGACTGTACAAGAGGACCGGACATAACAGTGAATTTGCAATGCATTTGACTGTACTTATTATTTTTTTTCAGACCATGTTAACCGAAGCAATGCCATGTAATGCAAGTGCCAACTTTGTAGTTCACAAGCACATAAATCATCAGTAGTAAGAAAACATGATCATCTTCAGATCATGTTTCCTAATGGTTTCAGTGCAATATGTCATTTGTGAAGACGTTTTTTTGTTGCACTATGTGAAATGGGTGCTTGAATGTGGAGACAATGGTGAATGAGATGGCTGCCTGAATTATTTCATGAGATCAGATTGTGCACTTCTAGTTGCATTGCACCTCTATTTCTTCTATATATATAATTGTTGAAGAAGAATTTGTATATTTGCCCCACAGTTGAGAGAGTATGGCATATTTACCCTAAAGGTGATAGGTGTTGCATATTTTCCCTATAGTTGGTTGACTCATAGCAAACATGCTCTATTTCAAACCTTCGAGCAAATTTTACAGGTTTGGATAGATAAAAAGAACTTTCTGCATCTCCTCTATTGTGTAAGCACATCATCTTCCTAACCCACGCCTTCCCCAAATCTACAACACTTCCCTCTAATCCATTATCCCCACCATACATGAGAGTCAACAGCGAAAGTCTTAGGCTCGGTGGTTGCGGCATCACCGATAACGTTCTAATTTAGAACATTCTAACTACTATGTACACATCATTTTCACTATTTACATGTTTTATATTTTTTCTAGTATTTTATTTTCTATAATACTATTATGTCCTAAGTTAGGCTTAATTAACTTGGCCTCAGCCACCCTATATGCCGTGGAGAGGATCATGGTGCCCCCAAAACTTAATTATCACTGTACGCAAAACTTGGTAGACAAAATAACGTGTTAGCACTGGCCACGGTGAGGGAGCACCCAAAGAACTTTAACGGAATGGCTTCCTATTGGTCGCCTAAAAATAGATAAAATCTCGGTTGATGTATTTACACTAAATAACTTGATTTATATATGATTCGATGTTGTAAAAAATATACAATTAACTGTAAAAAAGTTTGTGTACCATTTTAGCACATATCTTCAGTTCTACATGTAGTCTCTTATGTACCGTGTTTTTTCTTTGAAAAAAGTCTACATTTCATCCTGAACTGTGACGCTTCATCTATATACTTCCCTAAACAACGAAACCAGGTATTCCGTCCCACGAAACCAGAAAAAGTACAAATAAAACCCCGCCATGGCTGAGCAGACCATGGGAGAAGGAGAGAAGAACAAGAGAGATAGGGGATGACATATGGGTCCTACCTTTTTGTTTTGTTTTTAATATTTTTTTAGTAGACCGCCACCTCACCGGTCACGTTGGCAAAACCACCCTCCGCCGTCAGAGGGTTATTTGCACCGGTTTCATGATTTTTGGGGGCAGAATAATTGATTTCATAGTTTAAGGGCACGTAGACAAATAGTTATAGTTCAAAGTGTAATATAGACTTTTTCTTTTTTATTTTCAATGACCTTGCAACAACTAGTAAATATTATCTAGTTTGTTTCATCTTTTTTTATAACATCAAACTATATATAAATTTAGTTATTGACTATTACAAAAGACGTCAACTAATTTTTTTCCCATTTTCGATCGTTCACACCCAAACTTTAACGGAATGGCTGTGCATCGGAGGTTCGATGCCTCCGGACCAAAGACCTGGCGTAGTGGGCTCTAGCCCGGCGGCCCGCCCATGCATGCGTGGGCATTGCGTGAGGAGAGATGAGAGAGCGGCACATGCAAGTGGGGCCCACGGCATTTTATTCTTTCGGCAATCATAATTTTTGACCGGATGCTCCAATCGACAAACCATTTTATGCCAACGCTGCTCCTCGTATTTTTTCGAACAAAACAAGATATATGTTGCCATATAATCCTTCAAACTTATCTGGTGAAACTTCAGGTTCGCTTACTGAAACTGGGTTTTGCCTAGTAAAACTTGGGTTTCATACTCGTAAAACTTTGCCGAACTGTCAAGTTTCATCAGGTTTCATTTAAGTTTTTTCAAGTTTCACCAAGTTTCATCAGGTCAGTTCAAGTTTCATCAAGTTTCAACAGGTTTCACCCAAGTTTCATCAGGTTACATCAAAGTTTCATCCAAGTTCATCACGTTTCATCAGCACACGGTCAAGTTTTATAAGCATACGACCAAGTTTCGCTAGTATATGGGTAAGTTTCATAAGTGCCTTCTCCTAGTTTCATATCAAAAAAATTTAAAAAGTGAAAAAATCAAAAAATTTAAAAAGTATTTAAAATGGGTTGCTCTTGATTTTAGAAGAATTATGAAATTTATTTCATGTTTTTTGAACACTGTTTGAATTTTGTACAAAAATCGGAAGTTAAATCACAAGTTAAATGAAACGTCGACTAGTTATCTAGTCGCTGGGCTCACTGTGCACGTGGACGCGGGAGTGCGGGGCGACCGTTCAATTGGCGTCGTGGCCGTTGATCCTGTGGCCAGGGTGGGTCTGGACGGGGCGCCAGGCGTCGGACGTGGCGCTGCCCAAACTTTAATTACCGCCGCACACCAAATCCTGGTTGAAAAGAACACCTGTGCTAAGTTCTAACCGAACGGTCCGTACACATTGAACTGCTATGGAACAAAACGAATTTACATGAGAACGATCTGCTGGGAAGTCACCTGTGAGGCGCTGTACCGTTTCAAAGGGCGGGCGTAAATTAACACAATCCGTATAAAATCAGATTTCGTATTCGTATTAATCCGTGTCCGATCTAAAACCATGTCCGGCTAAAATCTATACTAAAATTCGTATTTGTATTTTAGTATTTCAAAATACTAAAATCAATATTCGTATTCGAAATACGATTTTTTTTTTTTACGAATATTGATATAGGTTAACCCCGCCGTATCCGACCCGTTTTCATAACGGGACAAATAAGCCGCTCGGCGCCATGAAGGCATCCTCATCGCAAGCACAAGCAGACAAGCCGTCACTTGAGCTGCAAACGAAGAAGAAAAGGAAGAAGAAAAGAAAGAGGAAGAAGAGCCCAGGGGCCAGGGGAAGCTGCACAGCCTGCACCTGCATGCCGATCGCCGCAAAGCTCATCTACTTCCAGCGCCGCCGCCCGCCGCCGCCGCCGGAACCCGAGCCCGCCGCCGCCGGCACCCGCGACACCTCCGCCGCCCGCCGCCGTGTCCACCCCCTTCGCTCTGCTTCTGCCCACCACAAGCCGGTGAGATGACAATACCACACTCGCCTCTGCATCTTCCTCTTCCTTTGCGTCGTGTGCCATTCTTGTGCGACCCTTGTGCCGCCGTTCTTTGCAGGTTTACTTGTTATGAGTTTTGAGGTAAAAAGCTGCATTTAGAACCTGTGGTGGATGGTGAACTCCGTTTTGCGCTTGCTCTTTGTTTGGTTGGCCTACAGCCCTTGAGCCGGTGGTGATTTTTGAAGCGATCAGACGTTTGATGAAATTCTCATCGACAATTGATGCCTGCAGAATCTTTTCTGTTCTGTTTTTATGATGATTTGGCTAATTGGTTTGATCTTTCAACATTTTGATGAGGGGACATAGGTTATATCCTCTCAAAGAAAAATGGGCACAAACTGTGTGAGGCGGCAAATCAACACTGACATTCAAACGCTACTGTTAATTGAATAATTATAAATTTAACGAATGTTCCTCAATCCTTACAAACGATGCATTTGGGTCATCTATTGAACGGTGCAATTTTACATTTGGAACAGAGCTTCTAAAGAATATTTTTTGCTCATGTGGTTCATTAGTTCGATCATCTTCTCCATAGAGACCGTGAGAATTTGATGCTAAATGCAAAACCAGTCACGTGCAACATAGTATTAAATTTCTTACGTTACTGGTGTCAACTGCTAAATGCCAGTGTTTAAGGGCACCCTACAAGTTCTTTCAAATGTAAGCATGTCTTTGGAGAAGAAAATAGTCTAATGCTGCTTAATATTATACATCTTCCATGGTTTTGTACAGAAGAAGCTTTAATAGTGCCAGCTTCGGTTGAACTTTTGATATTTACGGTATAAACTTTTTCAGTAACTCTGGAAGACTGATTCCTCGTCTATGAAATTATGATATCCAGGGCTATAAAATTGCTCAGGGAAGCCACAGAAAGCATTGGACATCTAGTGGTAGTGGAAGCACAATTGAACCCACAAGCAACAGGCTCTTCAGCTCAAGACTGAGCACCACCACATCAAATGATCGACTTCCTGATGCAGTTCGACAAGCAAAGGAGAGGCTTCACGACAGGCTCCAAAGCGTAGATCTATCTCTGGGGAAAAGGTTTGCAACTTTGCATCAACCTTCAGCTCACGGTGTTTGTTGATGTCAACCATCAACTTGAAGAGTTATTAGGTTCTTTCTTTCTCACCAAACATGGATTTTTTTTTTACTGTTGCAGGAAAACAACAAGAGCATCAGGAAGCATCTCAATCTCTGCAGGACCTATCCTACCTTCAGACGTTGCTACCTGCACATTCGAGGACGGCCGATTCAATAGTCGAACTACTCCCTTCAACTCCAACCGAGCTAAAGAAATGACAGCACATCTTCTCAGCAGCGCGGTCGAGGAACCCGCTGCTGTGCTAGTAGCACCACCTCCAGAACATGTCTGGAAAGAAACTTCCCAGGGAACTATGGAATCTGGAGATGAGGAATCTTTGGTGGATTGTTCGATTTGCCTGGAAGGGTGCCACGATGCAGGTGGGCTGATCCAGCTGCGCTGCAAGCACATCTTCCACTCGGCCTGCCTGGAGCAATGGCTGCGGGCTCGAGGGGATTGCCCGTACTGCAGGGCCAGCGTTGGAGACTTGAGTTGGGAGCGTTTTCGTAACGCAGGAAGAGTGTGACCTGGAGTGGCCATAAGAGGCAGAAGGCTGGAGCGAACACTGTAAAACTTGCAAGTTAAGAGTGTAGGTGGATGATGTTTTTCGCGCAATGTACATGAGGCTGAGTTACTTGCTTAATGAACAAACTAGCAGGATTAACACGCGGTGGCGCGTCGGCTGCACGTAGGCCGCCATGCTAAAGTGTGCTGAACAGTTACATAGTTTCATGTTCCTGTGAGTGATGGTGCACATTTATAGAGCACGCCTAGTAGGTTCTCTAAAACACTATTGCGGTCAGCCTCGGTCTCTATACACTATTCGGTAGAGTCTCTACGTCGGTTTCTATATTTAAAGACTCACTTTGAGTCTCTGTATGTAGAGACCTCTCTGTGTCTTTTTAGGATATGGACTCTATTGTAGAAGACGAAATATAGGAAATGAATAATGATTTTGAGAAAAAAAAAATACAGAGATTCTGTTAGCGATACTGTAACCGACATACTCCCTCCGAAAAGAATGTCATTTTAGCCTTCAAATTTTTATCCCAAAAATAATGTCATCCTAGACGATGCGTCCCACTTCATTGATTAAATATGGGGTATTTTCTATTAGGCTGTTGCATATGCTCCTCTTTTCATGCACATTTATTAGGATTATTTTATCTAACCGGCCAGCTTTAATCCAACCACATAGGGGTACATGTGTCATTTGACTTGGGTAATATTCTCTTAGTTTGAATGCTAGAGTGGCATTCTTTTTGGGACGGAGGGAGTAGTGCTCATTCTTTAAGAGTACAAATCAAACTTTTCTACTTGCCATCTATTCCTTCCGTAATAAGTAAACAGGGCAGCATTAAACTGCACGATAGCCCACAAAAGTAGTCAATGGTTCAGTGTGTACACATAGGGATTATTGCTTGCTAACAATTCTCCCCCTAATCCTTGAGTGTCAATCTTGTACTTATCTTGATAATTCCAATCCTCAAATCCTGTACTTATCTTGATAATTCCAATCCTCGCACGAAGATCTTGGAATTTGACTCACCCAAGTGTCTTTCTTCGAATGTCAGCGAGATGGTCTTTTGTGCCAATGAAATTGGCACTGATGCTTTCGTCTTCCATGTGTTCCCGAATGTAGTGGTAGCAAATATTATTGTGTTTGCTCCTTCAATGGAAAATGGGATTTCAACTTAAAGCCAAGGCGGACTTATTGTCTACCTTTAGGTCAATAGTGTTGGCTTTCTTCTCTTGGAATTCATCGAGTAGCCAAGCAAACAAAACTCCTTGTCTAGCAGTGGCTGAGGCAGCAACATACTCTACCTCATAAGATGACAGAGCCACAACTCTTTGCTTGATTGACTGCCAACATACCAAGCTTGAGTCATAAAAGAATACCATCCTTGTTGTGCTCTTGTGTCAATGTCACTAGTGAGGTCATTGTCGTGGTAGCCAACCAGTCGCGCTTCCCCTGATTTTCGCTCGTAGCGCATGTCGTAGTCGATTGTCCTGGTAATATAGCGAAGGATGCGCTTCACGACCATCTTGTGCTCCTTGGTGGGATGCTCCACGAATCAACTCACGTAGCTGACCATGAAAGCTGGGTTTTGCCGCATGTGGATGAGGTATTGTAGGCTTTCGATCAGCCGTCGATAGTGTGTAGCATCAACCTCCGGTGCGGTGTTGTTGCGACTAAGTTTGAGCCGCTCCTCCATTGGGCCTGAGGGCTTGCAAGCCTGCATTCTGCACGGCTCCGTGTTGTGCTTGGCATAGTGCGCTTGGCAGAGTGAGATTCCACTAGCATCTTGCTGGACCTTGAGGCCAAGGTAGAAGGAAAGCAAACTGAGGTAGCCCATCTTGAATCTCGCTTTCATTTCCTCCTTGAACCACCCTTTTTCACCGCCGAATGAACTTGTGATGACAAAGTCATCCACATCAACTCCTACCAGCAGAACAACGCCACCTCTCTCTCGCTGGTACATAGCATGCTCGAATTTTCTTTACTCAAAGCCAAGATCCTTCAATGTGACCTTGAACTTGGTATTCCACGTGCGTGGTGCTTATCACGAGCCGTAGAGTGCCTTGCGCAGCCACAACACTTTCTCCCCTGCCTGTGCAACAATGAATATCGGCATCTGCTATACATAGACTTCTACCCGGAGATCACCGTTGAGGAAGGTCATTTTTCATGTCCATGTGGTGGATGGGCCACCCCTCTTAGGCAGCCATCGCCAACAGCAGCCGAATAGAGTCCATTCACACAACAGGGGCAAACACATCTTCAAAGTCAATCCTCGACTGTTGGATGAATCCCTTGGCAACGAGGCAGGCCTTGTGCTTTATCACCTCCCTGCCTTATTCTTTTTTACCTTGAACACCCACTTGAGCCCAATTGGGCGATGCCCATGTGGTAAATCAACTATCTCCCATGTACTATTGCCTTCCATGGACTTCATCTCCTCATCCATGGCCGTCCGCCGCACTTCATCATGCTCCACGTCTGCAAAAGAGGTTGGCTCACCAACAGGCTAGGTGTAGCTCGACATTCTCTAGTTCACGCACTACGAGTCTTGGCAGGGCCGGTGTATCACCTAGCACATTGTCCACCATGCGGTAGCAAGCTGGTGACTCTCCGTCGTGTGCGACAAAGTGGGAGTTATTGTTGGACCGTGGCATCATGAACTCCGATGTGTAAGTTGGAGATGACCCACCGCTCAGAGTTGTTGCGCTCGGGCAGATGAGGCATCTTCGTGTGATCCTGGTCCCACCATGAAGTCTCTTGTTTCTACAGCGTCCCCAGTTGCTTCTTTCTCCCAATTCTAGCCAGCATACGCGTCGAAGATTACATCACTAGAAACATGGACGCGCCTGGTACTTGGGTCATGCACTTATTATGCCTTTGTGCCGTCTTGATATCTGATGAAGGCCATCGGGTTGCTTTGGTCATCGACCTTGCGCAGGTTTGGTCATACGTCCTTCACATATGCCAAGCACCCGAATGTGCACAAGAACGTCACCACCGTCTTTCGCATGTGCCAAGCCTCATATGGCCTCATGCCATTGTGCCCTTTCGTAGGGGCACAGTTAAGTTGGAAGACCGACGTGCTTACAGCCTTCCCCCAAACTCTGCTGGCATATTCCTCTATTTAAGTAGTGCGTGTGAGGTGGCAATTATCGTCTGATTTTGCTTCTCAACCACATCATTCTTTTGCGGCGCGTACGAGGCAGAAAATTGACGATTCACCCTTTCAACCTTGTAGTGGTGTGCGAACTCCACTAAGTTGGATTTGCTGCCATTATCGGTTCAAAGGATCTTGAAATTCCTCCCATAGTCGGCCTTTGTTGCTGCCAGGAACTTCTTGATTGTTGCCGCTTCGTTGCTTTTGGAAGCTAGGAGAACCAACCACATGTAGTGGCCGGTGTCGTCTACTAGGAGTAGGAAGTAGTGATGACCAGCAGGTGTTGTGGGTGAAATTGGGGGGAGATTTACGCACTGGCCATCCAATTCGATGGCCTTTACCTAAACGACATTAATTTAGCATGCCTTTACGTCCACGATACCGGATATGCGAATTTCTTACCTCCACGACATTTTGGCAATTTCACCCCCATTTTCTAATCAATTAGACCATTTTCCACACCTAACTTGACCGTTTTTCCCTGACTTAGCCACACATTTTGCCCCGGGCCCATTTTGCCCCTGACCCATTTTGTGCTGCCCCGATTTTTTCTTTTCGTCCACATCTTTTCTTCTTTGCCTCCGACCGCCCGCCCTCCACCCTCCTCCCGGCGCTACCTCCGCCGCACCTCCTCCCTAGCGACCACTGCTCCTGAGCGCCCCCTCCTCCTCGCTTCCCCGCACCCCCTTCCCCGCACCTCCTCCTCCCCGGCAACCCCTCCTCCGAGGCCTCCTAGCGCCCCTCCCCTGCTCCTCCCGGTGACTCCTCCTCCTCGGCGCCCCTGCCCCTCCCTCTCCCAACACAGCGACTGTGGTAGGCGAAGTAGCCAAGGTCTTCTCATCGGACGATGTCGTTGTCATTCGCCGCCATGAGCATCGCCACCTTATTGCTCTAGTATGCCATGAGGGTCGCTGCCTTGTGGCCCCAGTGCACAACGTGACAAGGGTGAAGGAGTGAGTGGTGGCATACGTTGTTGTAGATAAGATCGAGGCTGCGGACGGAGCTCTTGCCACCGCTGGCAAGCCGTCAAGCCGGTTGTTGCCGCCTTTCCTTTCTATCTATCTATCTCTCTCCTATTTCTCTCTCCCTGGCCAAGTCGAGTAGAACCGCATGAGTTAGGGGCAAAATGGTCAAATCATGTGGGAAAAATAGGCTGAATAATTAATAAATGGGGTGAAATGGCCATAATGTCATGGAGGTAAGAAATTTGTGTGTCTAGTGTCGTGGATGTAAAGGCAGGCTAAATTAATATTGTTTGGGTCAAGGCTAATGATTGGGTGGCCTGTGCGTAAATCCCACAAAGATTTCCATGGACAAGGTCGAGTAGGCCCTATGCTCTGTGCTTGGCTTGCAACGGGAATGTTTCTCGTCGATGGTTAGTGATGGTGCATGTGTTGCACAGCTGATCAACATGCTCAAGTTGTGGTAGACCATGTACCATGCCTTAACGAGACATCCGGTGGAGTGTGTCAAAGCTAAGTTGCCAAAATAGGCATGCTTGAGCCATGCCTTGTCAGTGCGCACGGCGAGGCAGACTAGACAAACAACCTCCCATCGGAGCACATAGAGCCTATTACGACCTCTGCTCCCCTTAGAGAGGAGACGGTGCTACTGATCCCACATCTTCATGAAACCATCCTCAATATGCACTTTATATCCATTCTCATCCAATAGTCCCAGGCTTACAATGTTATTCTTGAGCTGAGGGATGTAGTAGACACTAGTGAGTACTCGGTGTTCACCGTGCTTGCCAGTGAAGAGGATGATTCTGCAACCATGGTTGTCAATAATCGATCCATTGCCGAATCTGACATGCCAAACAAAGTGTGATCAAGCTTGGCAAAGACATCGTTGCGGCCCTCATGTGATTTTTTGTGTCAGTGTCGAGGTACCAATCCTCCCGACGATTGAATTCTACTTTCACTACTAGGAATGATTGTGTGTGTGGCTCATCCAGATGGATTTGCCGAGGCTGAGGATCTATACCACATTGTAGTGTGCTCGTCTAGGCCATCAAAAGCGCTAGCTCATCTTCGTCCTCCAGTGTTCGTAAACGGTGTTCAGACGAACACCGTGCAGTTTAGCCCCCAAACGGTGAATTAAAGGGTTGACCGGTTTAAATGGTCAAAAACGGAATTAAACGGACTAAACGGGCTAAACAGAACGGGATTAAACAGAATTAAATGGGCTAAACGTTATTAAACGGGCCGTTTAGGATATGTAATGCAATAGAATTCTTAATTTGTTCACTTCACTCCCATGCTCCGCTCACGCCAGCTAAACTCTTGTTCTCTCACCTCCCTCCTAGACTCTGGCCCACCCCATGCGTTCGCACTCGAGCCATGTGGGCCCACGTCGCGCCTAGGTACTGCTCTATTAATATGTGTTTCCAATTTTTATTTGCGCAGTACTGCTTTGCGGTTTTAATATGTGACGTGAAGCTGTGATTTCAATCCTTATGATGTACTAGCACTCTAGCAGTAATGCTCAATATGCACTTTTTCTACACCAATAGTCCAATACTGGTGTAATTTCTATTTCAATCTACAATTCTACTAGTATTAATATAGTATCACCGCTATCTGCTTATGATAATTGCTATACTGCATTACTCCTAGTTTGCTATGCCTAAAAAATATCAATTTTAATTTAAAATATATGCTATTTTTATCAATATAAATAGAAACCGTTTACTCCGTTTAATTTTGTGTAAACACCGTTTAAACCGTCTAAACGCTAAACAATGGGTGACCGACTGTTTACCGTTTACCGTTTAGGCTAACCATGGTCCTCCTCACCCTACAACAGGCGCGCCTGCTCCTTCTTCGATTAGCGGCAGTCTCTGGCCTAGTGACCATAACGATCGTAGTTGTGACACTTATCACGAGCAGTCTCACGGGAATTGTCTCTCGTGTTGTTCTTGCCGACGCCTCCCTTCTTTCAACGCATGTGAGTGTGTCGGTAGCTGCTGCTGCTGATCGTGGCTAGCCAAGAGGCACTATCATCTGCTTGGCACTACCTACAGTGTGTCAACCATTGATCCTCCATGAGGAGCAGCTTGCTTCTTGCCATTTGCGGTTCGACCAGCTCAAGCCAATCCATTACCACTTTTAGTCTACCAATCACCTCTTCAATTGACAGCATTGAGAGGTCGAGTAGAGTCTCGATAGGTAGAGAAAATTTCACATATTTGGGAGGAACCACACGCAGAGATGTCTCTACAAGCTTTGACTCATTAATCTTCTCTCCGAGCGTGCTGAGTATGGTGACGAGACTTGATAGACAAAGCACGAAATCTTCAATGCACTCGCCATCTCAAATTAAAATTGCCTCAAACTCCTTCCGCATCTATTGTGCTTTTGCTTTTCGGACACAATCACCACCGTCGCGCATTGTCCATATAGCGTCCTAGGCCTCCTTTGGTGGTTGGCTTGACAGTGAACTTGGACAGCATGTCCAGGGGCATGGTGCGACAGGTAACTTCCATCACCATGCAATCTTCTTGAAAGTCAACATCGTCAAACTCTATTGCCCCCTCCCCCCAAGTCATCGCGCTTGTAGTACTACCTTCATCAACAGGCTCCACTCCTCGTAGTTGGAACTCGTGAGGGCCAGATAGCTCGCTAGTCCACCAACCTCCTTGACCACCCAATGCACGACGATGTCACGGGCACTATCATCGCAATGGCGTCATGGTCTATGTGGGGCCTGTGAAGGTGAGCAACGGCAATGTTGGTGCGGTGGTGCCCTGGACGCCCTACCGCGGTTCTCTTGATCTGCCATTGCTCAGCATGGCCCTCAACCGGGCTTTGATACCCAATGTTGGAAGTAAAAAACCCCATGTATGGGATGCTAAACTTAGTTTTCTACTGCTACAGAAAGGAGTTACATGTTCATGGGTTCTAGTACGTATTTATAGCTCATCCTAACCTACCTAGTTCTTATTCTTGAAGATTAGAAATCAAACATACTTACTTGTTATCTATTCCTTATATAATAAGTAAACTAGGCAGTAGTAAATTGCATGTCAACTCACAAAAGTAGACAAGGGTTCATACTAGGTATTGTCACACAAGGATTAATGTATGCTAACAATGATTAACTTAAGTCTTGAACAAAATGTAAGGATGGTGGAGCGACGCAACCTGAAATATGGAGGTTGCAACAACGAAGGCGGAATAGAAGCCACATTAAGAGCGTCTCTTATTGAGGATTGAGAGCCGAGCCCTGCCACCCCACAACTTATTTGATTTGTATGGGACCCTAAGCCATTGTTTTTTTCCCTCAATTTGAAATAGACATCAACAAATTATACTTGTTCGGGCCTCCCATATTCGGATCATGACCCTACATCCAGTTTGATTTCTCTATATTTTAGGGGACGGTACAGTTAGTCAGATTACAAATCGCTTGTTTATGGATCTCAATGGGTGACCATGCTATTGGGCTTATCTATTCTCCCTCCATCTCCAACCTGTTGCAGCCCCTAAATAGACCTTTCTAGCTAGCCTGGTCACTTTACGGGGGACACAAGTTCCCTGGTCTTTAATTCTCACATGGAGTTTTATCCTCCCTTTATTGAGTCCTTATTCATCCATGAATTGCTGCTCGATTGAGGTGAATTATTTCTCCATCCTTTATTCTCTAAAGACATGCCTTGGACGAGGAATCACATCGACATTATCCTCTTGATTCATTGTTATCTACTTGTTGATGATTTTCTTGGGCTGTGGTGGGCTATTCTTTGTCAAATTTTCAAGCCATTCCCCGTTAGCTAGTGTTGGGGATTGGATTATGCTTACTAACGACATCCAACATCGCCTAGTGGGCCCAAAATGATCCCCTAGGCCCAGGTCTGGGGGAGCCCGAGTCATCTTTCTATAGATGATTGGGCTTAATTGTCGGGGGGCTTCTCGTCATGGGCATCGGCCCGTATAGTCCTCATGGGATACTAATAGGGCAAGTATCCGACATTGGTTGTATGATACCACCTAATTCATGGATATATTTAAGTTTATATGCAGGGTTTGAAGCTATTTATAAAATCGACGTGCTGCCCAAGGCAACACGGCCTCAATTGGAAGGACTTGAGGAGCCAATGAGATCAAGGTCGGCCCGTATTTAGCAAGGACTACACTCACTCTAGATCTATTAGCTAGCATGTAAGCACTGTATATAACCCCCTTATTGATCCTTGTGATATTCATTGATCCAACGCACAACACATACACCTCATAGTACACTCCCCTACAATTGCAACTCTTGGTGAGATTTTGCCTCATCTAAAAACCACCATACAACACGGTCTTGGTCTTGACATATTCTCAATACGCTATATCGTGATCTCCCTTTTACTCATATCTCATATAAGTAAAGGAAGCCGGACGTAACATTATTACTTCATCTGAGAAGGTCCTAAACTAGGGTAAAAAAAATGTCTCCTTTTTTTATTTATTCATCATTGTCCAAACATCAAGTCTATATCATTGTCTGAACATCAAGTCTATGAAGAAAAGGTTGTGCTTCCCACAATAAACTCGTAAGATTGATCGAAGCATGGTTCTTTGTACCGATAGATGGCACCGTCCATGGGGCTAATAGTTTCCTTCTTCTCAGGCGATCATCGGTGATGGTGAACTCACAAGACTCAACGCCTTGTAGCCCCCCTACTCACATGAGTGTTGAAGAGATCTGTCTCCTCGGTACTAAGAAGATGGCAAGGAGGAGCTCTGGGAAAACCCTAGAGCTCACTACGGACTCGGGATCCGTTCTTGGGTTCTCGGCATATTGGATCTTGGAGGTCCACAACTCAGCTTCAAATCTGGTCCATGGCTGGTTCTCTATCGGTCTAATAGCATGTCCTTTGAAGCCGTAGGACCTCGGATCCCTGTCTCGTGCTTCAACCTACTCTCTATAGGGCTAATTGTTGACACGAAAAGTGAGATCTTCGCGAACACACGTGCGGAAGCGTCAAGTCTGGGCTTGCGTCGCAACCAAGAACCAAGTGTGCCAGTCAATTTGACCTCTAAATTGACAAGGAGTAAATTGTCAGTGACTCGGCCCTAATCGGCTTTTAAAGCAGCCAGATCAGGTTTTTGCGAATAGGTTTTGAATAATCCGATTTCAAATCTATCGGCTTAATGCCCGATAGAGCGATTAAACATAAATAGGCATTCAAATATTATTCCTTTATCTCTTTTTATTATTTTATGAATAGAATTAGCTATAAATCTTCAGATTAGTTCATCAGATTAAATCAAGGAATAGATTGAATAGATTGGTCAAGCCAAGACAGTATTCAAATCTAAATCTGGATGTAAATCAATAAACCGATTTAAAGGTTTATAACTAACAGAAGTAAATTCAACGCTGATCGGCAAATAACTACACATGCAAATTCCTAAAACAAGTATACGCAAGATCGATTTAACGAGACAGTAGCATATATCGGATTCAAGGAAAAGCACATAAGATAATTGACAATCGACATTGCAAGATAAACACATATTACAGATCGATTGGATCGAGACAGTGTAACATGCGAGAACACATTAAAGATCGGTAAAACCCGAGACAGTTTAACATGCTTTGTATACATGAGATCAAGATGATACAACCATGCATACGGGTTACAATAAGAGAATCGATTATCCCATCGAGATAGCTCTACCTGCGAGTTGAAGCCTTTCGACGAAGTCGATCGGATTCGAGAAAAGTAGTTGCGTTTGTGTATGCCGTATGACGCTTTCATGAGACCTAAGGCCCTATTTATACTATTACAAAATCGATACCGATACGACCTATTTTACCGCGTCGTGGAAGATATCTTTTGATCAGAATATAATTATTCCGAAGTCTTGTAACTATCGGTATTTCTTAATATGCTTCTTTCTTTTGTCAATGAAGCCCATTTCCTGATTCGGCCCAATAACTCCGATATAATTAGCCATTTCGCAACATCCGATTTTTCTGCCAAATTTGGGTGTCAACACTTGTTGGTGATTGATAAGCGGCCCACCTTGAGATGGGCCTGGGCTGATTTCGTATCAGCCCACCACGCGTGTAGGAAGTCCAAAGGGCCACCCTTGGCCGAGCGCCTAGCCCGCCACGGTCCGCCCCGAGCTTGACCGGGTCAACCACGTTGTCTCGGGTCTCTGCCAAGGACGTGGCGCACCGCCCGGGCTTCCCTTAGCCCGGAGAAAGGCTCCACGAATGGCCCGCCTGTTCGTGGACAGGCCTTTACAACTATCGTGCCCCACCGTACTTTCTCCAGCCTTGACCGGAACGAACTGTGTCTCCCCGGGAGCCCGCAGCCCGGGGAAAAGCACGCGGGCAGCCAGGTTTGTCGTTTGCCCTCCTTGGCAGGCATCGAACGGTTGTTACGCTACGCGACGCCCACCCAACGGGCGGTGCGAGACTGGCTCGGTCCGATCAATGCTATATTGGGGATAAAAGGAAAGTGCTTTCTCCCTAAAGAGGCTTTCTCCCCCGAATCGGTATGTTAAGACAAACACGCACTACACCACAGCATAGCTTTGAGGGCAGCCGTGTCTGCCGGGAAAAACAGTGTATAGCGGCAAACTGTCTGCCGGTAAAAGGTATCCCGGCGATCAATCGCCAAAGACCGACCACGCAAGGAAGTTAGGCATCGGCAATTATTTTTGCCGGCAGAATAATTTTTTCCCGGCAGACAGTTTGCCCTCGATTCTCAATTTTTCCCGACAGACAGTCTGCTCTCAATTCTCGTTTTTTTCCCGGCAGACAGTTTGCCCTCGATTCTCATTTTTTCCCGGCAGACAGTTTGCTAGCATATATTATTATTGCAGAACAAAAAAAAAATCACACTAATAATGATACAATCATAATACACCCAATGTACAGTGATAAGTGACGGGTCTTGGTCCAGTCCCATCACTAATGTTTGCTTAAATGGCAAAAAAACTATAATAAGAATTGAAAATAGATTACAATATCTCCAATTACATACATATAAACGGATTGAAGTAACAATATTTCATAATGCTATATGGTTTCAATTACAGAATTATCAAAAAATAGCCAAGTGAAGGATCTTTTCTAATTTATCACCGATTAACCCACTCTTCCACCTCAGCTGATCAAAGCAAGGTTCTTCAATAATGTTGCTGAAAAAAAAATGTTGGCGACGGTAGGTGTCATGAAGATAGGCATAGGGCCGCCCAACTGCGTATCAAAATTGGTAGCTTATTGTCCTTATGTTCTTTGTTCCAAGTCTGCCAGAAACCAAATATCCTGATAGAAAAAACGGCAAACGTCCATCATCTTGGGGAAAAAACAATGCATTGATATGGAGATATTTCTCAGGTTATTTGCCATAAAGTGTATTTGTATTAAAATGGCATTTATTTGGTCTTCCAAGTCAAATGTGGACTTCTTCCGCTACAAGCCGAGGTGATTAAAACATAACATTTAACCTTAGAAACCTGAAAAGAAACACCAAGTCCTAGGAAATGCACACATATGTAAAGCATGAATAAATATTTTCTTTAGGTAATACAGAAAAAATGTTTTTTGACCCCAAATTCTTTATGGCTCCAATCAATGAATGGCATCAGACAATATTTTTTGTTTAGGTAGTTCAGAAGAATAAATGGTTTCTTGCCCCAAAACTAATATGGGATTAATCAATGAATGGCATCACGACCATAAGCTTATGAACCGCAAGTAGCAAAGCAAAACCGTACATAGGCAGCAGGGGCCTATAAATAGGTAATTTCTGTAAATGGTAATAACTCCACAGAATGAGTGAAGTGATGAAGAGTACCATAAAAGTGCAAGTAGTAGTGCCCATGAAGCTTGTAATACCAATGGATTGCACATAAAGAAAGAATTATATATGTTCTAGAAGGCCAAACCCTTGATTGGAATTTGGCGAAAGTTAACATGACAATCAAAAGCAAACACCTCCACAAAAGGAAAATTGAACGATACAGAAAGTCATCAATACAATAGTCAGAGGTTTATTTTTTAAAAAAACTATAATTGGTAAGAGATCTCCACGTGCAACAGAAAATTACAAGGGCACACTTTTCATATATGCACAAAGTTGCTTATGTAATAGTTGTAGTAAGGCACAAACAATTGAAACCAAAAGTAACATGACATATCTGTAAAAAAAAGTGTATGCCTGTTATGAATGAGATTCTATGATTCCAGGCGACATAGCAATGTCTAAAATACGATTAATGAAATTTTAAATTCATTCACTGCTGGTCAATTTGAACCAAAAAAAACCAAAGTGTGCCTTGTTTAACACAAATTGAAGGAGAATAGCACGGATGAGCAATAATTTCATGGAGATGCAACCTGGAGATATTGGATGAAGAGATATGTATGGCTCTGAATTTGTATTGCAAGAGGAAACATGTATGGAGATGCAGCCTGGAGATGAAACCTAGAAGTACATATGAATGAATGATATATTAAAAGGAGAGGCCATACTGTAGAACTAACTGAGCAAATAATCACGTTTCATCTTATTTTCCATCTTTAGTGTTTATGTAGTTGCTAGCCAATGTAGCTTTAGGGCTCAGTAAAAATTCAAAAGGCTGCTCAGTATAGGACAATGAGAAGGCACAATTTACACCGTGTAGCCTAAAAAAATTTAGAGGTAAAAAGCATCTGTGGACAAATTAGCAATTGCATAATGAGACCGAGAGAGAGAAATTTTAGGGGGGAGAGATTTCCACGGGGAGCATGGCTAGAGAAAGAAATCCAGATCGGGTGAGAGAGAGAAGAGAGGGAGGCACCTCTTGTTCCCTTGCGTCGAGAGATGTACATAGAGGGATCTTAAAGAGGAGGCAGTTCCTGAGGGATTCGTCACAAGGTCAAGCAAAGCACAGCTCCAAGAAATGGCGAAGCGAGAAGCCGAGACTCACGGTTGGAAGAGGACTTTCCCCACCTTGGCCTCGAGGCCCAGCTTCACCACCTCCACCTCCCCCTCCATCGGCACGCGACGCTCCCTGGCCCTCTCCGCCGCGGCGAGGAGGTCCGGCAGGAACCAATCCACGATGGCGGAGGCGGCGGCCTCCGCGGAAGGGGAGGGGCCTTCTCGGGAGGAGTAGGCCGGCGAGGAACGAAGGGGAGGCGGCGGCGGGCATGGCTACGGAGGCGGCGGGCGGCGGGGAACGGAGGGGAGGCGGCGGCGGGCGTGGCTATGGAGGCGGTCGGAGGAGGAGGAGGCCGGAGGGGAGGCGGCGGCGGGCGTGGCTACGGAGGCGGCCGGAGGAGGAGGAGGAGGCCGGCGGGGCTGCGGATCGAGGCGGCGGTAGGGCACGAAGGCGCCAGGGGAGGCGGCGCGGGGATACGGAGGGGAGGCGGCGACGGGCGTGGCCTCGGTGGCGGCGGCGGGTAACGGAGCAGGCGGCGGGCGACGCGGCCGGCGGCCGGCTGAAGGTGGAGAGGAACCCTAGCTTTGAGGTGATAGTTTTCCCCCGCCCCATTTGTTTATTTGGATCTGCGCATTTCAACCCGAAGCACTTTTTCCCGGCAGATGGTTAGCCAGAGATTGCCCTTAATCATCAGGCCCACGCTTGCCGCATACCACTATTCGTTCTACCGGCAGACAGCGAGTCCCTGATAATTTCTATTACCGGCAGACGGTTCGTCGGTATTTAATTTATATTTCCGGCGAGCGGTTCGCCTTATCGATTTTTCCCAGAGCGATGCATCCGTAATTTTTATATAATTGCGGCACGATCTGCCGTTGTTATTAATTTTTACCGGCAGACGTCTGCCCCTAATTGTGTGTCATGGTGTAGTGCGTGTCCAAGATTAACTCGACCGGTTTCTCCCTGTAGGCTCGAGACCGAGACGAGCCGGTGAATGAGACAAGAACATCGCCACTAAAGCAAAGATCGGCGCGGGGCCCGCCATCGCATCGACCCTGGCGACCATACGCCTATAAAAGGAAGGGCCCTAGATCCATTCGGGCGAGCGTTATAAGGATCCTAGGCCGAGAGGGGTGAATCGGCTCTTTTCAAATTTTATTTCACTCGATTAAACATGCTTAATTAGACAAATTAGGAACCCAAGCTATCGATGGATTTAGAGTCTAGTTGCGAGCGATCACAATGAGACACAAGCGACTACTAGGAGGCTCGATGGCACTCACATGCAAGCGATCAAGTTAATGTGCGAAGTAAATGAATGAGACAAGAAGGTGCAAACCGAGAGTTGTTTCAAGTTGATGCTAAACACATGAACACCTCGTCTCAGATTGAGAAACTTCTCACACAGAGAAGTCGGGACTCTCTCGTCCTAACCTCGATCCACTCGTGGTAGCTCTTCACCAACACATGGTGGCGAGCTCCAAACCTTCACACAGGCGGGAGTTCTCTCACACTCGAGAGCTCTCACCCCCACCAAAGACTGACACGGCACCCCACCACCGACACACGTGGATTTCACCTCAACACATGAGGTACCCCCAACACATGGAGGATTTGGCTCCGACACACGGACACCTTGGCACCACCGACACACGGAGGTGGCATGCCACACACAGCGAACTTGTGACTCCAGCGGATGGAGAGGATGCACCCCTACACAAGGCGGTGACCACCAACGGATGGTGGGTTTGCGGCACGGTTGATGTAGTCGTTCGGTTGATGAAGCTCGTGGCGTGGCGACGATCTCTCCGGCGGCGAAGTCCCAAGAGCACAAGATCGGAGACCGTCTCTCACCACTACCCCTTCTCTCCAACCATGGAAACTAGGGCAAGAACACCATGGGAGAAGGGGCAAACCTTGGGAATGGATGAGAGGAGGTAGGGGGCACCTTCTTCTTCCTCTTCCTCTCTTCTTCTCCCTCTCAATCTCTCAAGCACATGGAACCCTAGGTGGAGATCGGAACCATGGGAGGAGCTCTCTTGGTGGCTAGGGCAAGGGGTGGCTGCTAGATTAGACTCTCTCAAGTTTCTCCCTTGCTTCAAGCCCCTATTTATAGGCACAAGGCGAAACCCTAGCAATGGACGGCTCAGATTCATTTTCTCGAGATCCAGATCAATCCATCGGACCCCGTCCGGAGCTCATCGGACGCCGTCCGATTAGATTTTGTCCCAAATTCGTACTCTGTCGGACGCCATCCGACGGCTTATCGGACTCCGTCCGACCAGGGTTTTAGGCCAAAATTGTGCTTTGTCGGACGCCGTCCGACGGTTTATCGGACTCCGTCCGACAAGATTTTTAGGCTAAAATTGTGCTCTGTCGGACGCCGTCCGACGGCTTATCGGACTCCGTCCGACAAGATTTTTAGGCCAAAATTGTGCTCTGTCGGACACCGTCCGTCAGCTTATCGGACTCCATCCAACAAGATTTTGGCCAAATTTGTACTTCATCGGACGCCGTCCTGTAAGTTATCGGACGCCGTCCTATGAGGTTCAAAATTTCAGAGTTTGCCAAAAAATTCATATCTTTTACTCCCGAACTCCGTTTTTTATGATCTTGGGCATTCCGGAAAGCTAAGAGAAAGGGCTATCCAACTAACTAAGTTTCACCACCTATTTCTAAATGGATAGACAAAAAATTCTATAGGAACCACTCTTCGGTACCCTCGGACACCTCTCTCTCTCGACTCAGGCGTGGGCTCGACTTTTTTTTTGGCATTCTTGATGACTTGCGGACTCGGTGGGAACTTAGAATGGCTTAGGCGGGAACTCAGGTGACTTAGGCTCTAAGAAACCCTTGGACAGCTGGAAAGTGGCATCCGGAGACTTCCTGGCACTTTCGAAGACTTAGGCGCTAAGAAACCCGAACGTTGGACAGCTATCCCACTCAGGAACTCTCTCGAACCCTGGACACCTGGCATCTCTAGAACCCGCTCGAACTCACTCAGATGAACTAGAACTTGTGCTCAGTGGGACCTACAATCAGAGAGAGATGATCTTGTGTTTCAGCTTCTCACCATCACCGTTATCATTTCCCTTCTCCTTGTACTTGATGTTTCCTTTCTGAGGGCACATTGAAACTATGTGGCCCTTTTCTTGACACTCATAGCATCGGAGTGATGCATATGAGTTTCTCCCGGACCTTCTCTTGTCCCCATGTCCATTTTTGCTCATGAACTTTCCAGCATTCTTCATGAACAATCCCAATTGCTCAAATCCAGCTTCGAACTGACTCAGGGTCATCCCATCACCATCTTCAACTGTGCTTGTCTTAGTGTCACTCTGCCTGGGTCCACTTGCCTTGAGTGCAACAATCTTGTTCTTCTCAGGTGCAGGTGGTGCCCCAGGCTCAATGATGAGCATCTCATGAGCTGTGAGCTTGCTCAGGAGAGCTGTGGGAGCAAGCTTCTCGACTTCGCCACTGTTGGAGAGATACGTGATGATATCACGGTACTCTTGTCTTAGCGGCACCACGATCATCTTTACGCATACATTAACATCGGCGAGAGAAAGAACCGAGCCCTTGAGCTCGTTGATTATGGGGTTAAGTCTAGAAAACATTTCATTAACATTCTCATTAGGAAGCATCCTAAATTGATCAAATTTTTCCTCAACCACCACCAACTTGCCCTCTTTGACAGAAGCTGTCCCCTCGTGGATTTCTATAAGTGATGTCCAAACATCGTGTAATGCGATGGAAAGGTTGCTAACTCTATCAAACACATCCATGCTCAAACCACAGAACAGTGCATTCATGGCTTTAGCATCTAGTTCAAGCAATCTAGTTTGCTCGGTGTGGGAGTCTGTGTCATTCGCAAGTGTGAAGCCTAGAAGACTCTACAACCTTCCAAACATCTAAGCCCATAGATTGGAGATAAGCGACCATCGTCTTTTCGAGAAAGCAAAATGAGATCCATTGAACAAAGGTATTCGATTACTAGCGACACTACCCCGTCGGCCATCTCTAATGCGGTTAAGCACAAATAGAGAGCCGAGCTCGATACCACTTGTAAGGATCCTAGGCGAGAGGGGGTGAATCGGCTCTTTTCAAATTTTATTTCACTCAATTCCCTTGCTTAATTAGTCAAATTAGGAACCCAAGCTATCGATGGATTTAGAGTCTAGTTGCGAGCGATCACAATGAGACACAAGCGACTACTAGGAGGCTCGATGGCACTCACATGCAAGCGATCAAGTTAATGTGCGAAGTAAATGAATGAGACAAGAAGGCATAAACCGAGTTGTTTCCGAAGTTCGGTGCTCAACACATGAACACCTCGTCTCCGTTGAAAACTTCTCACACGGAGAAGTCGGGACTCTCTCGTCCCTAGCCCTCAATCCACTCGTGGTAGCTCTTCACCAACACATGGTGGCGAGCTCCAAACCTTCACACAGGCGAGTTCTCTCACACTCGAGAGCTCTCACACCCCACCCAAGACGACACACACCACCGACCACCCACACACGGTGGATTTCACCTCAACACATGAGGTACCCCCAACACATGGAGGATTTGGCTCAGACACACGGACACCTTGGCACCACCGACACACGGAGGTGGCATGGCACAGCGGACTTGTGACTCAGCGGATGGAGAGGATGCACCCCTACACAGGCGGTGACCACCAGCGGATGGTGGGTTTGCGGCACGGTTGATGTAGTCGTTCGGTTGATGAAGCTCGTGGCGTGGCGACGATCTCTCCGGCGGCGAAGTCCCAAGAGCACAAGATCGGAGACCGTCTCTCACCACTACCCCTTCTCTCCAACCATGGAAACTAGGGCAAGAACACCATGGGAGAAGGGGCAAACCTTGGGAATGGATGAGAGGAGGTAGGGGGCACCTTCTTCTTCCTCTTCCTCTCTTCTTCTCCCTCTCAATCTCTCAAGCACATGGAACCCTAGGTGGAGATGGGAACCATGGGAGGAGCTCTCTTGGTGGCTAGGGCAAGGGGTGGCTGCTAGATTAGGCTCTCTCATGTTTCTCCCGTGCTCCAAGCCCCTATTTATAGGTACAAGGCGAAACCCTAGCAATGGACGGCTCAGATTCATTTTCTCGAGATCCAGATAAATCCATCGGACCCCGTCCGGAGCTCATCGGACGCCGTCCGATTAGATTTTGTCCCAAATTAGTACTGCATCGGGCGCCGTCCGGCAGCTTATCGGACTCCGTCCGACCAGGGTTTTAGGCCAAAATTGTGCTCTGTCGGACGCCGTCCGACGGTTTATCGGACTCCGTCCGACAAGATTTTTAGGCTAAAATTGTGCTCTGTCGGACGCCGTCCGACGGCTTATCGGACTCCGTCCGACCAGATTTTTAGGCCAAAATTGTGCTCTGTCGGACGCCGTCCGTCGGCTTATCGGATTCCGTCACAAGATTTTGGCCAAATTTGTACTTCATCGGACGCCGTCCTGTAAGTTATCGGACGCCGTCCTATGAGGTTCAAAATTTCAGAGTTTGCCAAAAAATTCATATTTTTTACTCCCGAACTCCGTTTTTTATGATCTTGGGCATTCCGGAAAGCTAAGAGAAAGGGCTATCCAACTAACTAAGTTTCACCACCTATTTCTAAATGTATATTCAAAAAATTCTATAGGAACCACTCTCCGGCACCCTCGGACACCTCTCTCTCTCGACTCAGGCGTGGGCTCGACTTTTTTTTTGGCATTCTTGATGACTTGCGGACTCGGCGGGAACTTAGAATGGCTTAGGCGGGAACTCAGGTGACTTAGGCTCTAAGAAACCCTTGGACAGCTGGAAGGTGGCTTCCGGAGACTTCCTGGCACTTTCGAAGACTTAGGCGCTAAGAAACCCGAACGTTGGACAGCTATCCCACTTAGGAACTCTCTCGAACCCTGGACACCTGGCATATCTAGAACCCGCTCGAACTCACTCAGATGAACTGGAACTTGTGCTCAGTGGGACCTACAATCAGAGAGATGATCTTGCAGACATCAATGGGCGGATGGGCGAAGCGATTTCTGCACACAAGGAAAATAGAAGAACTAGCAAATAACATCCTTAGCCTTGATGAGATCCGTCGAGGCCCAGTTGGCATCAATTACCAAAACATTAAGCCCATGGGAGGCTTGATCTTACAGGCAGGCATTCCGAGATCCAACACACACAACTCCAAGCACCCAAGCAACACCTGCATCCGAGCAATAGTCTTAGTCATTAGTCGCCACCTCTGTAAACTCGGGATCGGAGCCTTCAAGCCCGGTCTCGGCACCCTTGTACTATTTTCCACCATATAGGCAACAAGACTGGAGTAGAGCTATTACCCGGCAGTGTGGGCTCGAACCAGGGTAAATCGCTTGTGTCTTCACGGTTCAATGTCGTTCTCCTCTTTCCATTGTCTGAAGGATCTGCATGCGGATCACCGAATCGCACCGAGCCCTTGTCCGGGAAGGCAGTATGACCTTAGCCCCGTAAACAGCGCCGCCCATGCCTTGAGAAGGGTGGTCGTTGGGCCTCACACTAACTACAAATTAAATGCTTGGTCGTGGTCTCGCTGCTCTTTCGGAGCGCGGTTCCTAGACACCGACAGCTGGCGCCCACGTGGGGCCCATGAGCAGCCCTCAGCACTCCGTTCCCTCGGGTATGCCTGAGATTTCGAGCAACGACGAGGCTCTGGACCTCGAGTTCGATGAGTGCGACGATCTGGACGATTTGGTCCTGTCGTACGATGGCTGGCGGGAGGAGTACCTCGCCAAAGCAGGGGCTGATGAGATGGAGGTTGACACCTCTCTCACCCCAGGGGTAGATTTTCGCCCCGAGGAGTCGCTCCCTGAGCTGGACCCCTCTGTCACCCACGTCAGCGGGACTCCCATGGAGTTCGTGCTGCTTGGTGACTCCGCCACCTCCGGCAACAATGAATGTTTCCAACCGCGCCGTCCAGCTGCGTCTTCGCGGCCGCGGTCGACGGCGACGCCGAGAATGGGAGGCCGGGGAGCAGCAGCGCCGCCCGCGCGCACCTCAAGTTCTTCAACGATGCCGTCCGTCGCGTCATGGATGGGATCTGTGAGGAGGACCGTCGCCAGCGTACCCCGCCGGGTCGCCAACCGGTCGATCCTCTCATAGAAACCATGATGAACCGCTCCTCCGCAGCCAGCAGAGGGCGCGCGCCATCACTACGGTCGTCCGCGACCTAGAGAGGGACCCCCGAGGCTTCAAATGGCGGACTGTGTCTGCGCCATCGCCCGGGCGTCGGCTTCATCACTGCGGCATCGACCGGCCTGGCGACAAAGCGGGCGTAGTCGCCGGACATCTGGCGCGGGAACGAGTCCGATCGTCGCGGCACTCAAAACCGCCCCGGCCAGGACAACGCTCAAGAGCGTTCCCGCCGTCGCCGCAGCCGTTCGCGTTAGACCCAGACGGCCTCCTCCGCCAGAGGATCATCGCGTGGCCCAGGCGGAGTGTTTTCCCGCCTAGGCCCGCGCCGGGATGCCTCTCCCCCGAAGGCTGCGCTGGGATGCCCCGCCTTCTCCCGCGCTCTCCGTGAAGCGCCTTGGCCGCCGAGGTTCAAGCCCGGGCCAATCGAGAAGTTCGACGTGAGCAAGAACCCCGAGGAGTTCCTCTCCATCTACACCACCGCCGTCCGAGCTATGGGGGGAGATGAAGCCGTCATGGTCAACTACTTCCCCACCGTGCTTGAGGGCATGGCCAGGACCTGGCTGTTCAACCAGAGGCCTGGTTCTATCCGTAGCTGGTCCCAGCTGCAAGATGCCCTCCGCACAAGCTTCCAGGGGTGTTACGCCCGCTCTGGACGTCCCCAAGACCTCAAGCTCGTGGTGCAGCGAGACGATGAAAGTCTCCAGAACTTTGTGTGCCGGTTCGTCAGAGCCCGCAACACAATTCCCTCGCATCTCGGGCGAGGCATCGCCGAGGCTTTCAAGGATGGTGTGAGGACCGGCGCTTCTGCGAGGATCTCGAGCTCCACCCGGTCAATACATGAGTGAGCTCTTCCGCATCATGACCCTCTATCAAACGCTTAGGCGGTTGAGCGCAAGAGGGGCGTGTAAGGAAAAAAGGCCAAAATCGGCGATGGCGAAAGCAAGACCGAGCGGACAAAAAAAAAAAGCGGCGGGAGCGACCGCCAAGTTCATCGCCGTCGTCGAGCCCGACCAGCCAGAGTGCCCGCCACCGCGGCGCCTTCCGCCGGCGCGCCCGCCGCCGCAGCTCTGTCGCGGCGGCGTCGTAGTAACGACGTCCCAGTGAGGCGCAGCAGCCTTGATGGCGAGGCCTCCTCGGGGCCGGCCTCCTGTCCATGATAGCGAAGCAGTGAGTACCGTTCCACGACCCGGCCTCTTCGCCGCCCCCCAGCGCCCGACCATGACTTGCGCAATCGCCGCACATGGGCCCACCAGTTGGAGGACTTCTCGCGGCGCGGTCCCATGCCCGAAGCTACCTAAGGCGCGACGCGATACCCACACCCAGGCGGCGGGACTGGGTTTCCCTGAGGCAGCGGCCCGCCGCCGTCATCTTTAGCCGACACGTCGATCTACACCTCTCGCCGCGAGCTCAAGGCCGCGTCTCGTGAGGTCCTCCACATCTCCCGTGGCGAGCCTGCGACGGAATCCCTGCCTTGGTCCAGCCAGGCCATCACCTTTTCGGTGACGGACTGCCCGGCCGGGCTCTCTAAGCCCCAACGCCTCCCGCTGGTGCTCTGCCCCACCATTGGCAACACCCGAGTTGACCGTGTCCTCGTGGACAGTGGGAGCTCACTGGACATCATCACGGCGCGCGTTCTGGGCCTCATGCAGGTCCCACGTTTCAAGATCAAGTACATCACCGTCCCCTTCCACGGGATCGTCCCAGGGTCGTCCCTTCGCCCCGTCGGGCAGGTCGCGTTGCCCGTCACGTTCGGCTCCTCCGCCAACTTTCGGACGGAGTACATCACCTTCGAGGTGGTGGAAGCTGAGCTCCCCTACAACGCCATCTTAGGGTGCCCCGCGCTCTCCAAATTCATGGCAGTCTCCCATCACGCTTACCACTGCCTGAAGATGCCGGCGCCCAAGGGAGTAATCACCGTCCGGGGCAACCACAAGACGGCTCTCGACTACGACGAGACCGCGCTGGCCATGGTAGGACAGCTCCCTACCCTAATTGCGGGCCTAAAAGCATGCACTGCGCTCGATATAAAACGACTTGTTGCGAAAGGGGATTCGCAGCTCGTCGTCCGCTTCGTCGAGGAGGAGTTTCGAACAGCGGCGACTTCGATGGCGCGGTACTGGCGGAAGTGAGGAAACTAGAGAAGCGTTTCACGACTTTCGAATTGCTACAATCGAGGGAAGAGAATGGCGGTGATAAGCTCGCCAAACTCGGATCTCGCAAGAACCGGCCCAGCCGGGTGCTAATCAGACACCTTTTAAAGCCCTCCATTCCTCCGGAGAGGAGGCCAAGGGACATCTGCTACCCCCAAACCGAGACATCCGGTCTTGTCTCATTCCTCGAGCAAAGCACCTCTGGATGACGCCATTCATCCGGTTCTTGGAAGCGAGGGACATTGCTCGAGGATCTTTGTGGCGTTCGGTGAAAAGCGAGCTGAGCTTACCACCGCGGGGGCTTCTTGCATCGAAGGGGTGCTAATGGCGTGCTTTGTAAGTGCGTCACCCAAGAAGAAGGTAAGTACCTTCTAGCCGATATTCACGAGGGCATCTGCGGCGCTGCGCCTCACACGAAACTCGTCGACAAAGCATTCCACGGGCTACTATTGGTCCCTTGCGATGGCGGCGAAGCCTTGGTTAAGCGCTGTGAAGCTTGCCAGTATCATGCGCGGATGACGCACCAGCCCGCGTATGAGCTGCAAACAATTCCATTAGCGTGGCCGTTCGCGGTTTGAGGCATGGACCTCTTAGGACCGTTCCCCAAAGGTCTCGGTGGCAAAACGTACTTGTTCGTAGCCATCGACACCTTCACTAAGTGGATCGAGGCCGAGCCGGTCTCCAACATCACTGCAATTGCCGCGGTACATTTTTTCCGGAGCATCGTTGCGCGATTTGGTGTGCCCAGCAGAATCATCGCTGACAACGGCACCCAATTCACGAGCCGGGAATTCAATGATTACTGCGAAGAAATCGGCATGAAGCTCGCCCTGGCCTCGGTGGCCCACCCACAGAGCAACGGAGCAGCTGAACGAGCTAACGGATAGCTGGTCCAAGGCATCAAGAAGCGGGTCTATGACGCCCTCAAGGCTAAACACCAAGATTGGGTCGACGAGCTATCGTCAGTCCTCTAGGCAGTCCGGACAACGGCGGTAGGACTCTGAGGAGAAACTCCTTTCCGACTCGTCTATGGCTCGCAGGCCGTCCTCCCAACAGAAATGAGACTAGGATCCGATCGCGTTGACTTCGCTAGCTTCGTGGTCAACGACGAGGAGCGGCAGCTGGACCTCGACCTACTAGAGACACGCCGTGAGCAATCCTACTCGAGTGCGGCCTACCAGTGATCCACCGCACGCGCGCCGCAAAACGCATACACACAGGACCACCAAGTAGGAGACTTGGTTCTACGTCGCATTCAGAACCCCGCGGGCTTCAACAAGCTTAGCCCCAAGTAGGAGGGACCGTACAAAGTAGTCAGCGCGGCGCGCAAGGGCTCAGTACGCCTTGCCGACAAGGATGGGAACGAGCTCCCTAGCTCATGAAACATCTCCCTGCTACGGCGCTTCTACGCTTAATCAAGTCGTAAGTTTTCCTCATTTCAGTTCATTCCAATTCCAAAAAAAAAAACCTTCCCCAATCACCAGTCACGCCGGTTTAAGTCTTGACCATTTCAAATAAGCCCGTGGCCAAAGCCCGAGAGCTAAGGATAAAGCATTCCAGAGCATTTCCATAACGGGATAAGCCGATCTCTCGCACCCTAGTGAATCTCCGCGCAATGTGAAATTCTTGCGGCCCAAAGGTACACTAAGCCCACGCCAAGTTTGTTTGGATGGCTAACTTGAGCCTCGCAGCGCTCGGGGGCTGACGGATTTTTGCGCCCAACTTTTTCCTAAGTCCTTAACCTCGCCAAGCCCGCATCGCCGCCCCTACCTAACGGCTTCGAAATGAGGGTTTTGTAATTATTTCTAAGTCCTTAACCCATAAAGCCCGCCTTGTTCTTGTGACCTAACGGCTTCGAAATTGGGAATTCGCGTGAATTTTTCTAAGTCACTCTAGTCTCTAGACCGCGCCCAACTCCAAGATCGCACTTAGACTTGGCCGCGGCCCGGGGGCTGGATGATCAGGCGCACCAAAAACAACCTTTCTAAAGCAATCCGTTTGCTTAAATTTCCTAAGTTCTCCTCAGGACTTCGTTATTGTTCATCTAGTTCCTCTGTTTTTGCATTTCAGATTCGCAAATTCGCATAGGAGGGAAGAACAAACAAGATTGACCAAGACAAGTTGCTTAAAGAAGTTTGCATTTCACAGGAAGACCTTGTAAGGATAAAGATTACACAAAGAGCAAAAGGAGGTCGGGCTACTGGACTACCGCAAAAGGGGCGCCGCGCTACTGCTACTACGGCGGCGCCCAAATCCTACGATTATGTCGCAGCTCCTACCAACAATGGCGACGAGCGAGCGGAGCTGCGGACTCCGCCGCCGCCGACGACGACAACAACAATGGGCAGGCGCGGCGCGCAGACGGCGGCGGCGCTGGTGGCACCTCCGTCGGCCGCGGATGGGGTCGCCCAGGCATACCCACCGGTCCGTATCGGGAGCCTCCGCCGTCGCCTCAGCCCCTTCCGGCTCAGATGGCGCCTCCGCCGCCGCTGGTAGTTGATGGAGTCCATAAGTAGCGACGGAGGCTCCGCCACGATGGCCTCCGCGGCCGCCACGATCTCCTGCTCCGCTGTGATGTGCGGCGGGACCATCTCGTCCTCCGCTGCCAATGCGGCGGCATACACCACGTCAGCGGCAATCTGTGCCACCACTGCATTCGCCTCCTCCTCCTCCGCCGCTTCTGCAGTCGCTACCGCCGCCGCCCGCGCGTCGCTGAACAGGCATCGCCGCCCGCCTTCGGCCGCTGGCGCGACAGCAGGCCCGGCAGACCTCCTCCATTGCCCGGCTGGATCGGCAAGGAGAGGCACCGTGATAGATCCTCGGCGGCGCCACCGCCCGCTGCGAGGTGTCGAGAACTAGTGTCGGAAGACATGCTTTTGGTCCTCTCTCCGTTTTCCTCTGATCTTTTCCTCTGTCACTATCCCTCTGGTTGCGAGCTTCGCTCTTTAATCTGAGATTGGGAAAGACTGAGATGGAAGCGGCCCACCACGCCGCGCCTCGCTTTATATAGGCCGGCGGCTGCGCAACGTCCCATCGCGCTGCGGGCTACCCGAAGCGTCGCTGCGCGCGAAGGGGCGAGTAATTAAAACGCACCGCGCGAGCTGAAGAGACGCACGCACGCGCCGTCTCGCAGAATACCAACCGCGCCAAAAACCACGCAACGCGTGTCTCGATCCCGCTGTTAGTGGCAAAGGAAAAATCACCGCGTGTTGAAGCCCATTGCGCCGGCGTGGTCCACTGGTACGAGCAAAGACTCAGCGGTCTCCCCGCGGTCTGACGCGTGGCTTAGGCCGGGTGCGTGAATCGGCGTGGGTTGTTTCGCCTCCGCATCTGTGCCTGGCAAACGTACCCTCGCTGTCAGCGGAACACTGTGCCACGCCGCAGAGCCCACAGTGCGCTCGATTCGACGCGGTAAACTAAAGGAAAAACGGCTAAGCCCTTCGGCCACCACACATTACGCAATATTTATCCGTTAAACAGGCGTTCGAAAGAAAATATACAAAAGTTTATGACGCAGAGTTCGGGAACAAACAGACCGGGTCAAACTATGGCCCGCGCTGCAACCTGAGACTCTCTAGCTCGGTTTCTAAATCCCAGATTCACGTCTGCGCCTGAAGCAACTCTATGGCTCGCGAGGCCATGTCATTCTGTTCCTGGCGCAGCTTGGCCCGGGCTTCAACGAGCTCCTCCTCCTGTTTCTTCAGGGCTTCTGACTCCGCCATGGACTTCGTCCCGGCTTCCCGGAGCACGGTGTTCTCCACCACGAGCGCGTCGCGGGTTTCCTCAAGCCCACACACCATGGAGTTATGCTCAGACTGAGTGGCCGCGAGCTTGTTGATGGCCTCCTCTCTGCGTCTGCGCTCCTCGTCAAAGGCAACCCGAGCCCTGTCTGCTTCTTCACGAGCCGCCTGGGCTTGGCTCAATACAGCCTTCTCCACCTCTTGAGCTCGGACGAGCCTCGCCATGGCCTCCTGCTCCTTCTCCTGCGCTGACCTTAGCGCGGCCTCTAGCTCAACGACACGTGCCGTGCCGCGAGCCTCGACCTCAGTGGCTAGCCCGTCCGCGCGCTTTGTCTGAGCTCGGGCTTGCGCTAGCTTGGCCGAGAGACGCTCGATCTTCGCCGCGTCATCATCTGACTGCCCACCCATCGCTTCCATCAGCGAGGACATGCCGGTGATAAGCGTGTAGAGCTGAAACAGGGAAAACTGAATCAAGGCACAAAAAATTCAGCGCTCAAGCATGACGCGCGGAGTTGAGGATGTTACCTTCTTGGTATGAGCAAGCATGGTCCTTGCCCTCGCTCCAACGACGCCGCGCACGTTTCTGTCGAGCCCGCGGTCATGGGCCCCCTGCGGCGGCAGGGGCGGGCAGCCAACTGACTCCTCGCTACCCTCCTCTGGTGGTGCGGAGCGTGGTGGCGCTGGCGGCCTTGGCCGGCGAGGTCATTGTCCCGACGCGACGCCCGCCTCTCGGCGTCCTCGGCTTGGCGCCCGGCTCGGCCTTCCATTGCGATGGCTTGCCCGCGGCCAATTCAGCCTTGCTGAGCCGAGCCTGGGTACTCACCAACGCGGTTTTGAGCTCGTCCGCCGTCAGCTTAATCGCCGCAAGCTCGGTCAGGTCGTCCAGCCCGGGAATGGGGTAGATCTTCGGAGGTGGCAGGTCCCTTCGGCCAGCATCCTGCGATCTGGCGGCATCCTGCTGCTCCACCCATTCTGGAGTGGCGGAGATCCAGCCCGCAGACGCTAGCGGAGCCACGCTAGGCATCACTACGCTTGTCCAACCATCCGGCGTGAGCACGCGGACCGGCCAAACCCAGTTGACCAGCAGCATCCGCCGATCAGGCGTCGGAAGCGCTTTCCCGACTGGAGTTTTGAAGTGGTCAGCAATCCCCCTACGGTCGATGGGCCACCACCCATGTGCCATGCGTCCTTCAACGCGCAGGGGCGTGATCCATAAGGGATGGTCGCTTAAGATGACTTTCATCGTTTCCGCAACCTCATCGGAAGCATCCAGTACTGCTACCGGTAGACAGTACGATGGTCCTCCGCGGACCGGCTGGCTCTTGCCCCTCAACTTCGTCAGCCCGGCGGCCTCTAGCTGCTGCAGCAGGGGCGCCCCTCCTTGGGGCTCGACCGGTTCGTCCTTCGTCTGCCCAGCGGCCTCTAGCTACTGCAACAAGGGCACCCCTCCTCTGGGCTCGACCGTTTCGTCCTCAGCCGCCACGGCCTCGGCAGGGGGAGGTAACACATCGGCTACTACTTTGGCGCTCGCCACGATAAAAAGCGCGCGATTAGGCAGCAGAGTAATAGCGATCGGCGGTCGAAAACTTCTGTGGCTCAAGCTCGGTGTTCTCGTACGCCCCTGGCGTAGAACGTAGAAAGAGCTCTGTCTCCAGCCCGCCAACACGGCTCGTGGCGGGAACGGCCGTTTTCGCCGCCGCAGCAGAACCTTCCTCGTAGGTCCTCGCCACGGCGCCCTTCTTTGACGGACCCGACACCAAAGACAACCTCCTCCTCGTCCTTTATGCGGGCAGACGTCGTCCTCCTCTTCTTTGTAGGTGCCGCGCCCTGAACGTGCGCAAGACAGCGTTTGAGGGCCGCTTAATACCCAGTACTCGATCCATGTCAGAAAGAGGAGGCCTACCTGCTTAGGCGCCGCGCGTTTTCTCGCGTGCGCCTCCGCGTTTGTTCGTGCTGAGCTCGCCGGAGTCGATGGCGGCGCTGGGTTTCCTTCGCCTGACAACAGCAACGGGGCCGGCGCCCCGCTGGACGCCGCCGACGCTTTCTTTGGCGGCGGGCGCGCCGCCGGTGGTTGCGCCGACGAGTCCCCCTCGGCCAAGCCCGTGGCTTGAATGGTTTTCTCAACCGCTTTCCACGTCCGCTGCAAAACAATTGACGCAACCCGTCAAGACCTCAAGGGCGCGCGTAGCTACGAATTCGATCAAACACCTTGCGGGCACTTACCTTGGACAGCCTGTCCTTCACAAATCATATGGGGCGAGGGGTCTTATCCACAGGTAGCAGCATCCCCGCGATCGGCACGACCTCGCGGGCCGAGAGTTCTGCGTAGCGTCACTAACGGTCACAACGTGCCCCGACCTGAAATCAAACATAAGGGTGCGGCTCGCGCCTACCTTCATGAAAGTCCCGGTCCGGATCTTCCCAACCGTCCATGTCGCTGACGCATCGCTCGCGGCGCCCCAGCGGGCTGATCCGATGTCGGATGAAGCCGACGATGATCTCGTAGCCCGTCAAACCCTTCTTAACGAGCTCCTTGATCTTGTCCGCCGTGACTTGATCCTCCAGCTAGGGCTCGCTGCGTTGAAAGATTGGGGGATCCGGCGCGGCCGCAGAGTATTCCAGGGTCGAGCCCCCGCGGTTTAGGTAGAACCACCGCGGGGCCCAACCATCGACCTTCGTCTTCACCTCGTACTCCGGGTACGATAGGCTTCCCCGGGCTCGGCGTGCGGTCAAGTAGAAGACCCCGCCGTTTCCCAAGCGGTGGCCGACGGGCTTCAACTCGAAGTAGTGCTGAAGGAGGCTCACCGTTGGCCGCATCCCGCAGTGCGACTCGCACAGGAATGCGAAGATGGACAAGTGTATGTAAGACTGCGGAGACAGGTTCTCCGGCCTTAGCTCCGTAAAGGCGAAGAAGTCTGTGACAAACTGCGACTCCGGCATGCGAAATCCGCAGATGGCCGAGCCCTCGAAGCAGACCAGCTCGTCTGGCTTGGGCCTCGGCTCCGGATCTGCGCCAGGAAGCCTCCACGAGCCCGGCTTAACAAAGCCGTCCCTCTCCAGCTCCACCATCCTCTCCTTCGTCAGAGCGCTCTCTCCGATGACAACCATGGCGGCAGGAAATGGGAAGCAAGAGGGCGAGGAGCAAGGGCAGAAGATGAAAGCAGAGGCAAAGAGGGTGATTCTACAGTGTGAGTCCCCCTGCGCAGCGCTGCCTTATAAAAGAACACAACGGTCGAAGTAGAAATCATGGGAATCGTGCCCAAGAGGGCGTAACTGTCCCACCTTTACATCAAATTAGATTCAATGCTCAGACTTTGGCTCCCGAGCCAAATCTTCCCGCGCGGCGCGTGGTAGGGATTTTCTCTAAACCTCAGACCGGCTCGCCGCGCGACCCGCTCGAGGCTCGGCGCTGGCTGTTGGTGATTGATAAGCGGCCCACCTCGAGATGGGCCTAGGCTGATTCCGTATCAGCCCACCACGCGTGTAGGAAGTCCAAAGGGCCACCCTTGGCCGAGCGCCTAGCCCGCCAGGTCTGACCCGAGCTTGACCGGGTCAACCACGTTGTCCTGGGTCTCTGCCAGGGGCGTGGCGCACCTCCCGGGCTTCCCTTAGCCCGGAGGAAGGCCGCGAATGGCCCGCCTGTTCGTGGACAGGCCTTTACAACTATCGTGCCCCACCGTACTTTCTCCGGCCTTGACCGGAACGAACTGTGTCTCCCTGGGAGCCCGAGCCCACAGCCCGGGTAAAGGCACGCGGGCAGCCAGGTTTGTCGTTTGCCCTCCTTGGCATGCAGCGAACGGTTGTTACGCTACGCGACGCCCACCCAACGGGCGGCGCGAGGCTGGCTCGGTCCGGTCAATGCTATATTGGGGATAAAGGGAAAGTGCTTTCTCCCTAAAGAGGCTTTCTCCCCCGAATCGGCATGTTAAGATAAACACGTGTCCAATACTAACCTGACCAGTTTCTCCCTGCAGGCTCGAGACCAGACAGAGCCCCGGAATGAGACAAGAACATCGCCACTAAAGCAAAGACCGGCCTGGGCCCCAGATCGCCTCTGGCGACCACCACGCCTATAAAAGGAAGGGCCCTAGATCCATTCAGGCCAGGCAGGCATTTCGAGATCCAACACACACAACTCCAAGCACCCAAGCAACACCTGCATCCGAGCAATAGTCTTAGTCATTAGCCGCCACCTCTGTAAACTTGGGATCGGTGCCTTCAAGCCCGGCCTCGGCACCCTTGTACTGTTTTCCACCATATAGGCAACAAGACTAGAGTAGAGCTATTACCCGGCAGTGGGGGCTCGAACCAGGGTAAATCGCTTGTGTGTTCATGGTTCGTATCGTTCTCCTCTTTCCGCTGTACAAAGGATCTGTACCCGGATCACCGAATCGCACCAGGCCCTTGTCCGGAAGGCAGTGTGTTAGCCCCCGTAGGGCTTAGGCTGCCGCCCATTTCTTGAGAAGGGTGGTCGTTGGGCCTCGCACCAACTACAAATTCGTCTGCCGGTCCGTGGTCTCGCTGCTCTTCAGGAGCGCGGTTCCAGACACCGACAACACTAATGTGCGAAGATTCTTCTTCCAACAGTGGTCGGGATATGCAGATTCAATGCCTGAGTATGTCCCATAGGTGCTCCCTATCCTATTCCCTAACCACCCTAGAGCCCCAGAGAAGGCTGACATACCTTATTATGTCATCAACTTTGACAGTGATTTGGAATCTTGTAGTGATATGTCCATGACGCCCTCCGTGAACTCTCAAACATGGGAGGTCCTTATGGCCGGATCAGCAGGTTCCGACAATGGTGAGCAACTCAACAATACACCCTTCTGGTTGTTGACGACTGCCATCAGACTAGAATCAGACGGTTCTAGGCAGTGGAGGCACCCATGCTCCTAAAACCCAGTGCATGGTAGCTCAACAGTTCTTTTCGGACACAATGGAAAAAACTGGTTGATATCCACTAGTGTGTGAGGATAGGTTGCCAGCCTTAGCGAACGCCTTCTCCCTGAGATCCCATTAGCTCGGCTACAATACTCCTGCTCCCCGGCCAGCTACATCTTACTCAGTTGCTTTTGGCCCTATATGGGACAATGGGTACAAGATTCAGGCTCTCGCTGAAACTCTTCGTGATTTTCAGCGGAACATTGGAAACATTGACCATGCGATCATGTAATCGGTCGCCATTGAAGGTATGGAGGCGCTCGCCACCGATACTCATGAGCGAGCTAGGAGTGCCTCCCGCATGGCAAGTGACAAGCGTGAAGCTTGGAGCACTCCGCATAGGGGCCGATGTAGCCCAAGTCACTCAAGGAAAGTTGTCGAATGCCCCAGATAGCCACGACTAACGTCGCAAGGGTGGTCATTGGCAGGACGGTGTTAATCTTGACGGATCACATCACAAACCAAACCGTTCTCGTGACCAATGCTCTAATGGAGGTGACGGGGGCCAGCAAAATCGATAACCCGAGGATGCCAGAAGTTCTGCATCCATTAGGACTCAATGGGGACCAATTCCTGCCAAAAGATTACAAAAAATTAATCCCCCAAAATGATAATTACACTATTTTAGAATCAATACAAATCCAACCTTGTTGCAAAACTATTATCAAAGTGTAAAATACAATACCAATTTATGGTAATTTACAAAGTACTTCTACCTTAATGTTTGTGATATAGAAAAGACTATATTATTGAACCGATATGATCCACATCTTCCACGGAAAATATAAGTTCCAAATCTACAGCAAAATAGTGGTTTTGTTCATTTAAAATGATCAATTTTCAAACAACAATTAAGTACTCCAACAATACTTGCAGGTTTTTTTTACAGAAACAAGAATATTATCTAAATGCAACAAGTATCGATGGGAGGTAAATGTTGTATTTTAAGTGGTATTAATGCAATATAAATAAAGTCTTATTATTTTGTTCAAACTTTGTTTTAAAGCACTTAAATGGATTTTTAACATATTCTATCTCCTTTTCACCAGATCTTATTCCATCTCCTTTTCTAAAATGCATGAATTATTTTTTAATACAATAGGCATTATCCAATTGACATAACTTCATATGTCCGAAATAGGGCCCATCAATGTTTTTTTTATCAGCTCTGAGAACCTTCCCAACTTTATCCGTAAAATGACCAATAATACGAATGGGCTGAAATTTATGAACAACTTTATCCCTTTTGGTAATATAGGGTATATATTTCATGTTGCAATGCAAAATAAATGTGTTATTCCTCCAATACGTCTAGGTTTTTTTTTGCATGTATTCCCTGTATGCATGTATTGAATACAGTGCTTAGAGTTAATACTCTCTTCGGTTTGAAAGAATATGACATTTTAGGGTCGTCCTAAGTCAAAATATTGAAACTTTATCTATGATAATATTTTGAACTATTTGAATTGGGCACATAAAAATCATACATTTATTACATTGTTCTTGGAAAACACTTTTCTAATATTATAATTCTTGTGGATTTTATAAATTAATTGCAATGGTAATTGATAGTCAAACATGTATTTCAAAGATTGTGTCAACGCTCAAAACATTAAGCTTTTAGAAACTAGAGGTAGTAACTAGGAATAAGTATAGTAATTTTCGATCCATCCTTGGTCTATACGAAAACAGGAATATGACTTATGGCCGAACGGAAGGATTATAGGCTATAGATTATTTTTTAAAAATTGTTTTAGCTGAACTACTTTGACAGATGTGCCATGGGTGGTGGTTATTTTTCCTGGTAATTTTGGACGTCCCATGTCTGACAAATGACCGTTTCGGTACAGACAATACTTTCGCCCTTTTTTCTTCAGATCGAGCACTGCACTGGTGCTACTGTACTGCCAAGTTCTGCAAACAAGAGCTCAAGAAGGGAAGCAGAGCCACTGCATAGCAATTACCAAGGCCTGTCGCCACCACCACCTGCCTTGGATGCTGGCTGACGCCTAAAGCATGCCATTAGTCCTGTAAAAGCAGCTGCTAACCTCTTCCTGTCAGCCTTCTCTGAACCGGCTCGTTCCCTAATCATTCTTTTCAGCTCATGTCAGCCGTTCAACTTCATCTTGCCTCCTGCAAATGCAATGCAGCTTAGCTATTATGATTAACTAACTAATTAAGCAGCGGCATGCTCTTTCTGCAGCCTCGCATGTCTTCTGACATCCATCATATATAGACCGGTAAACGCAGCACGGCGCCTCTGAAACTGAAGCAATCACTCTGCTAAACTGCAGCAGGCAGCCTTGCAGCAGCAACAGCTGCCTCACTGCCTGTACGTGTACTTCGCAGACAAGCCTGCGCGGCTCAGCTGGTGTTTCTTCCACTATTGGCTTCAACCTAGCTTTGCTTCTTCTCTAGGATCATTGTTCTTGAGAGCTTCTTGGCTTCAACTCCAATTTTTAACCTGCCAGAGAAAAAAAAAAGCTCAGGTTGTTTCCGAGGAGTTCATTTTCTATCCAGAGAAATTGATACTTGATCTTCTTCTGTACATGGTCTTGGATAATTTGTCCATGATGGACCAAAGAGTTCGCTCAAAAGCTTGAAAAAAAATTGTACTGCATATTTGTTTCTCTTCCTTCCTGAAATTATCAAGAAAAGAACCACACAAAACACGCAAAATGATTGATTGTCATTTCAATTGTTCATTTAAAAACGCTGCATGGTTGTGTGGTCCTCAGCCTTAGGGACACACCAAATGGCTCAAAAAGCTGCAAAATGCAGGATATATGATATAGGTTATCAGCCAGCAACGCTTGTGTGCAGAGTGATACTCTGCTAGTATTTTTTTTTTCCCACCGATTTTGGTAATGTAGGTCCGGTCTAGATGAGTGAGGCCGTGTGGAGGTGCACAAGGAACACCAATAATTTTGCCTGCTTTCCTTGCTGCTCTTGCTAGCATGCATGGGCATGGAGAGTAGGGTTGAGCCTGTTCTTGCTTGCTTTATTGATGGCCCTTTTGTAGCCTTTTGGGCACACACAGGTAGGCGATAGACGCCATTTTCAAACTAGCTAGCATTTGCACTGCGTGGGGCGATAAGCCGCCAACCTGATTTTCCATTCACGACCACACATACTGTCCCGCCTCCTCTCACATGTCATTTTAAAAAAACTCATGTATTTCAGTTTGCAAGCAATCAAGTCCTTCCTTCCTTCCTCCCTCACCTTCTCCTCCTCAAGCCGAGCCAGCCCATATCAGCGCCGCCACCACCGCCGACAACCACGACGGCCCGGAGACGACCATGGTGGCGCGGCATCCTGCGGAAGGTCCATAGTGCTTGACGCAGCGTGGCTTGGCCCGGCACGTGCATGCGCACGCGCACGACGTGACCGTCGGCGGGAGCGCAAGCCACGGTGGTCGCGTACCGTCTAGGGCAGAGGCCACCGGTGGTAGGGCAGACGAGCTAGGCCAGCCCAGGGTATGTGGCGTGGCGTGTGGCACACAACAGGGCGTGATGGCTTGCATGTTGGCACGATGATGGCTCTAGCGTGGGCCTTGGTGGACATGCCCTGGTCGGCCGATGGTCACTGGTGGCCGTGGCGCCGAAGGAAGCCCGACTCGACTAGAGAGGAGGAGAAGGTGAGGGGAGAAAGAAGAACCTAATTGCTTTTTCTAAAAAATTATAGGGTTGTTTTTGCAAAATTACCTGTGGGGTTGAGCAAGGGCATTGCATGGATCTCGACACATATCCTATTGTCGCGAATGCCCTTAGAGCCACCCCCTATGTGGTTTTGTATTTTCGAATAAGGCGTCTCTCACTCAGTTTCCTCAACCCAATTTCATACTAAGAGAGAAAGAGCATGTAAAATGCTAGTCCATTTTTACCATGTAAGGCACACGATGATATGAATAGAACAAAAAAACATGGATAATTGGATTGTAAGGATATGTCCAATTAGAACACATCTTTCCTTATGAAAAGGAGAAGAGTCAGTCTGCACACTATTACATATGAGCCCATATTAAGTTTTGAGGCTATGCTATAGCTAGGGCCTAACTAGTCCATTAGAGAGGTTTTCTATTTGCTAACTATAGATGACAAGTTAATATTTTTATAGCTAGTGATTGACTTCACTATTGAAGATGTCCTAATTTCATATGATTGTAGCACAAGAACCAATGTACTCCCTCTCGTACATGAAAACCTGTTGTTTTGGTCATTGACACGGTGTTTAAAATACAACTTTAACCATCAATTACCATTGCAATTTATTTTAAAAATTATGAAATTTATATATCATGGAAGTACATGTCTAATTCAAATAGTTTGAGAAAAGTCTCAAACGATATGCTTTTAGGACTGGAGGGAGTAGTTATGTATAGAGAGAAGTTGTCAATAAAGTAAATGATTCTCTATAACATTTTAATGTTGTCCATAGATGGTACGATAATTTGCTATAGACAGCGGCAACACTCTACATGTCCTAAAGGACACCCAGCAGAACCTACGCGACCTTTTTTTTTTTTTTTTTGCTTCCGAGTTTTCATATATGGGAATTGGGATGTTGCACAGCTTCAGCTCGAGCTCAGTTCGTTTCACAGGGCAATGCAGTGGCTTGAACATTGGCTTGAAAAGTAATAAATAGCTCACTCTACAATGCTACGCTTGTGTACTAGAGGCAGGCCAGGTGCACATGCTCTACACATTCTGCAGAAAAAGAAGACAACAAACAACCCTAAAAACCCTAGCGCTTCTCTTCGTACAGGAACACTGTTACAAATTTCCAAAATACTCATGAATTTGACCTCGGAGGATTGGTGTGCGAGTTCCAAGTTCCCAATAGGTGGTGAGGCAGTGGACTTGGGGATATTAGTATTTCTTCAGCTTAGACATTGGTCCCTTCTTCCCAGGAAGAACACACAACCCCAAGAATAAAACTATTCCTCACATCAAGAAAGGGTGTGCAATGCCATTAATGCCAAGGGCAAGATGGCAGCAGTATGGTTCTCCAGCTTCAGGGAATGGAGCACACCAAGAATTAAAGGGATGCTACTATTATGGTTACAATGCTCATTACAGACTATAAAATAGGATAAATCTGTGTCATCAGTGTCAAACTTGTACCAGTACCTGGGGGAGGCGGAGTAGAAGAAGCACATGGGGGCCATGCCATCATAGTAATGAATCATCACTCCCTCCAACATACTGCAGACCGAAGTAAAATGCAAGCAGACCAAAAAGACTCATTGATGCCACAATGTTGCTATTCAACATCCAGAAAGCCAAAATCATTCCTAGAGTATGCAAAGCATGGGGTGGTTTGGGAAGATGTCACAAAGCTGTTCAACCCATGGCACTCATACATCTTTTTGGATTACATCAAACATCTGTTGGATACAGCCTTCATCTCATGATAAATAAGAGAGATGGGGAGGAAGGTGCAGCAGCAAAAAAAAACTTGCAGATGAAAAACCTAAGAGGTAGTAACAGGTGAAAACCATTCAGAGATTCTACTTTTCTCAAAAGTTAGCTAGTCCAGGAACCACCACCAAGAACAGCACACTGAACAGCCAATTGGATGTGAAGACTAAATCACTGTCGGTTGCCAGCGAGGAAATCCTTCTTCCCCACTGACGCCAATTACTGATTAGTATTGTTAAAGGAGAACAAACAGCACCACCACAATGACCTTTCTCATGTGGTTGGAATGGAGAACGCACCAATTTCTTCTTTCCCATGCTACTGACAAAAAGCCTGAAGTAGCAAACAACGCTACCTACTACCCATGTCTCTAAATGAGAATAGAAAGGATCCTTCACGCAGATCCTCAAGGATATGCAAGACCTTGTGAAGCCCCAAGCTGCTTCCTATACACAGGCATTTGGATTTTCCAAATTCCAAATCCTCCTTCGGCCTGTTTCTCTGCTACACTACATTCACCAAAGCCAAGTTAACTACAATGTAAGAAGAAAGTATGAACAGAACAGACTACAAATCAATTTTGATCTTCAAGTATGGTTCCGCTCCATGCTAGTTTTTCGTCATCTGCCTTCTCCAATGCAGCAACTTTGGCACGATGGCCAGGAGGAGGGCCAACCTTGCTCTTCTCACCATGAGGAAACTCAACAGTTTCGCTAACAGATCCAGACTTGATATCAGTGGGTGGGATAAAACAGTCCATGGACAGACCCGGAACATTGAACGCAACCTCCTCAATGCTCCACGCCTCCTCCATCCGAGTCTTGGTGTGGCTCATGGCCACCTCGCCGAAACGGAACAGGGTGACAGCGGAGCGCCCAGAGTGCGCAATCATGACACCATCCACTGGACGGTAGTCCTCAATGAACGAATTGATGGTAGTCTCCCAGTATACTGCATCCCCTCCGGTTGTTGACTGAATTCGGGTCAGGTGTGAATCCTCAATGTGGACAAGAAGGCCAGTCCTCTGGCTGAAATACCCAAACATGACATGCCTAATGATCTCTGCGAGGCCCTCGCTGCGTGATGTAAGGGTTCCAGGATCAGTGAACAGCTTCAGAATGAAGCAATCCTCCCCATTCACCTTCCTCTCCCCAATGCACCGTGCACCAGCAAACATGCTTGCTGTGGTCAATGGATCCAAGCCCTAGGAAGAAATTGCCGAAACATTTCAGTAAACCTTAAGTTTCTTCTTCCATGGTTCTATGGCAATAGTGAGTTGCATACAAAGCGTGGGTTGCGCATTGCAATAATACCTGAAGCACACGGCGGAGCGGGCGAACAGGGCCCTTGGCAGCATGAGCGCCAAGCCACGGAGTGTGGCGCCACACGAGCTTGCCATTGCAGCCAGCATGCACCTTGCTCCCACCGACTGCCAGTTCGATGTACCACATCTCAGGAGCCATCTGCCACAGCACGAAGCGGCCAGCTTCGGCACAATGAGTGGCGCCACGGTTCTTGACGAGGCGGCCAGCAGTCTCAAACTCAGTGGCCACCATGCGCACCTTGCCCATGGCATAGGCATTGCGCACGGACGCAAGAAGCTTCTGCCCACCAGAGGCCGCAAGGTACTGCTGCAGAATGTAATGTGCCGACGAGGTCTCCTGTGGTGGGCATTCGGAGCCAAAATTCACACTCCACTTAACAGTAAATGACCATGCTTTACAGCACATAGACAGCGTCCTCGAATTAAAGACCGCAGTGAATAATTCTCACAAATCGTTATCCTAGAGAACGAATGGCAATACCAGACTACAGCCACGGACATCAGTGGATGACATCGAGAACTTACTTTTATTATTATTCCCCTCGAATAGGACACTTTTTACAGCACTGTAAATTGTAATCAAACGTAACAAATGCTTACAGTATACAGGAGCATGGATTCATGAATTAAAAGAAGCAGGCATAAAGGTCGACGAAAAATTAAAACTTTCACTCGAGCATTTTGTCGAACACTCAACTAGACCAAATCTAGAGCTAAGAAAAGAGAAAAATATACAGAGTAGAATCAAGCAGAAGAGTAGAAGCTAGGAGCTAGGAAGCACTTACAATGGGGGTGTCCTTAATGCTGAGGTGCGGGAGTGGCTCCGCGACGCAGACGTGCACGGGCGCGAGCGGCGCGCCCATGACGCCGAGGAGCAGCCTGAGGTCGTTGCGCGCCGCGCCGGCGCCGGCGGCCGCGGCGGCCACCGAGGACGGAGCGCGCGCGAGCTGGCCGCGCATCCACCTCCCCACCCTCCCTCCGCCCGCGCGCCGACCTGACGCCGCCGCCGCCGCCTCCGCCCTCGCCGTCGCCGGACTCCGGATCGGGGCCCTCCATGAGCGGCTCCAGCATCTCGCCCCCCGCGCCGCCGCCGGGGAGCCTCGCCAGTGCGGCGGCCTCCGGCCTCCGGCGCATCCTCGCCGGCGACAGCCCGCGCGCCACCTCCTCCCGCAGCGCCGCGAAGAAGCCCTGCCTCCTTTCCATGGGCAGGGACCTGTTCACAAATAACGAAAAGTTTCGAGGAGCTCGACGGGAGTGCTGTCCCTCTCTCCGGTAGTGCGGATGGTGGGGGGCTCAGGGGTGGGTTGGGAATTTATACGGAAGTGTGGGGGCCGGGCGGCAAAAGAGGTGGGGTAGGGGAAGGCAAGCTGGACGCAGGATGTGGTCTAGCCTGTGCGCGTGCTTTCTTCCGTTGTGTTTGTGTTTTGTGTGTGACAGCGAGAGAAGCCGTCATGCGCTCAAAGACACAGGTCGGCTGCCGCTTCTCCTCACCTCCCCCGGTGAACACAACTCACCTCTCACCCACCCTCACCGCTGGCTCCTCTTACTCACTTTGTTCTACAAAAAGTGTATTTTAAGTGTTCAAAATTTGTCCCACTAGCCTTTTGGACCATCTTGATAGGGGTGGATTCGAGTCGATCTTGAGCGAGCTTCAGCTGTCAAAGCTCGACCTCGGTTAGACTCGAGCTCGCCTCGAACCAGCATCAAGTTTAGGGTCAGGCTCGAGATTGAGCTCGATGAAAGCTCGGCTAGACTCGAGATCGGTTTGGTTGAGCTCGAATGAAGGGATTTGTACTGTTTTAAGGAGAAGATGAGACTATATGAGCTTGGTTGGACTTGGTTTCAAGCTCAAACTCGTCTCTAATTGGTCGAAGAATTGGATTTAAAGAGAGAAATATGCTATGCAATGATGATTACTCGGACTCGATATTGAAGGCTCGGGATTGAGCTCGAGCTCGGCTCGAATAGACTTGAGCTCTCGAGCTCGAATAGACTCGAGCTCATTCGAGCTCGAATCGATTTCAAGTAGCTCGTCGAGCTCGAGCTTTTGGTCCAGCCCTACATCTAGATAGGTCAATTTGGTTGATTGATTGCTTGTTTTTTTCATTTCCAATGTGCATGCATATTTAATTGTCTGGTTTTTATCCTTTCCAATGTGCATGCACATTTAATTGCCTGGTTTTTTTTCTCTTCCAAGGTGCATGCATATAGTTGTCAACAACTTTAATTAGGGGCAACTAGGTCATTTCTCATTTCTACTAATCTGTCTAAAAAATCCTAAAAATACACTCTTTGTGTGACAAAGGGAGTAGTGCAAAGCAACATATGTAATATACCCCCCTCTGTTCTCAAATAGAAGCGGATGCTGATTTTTGGACACACGTTTGATCATTTGTCTTATTCAAAAAAGTAATGTAAATATCATTTATTTTGTTGTGATTTGGTTTATTATTAAATATATTTTAAGTATGACTTATATTTTTATATGTTTGTAATAAATTTTTGAATAAGACGAATGGTCAAATGTATGTCCAAAAGTCAACATCGATTTCTATTTGAGAACGGAGGGAGTACCAAATTACCAATGTGGTTATTTTTAGGTTTGGTTACCAGCCATGTGCTTTGTTTGTCGCTTGATGTAGGTTTTTCACTAGAACTTGATGTTTGGTACAAAGTACATAGGCGTATGTATGATGGAGGGTGTGAAATGCATCCTCCCGAACGTGGAGTAGGAACGTGTTCCCAAGGTGTTTCATGCATGTGACGTCAAGGACAACGGTCAACAACAATCAACATGTTTTCCTAGAGCGGTGATCATTTGTGCGGAGAAATCGATGACTACATATGTATGTGACACAGTGTACCTTAAAAAAGGCAATGTTATTGGTTGCATGGTGTGGATAATTTGATGTCGACAAAGGTAACGTTCGACAGGAATCAACATGTTTTCCTATAGGGGTGACCATTGATGTAGTGAAATCAATGCTTACGTACGTATGCGACACAATGTACCATAAAGTAAACAACGTATTGGTTGCATGGCGCGGATGACTCGATGACAACAAAGGTAGCAGTCGATGGGAATCAACGTGCTTTCCTAGAGACGTCACCGTTGTTATATATGAAGAAATCAATGCTTACTCAAGCATGTGACTCAATGTACCTTAAAAAGGAAAATGCTATTGGTTGCATGGTGTGGATGACTTAATGACGACAAAGGTCACGGTTGACAGGAATCGACATGCTTTCCTAGAGGGGTGGCCATTGGTGGAGAGAAATCGATGTTTACGTATGCATGCGACATAGCATACCTTTTTTAAAGGCAAGGCTAGCTATTGGTTGCATGGTGTGGATAAAGGTGTCCTTTTCATGCGACGACGATTGGTGCATTGGTTTAGTATGCAATTTGACGGCATTGCTATTGGTTTGCATGGCATATATGTATCTATCACGGATGATATCTTCACATAGGTGGTATCAAGCATCAAATTGTTGATAACGGTTAGATTTGACCACATAGATTGATTAGATATTGAAGGTACAAGAGGTACCTCAATTTACAACCATGTATGAAAGATTCTAGAATTGCTCAACCACCTAGGGTGAAAACTTCGCTACTTCAATTTATAATCAGCAGACACTAAGTGTCGGGGATAAAATTATGGCCCATTGCCATGGCCCACTCCCTGACGGCCCGATCAAACAGCCTACCAGGGCCCAGCTCCCTAGAAGGTTCTATCCGGCCCATATGCATCCTGCCGAACGCCTTCTGGTGGCGTGGTGCGTGGCCATGGAATCGTGTTTGAGTCCGACTCGAGCGAGTTCTCTGCGGCCTACGTGAAGACCGGACGTTGGTTTCCCGAATTGGAATAGGAGCCGTGATCCTCAAGACTAGGAGTATGCCTTATCTGCCTCGGGATATATTTGGCATGTATGAGTTCGTTACGATCTCGTAGTTAGCCCGGCCCGATATTCCCTCGGTAGGTCGGTTTGCTCTGCACTATATAAACCAAGCCCCTACGGCATTTAGGGGGCATCTGGTCAACCCTAGAGGAGTTTTACGACTTGATCTGGTCTTTTGTATCTGCTAGACACCTGATCTTCGCTTGTACACCCATAATCTCGCCGAGACTTGTTCGTCTCGTCGAACCACCTCTTGTATTCATCCTTGATATATAAGAAAGGCTGGACGTAGGGCTATTATCTCTCCCGAGAGGCCTGAACCAGGAAAAAAACCCCTGTCTCCTGTTCGTTGTTGTTTGTGGTTGTTCGGCGTGTCTCCTATCTCACTTTCAAAGAACCTTAGCGACTTGAGATCGTTATCTCAACCGTCGACAGCTGGCGCCGTCCGTGGGGATACGCAGACGAGCATGTCGAACTCTATCGTCGGAGACTATTCTGAGGATCGACTCGGAAGACGGGGCGCCTCATCCCCGTCGGGCCAGATCGATCTGTTCGGTCTCGAACACTTTCAGATCCGGCGTAAGTCTCGCCTATATGGTAGAAATAGCCTCAGATCGCACTCCCGTCATTGACGATGATTACGGAACCGATGATCTTTACGACGGTTTAGATCTGTCAGACTCCAAGGTTATGTCGGTAGATTCCACCTGTGGCGACACAGTGATGACACCATCAAGCATACCTTCTCATGGCCCCGCAAAGATCAACATGGCCAATGCAGAACCTCCGAGATCCTACGGGATGCGGTAATTTGGTGAGATCGGGCAGATTAATTCTGCTCGTCAGCAAGATGAGGTCGCGCTGGCTGCCCACGAGCAAGATGTCATTCGCCGCAGCTTCGACACCTCCATCAATCAGACCTTGGCACGGTTTCGCGACCGGTGTAAGCGACAGCGTCGCGACCCACCTCGCGTCGGCGCTAAGTCTTCGGCGAAGCTTCCCTGTTCGGTCAATTCCGCGTGGCCGGACTCGGTCGGCGAACGCGGATGGTTCAGGGATCCCGGGACCCATAGATCAGAGTCGAGAACGGCTCGAAGCTATAGCAACGGTCCTCAGATCCATCAATCAAGCCGATCTCGCACGTATGGGCGATGCTGTTGCTTCTAACCTAGAGCGATTGGCCGAAGGCCTAAGGTCCCTAGGAGAAGTCAACACCTCCTCCAGGCAGTGCAGTCAATCTGCCCGGAATGACTCGGACAGCTCTGATCGATCGCGTGACCCTCGTCACCATCGAATGAACACTGTCCGCGATCAAGCTACCCGTGGTCGCCATCGCTCACCAAGTCCCCGTAGTCGTCACGACCACAGGGGCAAGCGTGCACGTGATGATCACGGACGGTCCCCTCGTGAGGAGTGCGTAGTCGCGACCACGAGGAAGGAGCGTGGCGGATTGTCCCGGAGAGAATTTCTCCAGGCTGAATATTCCCGTTCAGCAGGAGTCCCTCCGCGCAACAGGGCCAATGTCTTCTCAAGACTAGGTTCTCACGGAAGGTGGCGATCATATGCCTTGGGCCGCAAGGCTTTCTCGACGAAGCCAGTCTTTGTTCGATGGCCCTCAAAGTTCAAGCCCGGTCACATGGAGAGGTACAATGGGACTCAGAGCCGAAAGGAATTCCTTTCCATCTACGCTACAGCCATCATGGCGGCCGGGGGTGATGAGCTCGTTATGGCTAATTACCTCCCAACTGTCCTTGAGGGTGCGGCTGGACGTGGTCGCTCAATCGGCAGGAGGGTTCCATCACTCATGGGACCAACTTTGTGACGCCTCGATCACCAACTTCCGTGAGTCATTACGTGCGTCTCGGGCAAGGAGGATGATCTGCACGGATGATCCGGATGAGCGGGAGACCCTCCGCAACCGTGAAGCGTTTCATTAAGATTCGCAACACGATCCCAACATCTCGGACGAATCTGTTGTCCGCGCTTCAAAAACGGAGTCCGTGATTTAGCGGCTCACTCGGGATCTCGAGATCAACGAGACTGGACCGCCAACGACTGTTCAAAGGCGGTGATATGCTAACGCTGCAGCGAGCGCGTTCAATCAAAAAGGCTTTTCGACAAAGGCGAGCCGCCCGACTGGTGTGGATGAGAAGAAGAAGAGTGGGCAACCCCGGTGACAAGAAGTCCCGGAAGAAGAAGAATAAAGGTGATCACGAACAATACCGTCGCTGGTATAGATCGTGCACCTCCTCCCAAGGATGGGCAGAAGAAGCCCAACAATAACTACAAGGGCAAAAAGCCTGCTCAGGGAGGCAGACAAGGCAAGAAAGGTCCAAGCGACCGATTTTGCAAGTTCCACCAGCACTACGGGCACGACATACGCCATTGCGTAACTTGGGCCGCAAAGCTCGAGATTTCTACAACGGCAAGGGCCCAATGCCCACCCCGCCCGAACAAGGTGATGCTGCGGCAAGGACAAGCGTCCGGTAAGCGGTGGTGATCGGGGCGATGATGACGAATATCAAGAGCCCGTGAACCATATCGCCGTTATTTTCGGCGGCTCCTCGGCTTATACCTCTCGGCGCAGCCTCAAGGAAGCTGCTCGGGAGGTTCACAACGTTGAAAAAGGCAAACCACAGCCTGAATCGATGAAGTGGACCGAGATCTCTATCTCCTTCTCTAAAGATGATTGCCCCACTGGGATGACCAAGCCTCAGCGTCTCCCTCTGGTGGTCGCTCCGACCATCAGCAACGCCAGAGTTGGCCGCGTCCTGGTCGACGACGGGAGCGCTTTGGACCTGCTATCAGCAAAGGTCTTGGATGAGATGCAGATTCCTCGCTCCAAGCTTAAAGAAGTCACAATGCCTTTCTACGGCATTGTCCCGGGGGAAAGCTGTTCAGCCATTGGGGCAGATTGTTCTACCTGTTACCTTCGGCAGTCCAAGCAACTTCCGGACGGAGTTGATCACGTTTGACGTGGTCGACTTCCCTTCCGCGTACAATGTGATCCTGGGCCGGCCATCTCTTGGCAAGTTCATGGCCGTGTCCCATCATGGATACCATTGCGTGAAGATATCGGGCCCTAACGGCGTGATCACGGTCAAGGGCAACTACAAAGCTGTTCTGGATTGCGACGAGCGATCCCTCGCATACTGTCGACCAATTACCGCCAAGGTGGCCCGAAATTCCCAGACCAAGTTCAGACGCCCGAGTCTCTCTTGACCAGTGGAGAGACCAAGGAAGTTCCACTGTTCCTTGATGACACTGCCAAGACAGTTCACTTGGGGGCCAACCTGGACCCCAAATAGGAAAACGAGCTCATCGCCTTCCTCCGAGCTAATGCAGATGTGTTTGCCTGGGAGCCATCTAACATGCCCGGAGTCCCAAGGGAGGTCATCGAGCACAAACTGGCCGTCCGGCCGGACAAAAAGCCTGTTCGCCAGAAGTTTCGACGCTTTTCGGACTACAAGCAGGGGATCATCAAAGATCAGCTTGGCAAACTGCTCGCTGTTGGTTTAATCCTTAAGGTTGATCACACCGAGTGGTTAGCCAACCCTATCATTGTAAAGAAGAAAGGCGGCAAGTGGAGGATGTGTGTCGACCACACAGATTTGAACGCTGCTTGTCCCAAGGACAATTTTCCGCTGCCACGCATAGACCAGCTGGTCGATGCGACTGCGGATGCCCAGCTCTTGAGTTTTTTAGATGCTTACTCCGGTTATCACCAAATAAGCATCTCCCCCGAGGATGAAGAGAAGACTGCCTTCATCACCCCCTTCGCACTTTACGCTATCTGATCATGTCTTTCGGTCTGCAAGAACGCTGGTGCCACGCCCAGTAGCAATGGAAGACTTTCCCGAGCAGTGCGGAAAAAACACGAGGTCTATGTCGGCGACATAGTTGTAAAAACAAGCATGCTCGGATCATGTAAAAGACCCGGCCGAGGGCGTTTAAGTAACCTCGCCAGCATCGAATAAAATTAAATCGAGAAAAGTGTACCTTTGGTGTTCGATCCGGAATGTTGCTCGGTTATGTGATTGGTTACTGCAAGGCATTTACGCCAACCCCAAAAAATCGAGGCCATTGAAAACATCAGGCTCCAACTCATCGTCAAGGAAGTTCGAGCCTCACCGGCGGATGGTCGCTCTGAGCAAATTCATTTCCGTCGAGGCGAACGCGGGCTGCCCTTCTTTAAGGCCTACAAGAAGCACAATGGCTTCGAGGGACAGAGGAAGTGATCGGTCTTTCCAAGATCTTAAGCAATACTGTCCAACCCACTGTCTTGACTACCCGCGACACACGTGCGACGGCTCTTGCTCTATCTTGGTCGCATGCCTCAAGCGGTGGCCGCGGTCTTGGCGGTGGAAAGGAAGGCATCCAAATGCCAATCTATTACGTGGCGAGGTACTTCACGGATCTAAGGAGCATTACCCTGATGTCCAGAAGTTGCTCTACGCCTTGCTCATGTCCTCTAGGAAACTTCGCCATTATTTTCAGGCGCATCAAATACTGGTCCCGACCAAGTTCCCCCTTGGAGAAATCTTAAGGAACAAGGAAGCAGGCGGACGTATAGCCAAGTGGGCAATGGAATTGGCAGAATTCGATATTCATTTCTTTGCCCGAATCGCTATTAAGTCCAGTCTGGTGACTTTGTCGCCGAATGGACTCCGCCTACCAAATCGAGGAAGCTCCGAGCACTGATGACCCCTGGACCATGTTTTTGACGGTTCGCGACTTTGGAAACTCGGGGCTGGTTTTGTTCTCATCTCCCTCAAGGAGAGCAACTCGATATTCTATCCAACTACACTTTGCGGCGACCAACAACGCTGCGGTCTGAGCCCTCCTCGCGGGACTTAGCGTGCAAATCGCTTGGTGTCCAACGGTATTGTGAAGGAAGATTCACACCGGTCATCAATCGAGTTAACAAGGAGTATCGGTCTTTGCGATGACTCAATGGCGCGATACTGGTTGAAGTGAGGAAGTTGGAGCGGCATTTTCGATTTTCCGAGGTGCTCTTCGTGCCCATGAAGGACAACTTCCTGGCCGACCAGCTATCCAAGTTTGGATCCTCACGCGAACCTGCTCCGGCAGGGGTGCTCGTCGAGCACCTTTACAAGCCCTCAATCACGTCTCCGGACGAGACAACTGAGACAAATGGTCTTTGTCTCCGTCATCGAAAGCGGTGCGAGTGGACAACGCCATTTGTCCCAGACCTAGAGATGGGACCACGCTCAAGACGGCCGAGCGTTCCAGGCATACAAGGCGTGCTGGTCCATACAAGCTTGTGGACAACATCCTTTACCGTCACGGTGCTCTAGGAGTCCTCTCCAAGTGCATCTCTCAACAGGAGGGTGTGTTCCTTCTTAGGGACATACACGAGAGTGCCTGTGGCAACCACGCCTCCTTCAGATCTCTGGTCGGCAAAGCGTTTCGCATGGGCTATTATTGGCCCACAACATTGCAAGATGCCCGGGATATCGTGACTAAGTGCAAGGCTTGCCAATTTCACGCCTGGAAGGCACATAAGCCCGCCCAAGAGCTCCAAACGATCCCCCCATCTTGGCCTTTCTCCACATGGGTGCGGATGCGCTCGGCCCATTCCCTAAGGGGTACAAGGGCTACACACACTTGCTCGTCGCCATCGACACTTTTACAAAGTGGATTGAGCGAGCACATGTCGCCTCTTCACGCCAAAGCAGTATGGCGCTTTTCAAAAGTAACGTGGTCACGCGCTTTGGGATCCCCATAAGTTGATTACGGATAACGGTACCCGATTCGGCGAGCTATTCCAAGAATCTGCGACAACCGGGCACCAAGGTCTGTTTACCTCTGTGGCACATCCACGAGCAATGGAAGCGATCGGCGAGCTAGCGGACAGATCGTCCGAGGTATCAAGCGGCGGCGTGTTCGCGGCACTCCATGAGCACAACAAAGCTTGGGTCGACGAAGTTCCTTCCGTCCTCAGGCGATTCGCTTTACGGCCGGTAGCAACAGCAGAAACTCCTTTCCAGTTGGTCTATGGTGCAGAAGCCATCCTGCCCGCCAAAATAATACTCGGTTCGCCTCGTACAAACTCAGTCAACTTGGTTGACGACGAGTAAGAGCGCTTACTCGATCTCAATCTCCTCGAAGGCACACGTGAACGGGCACAAGTCAGAATGGCGCGCTACCAGCAAGATCTTCGCCGGCATGCTGCCAAGTCAGTTCGACCAAGGGCTTTGATGGCGGGCGACCTCGTTCTACGTCGTGTCCAGAACTTGTCCAATGCCAACAAGTTAACTCCGCGCTGGGAGGGCCCATTCACGGTCGTTTCTTCTGCTCGCCCGGGAGCTGTTCGCCTGGCAATGGAGGACGGGAGAGAGCTGACCAGCACTTGGAACATCGACCAGCTTCGTAAGTTCTTTGTGTAGGTCTTTCTTTGTTTGCTTAGCTTCGCGCTTTTCGAAAAACTTCGCGCCTTAGTTCGTCCAAGTCTCTCGGGCACCATGTAAAGTTCAATCCAATTTTTAAGTGAATTCTCGCGGCCTCTGCGCCCTTTTCACTTCTTGTCTTCTGAAGACTACCTCTTTCTCTCTGGTAACACTTGATGGTTGCCCGGTCTTGCGAACTCTTGGCTCTGCACTTTTCAGGGTTTCCCTGCCCGTATCTTTCTTCACCGAATTCCTGAACTCAGGGTTACGTAACACGGCTTTTTCCACCTTACGGCTAAGTCTGCTCTCGTAAGCCCTCCGCGGCAGAGGCACTTACTGCTTGGCGCCACCACTTGGCAAAGTTCGCTCTCGTAAGCCCCCCGCAGCAGAGGCACTTTCCTTGTCCGGTTACTCTCGGAACTGCCTAACTTACGTTGACGAGCAGTCCATGGAACGAGTCGATCAGGCTGCGGGTGTTGCTCTATCTCTCTACGCACGTGCTCAAGTTCATAGCTTAGGTTCTTGAGCATTGTCGTCTCAAGGGGCTAAGCGTGTCGCTTTTCTCTTGTGCACTGTTCGGGTTATAAACTCGGGTTTTCGAACAGATGCTGTGAAGTGGGAGTTAGGCTAAGCGCTCTACCGGTTTTCTTAAACTTTCTAGCGCTGTTCGCTTTTCTCTTAGTTTTCGTTCGTTCCTGTCTTTTTGCTGCTCTTTTTTGCAGGAAGAAAGGTAAGAGCTTTATTGCACTAATCAAAAGTTTCAGGTACAAGGCCCTTTCGGGTTACAGCCGCGGTGCTACTTGGGAGCAAACTGCTCCTTTACCTCCTCAACTTCTAATTTGAGGCGCACGACTTCACCTTGGACCTTGATTCCTTCCCGGGCTTCAGCTCGGAGACGTTCTATCTCCTCCTTGCTCCGCTTGGCCTGTGCTGCAGCTTCTGCCCGGATGGCCTCGACCTCTTCGGTTTTGGCGCGTAGCTGGTCGGCCAGAGCCTCGCTCTGGCTGACTCGCTGCCCGACGGTCTTGAGTTGCTCGACCAGCTCCTTGACCTTGTTCTCTGGAGTGATCGCCCTCACCGCCGTCCCGCGCATCTCCTCGATCTCTTCCTGTGAAGCCCACAGGGTTGAAATCTTCGCCTGGAGTCCCGCGGAGGTCAGCTCCTCTTTGGCGAGCTGGGCCTTGAGCTTCTCGACGTCCTCCGCGAGCACCTTCCGCCAATGAGACGCTTCGGCAAGCTGCTCTTCGAGCCACTTCGTGCGGCCCGGCTTCTCCTCCGCGGTGCTCGCCTTCACGGCCTGCGCGCGAAGCTCCTCGGCTTCTTTTAGAAGAGCCTCAGAGGAATGCCTCTCTTTGGTCAGCTCGGCCTCGAGCTTCTTCGCTTCGCCTTGGCTGGCTCGGCTTGGCCAGCCAGCCTTGCTCCTCCTTGAGCTCCTCGTCTGGAGATGTTCCCGAGGGGCGCTAATCTGGCCTTTCAGATTCGATGGTAACGCCGTCCTCGAGTTCCGCCATGGTGTCCCTAAAGACCTGAGGAAGAAGAACAAGTCAGCCGCTTTACGATGATAAGGCTCAACTGAACTAGGTTTGGTCTAGGGGCTTACCTTGCCAAGCCGGTGCTTCAGCCCCCTTCGCAGGCAATCTTCGAGACCATGTGTCACGAATCCTCGCCTGTGCGGGATGAGACTGGCGCATTGCTCTTGACGCCGTCTTCTGTGCTCCTTCTTGCGAGAGCGCTTCTGCTCAGGAGCAGGGCGACCGACGAGGCGCTTTCGTCTCCCCGCTCCTGTCCTTCTTCCTCCTCTGCCCGATCACCTTGGGCAAAGTGAAGCCGTTCTCGGTAACACGGAGCCTCCACCGGCACGATGACTTGTGCCGCCTGCTCGTGGACCTCTTCTCGTACCTCGGTGGCAGGAACTTCGCCCTGCTCGCCGATCACCTCCGCCAGCTCAGGGATGGGTTGCCCCTGCGACGGAGTGCCCGGTAGGACCGCCAGCTCGGTCCCACCCTGGGCAGCTTCCGGAGCCATCGCCTTGGCCCCGCTGTCCGTGGCGCCGTGCTCCGCCTCTTCTGCCTCCAACCGCTCCACCGCGCCTTTGAGCGCGTCAAGCTGCTCGCTGGAGTCTGGCAGGAGCAAGCTCCACGCCGCCAGCCTGTCCTTGAGGCTGGCCATCCTCACTGCTCGCGATGCACCATGTAGGTGCTCGGGCAGCAACGAACGCTCGAGCGCCGCCTCGACGTCGTCCGTGGCGGTCTCCTCCTAGGCAGCTGATGAAAAAGACTTGGTCAAGCCCAACACGGTCAGGAAATTCGTAAGGTCAAAGAGTTTCATTGCTACGTACCTGCTGTAGAAAGCTTGATCTTGATCTTTTTCACTGGAACCTTCCGCCTCTTCCTCGGGGGCCCCTTGGCGAATTGTTCGCCCTGGTCCCTAGGTGCTCGCGGCGATGAGCTCAGCTCCCTGCTGAGCTGAGCACTCTTCTCACGCAACGCAAGAAGTTTTTCCTTACGCGCGACTTCTTCGTCAAGCCTCCTCTGTTCGGCGACCTGTTGTAGCCGTGCCATATGGCCCGAGTGAGCCTGCGTGTAACGCCTAAGCCAAAGGGTCATGTTCTTTACCTCTTCGTCGCTCTGCTCGGTGAGGAGGGAGGGGCTTAGTCTCTTCCTTTGGGTTGATCGCGTGCCGCTTGAGTGCATTCGGGCGCGCTTGCAGTCGCCACGGGTGGTCTCTTGGTGGTGGTGGCCGCCATGGCGTCGAGCTCGTGTAGGCTCGGCCGCCACCTTGGGCTTTATGGCCACCTTGGCCTTGCCTTTCTTTGCCTTCTCCTTCTCGGACCGGAGGTTCCTCCACGATCCCTCAAGGATCGGTGGTCCTCCTCTGCAGCGTTTGAGAAGCGGGCGTTAGCATTAAACAGCGGTGCAAATCTAGCAACACAGTAGAGCATGGTGATTTACCTCGCCTCAGTGCGGACAAACACGTTCTTGTGGCAGTGTAAACCACCTCGCCGGTGACCTCCCGTCCTTTTCGCCGCCTTGACATGGCGTCGACCCTTCGGTCACCCACGTCGGTGGTTTCTCTGCCCGAGCGAAGGGATCTGTTGGGGATTAGATCCTGACCCATTGCCATGGCCCGCTCTCGACGGCCCAATCGAGCAGCCTACGGGCCCGGCTCCTTGGAAGGTTCTATCCGCCCATATGCATCTGCCGAACGCTTCTGGTGGCGTGGTGCGTAGTAGCCAGAATGCGTGTTTGAGTCCTACTCGAACAAGAGTTACGCATAGCTACGTGAACCGGGCGTTGGTTTCCGGATTGGAATAGAAGTCGTGATCCCCAAGAATTGGGTATACCTTATCTACCTCGGGATGTATTTGGCATGTATGAGTTCGTTACAAACTCGTAGTTAGCCCGGCCCGATTATCCCTTGATAGGTCGGTTTGCTCAGCACTATATAAACAGAGCCCCTACGGCGTGTTAAGGGGGCCTGGTCATCATCTTATAGCTTATCGCGCACTTGTACTCACATAATCTCGCCGAGACTTGTTCGTCTCATCGAGCCACCTCTTGTATTCATCTCTGATATATAAGAAAGGCTGGACGTAGGGCTATTATCTCTCCCGAGAGGCCTGAACCAGGATAAAAACTCTGTCTCCCTGTTCGCTATTGTTCGTGGTTGTTCGGCGTGTCTCCTATCTCAATCTTAAAGAACCTTAGCGACTTGAGATTGATATCTCAACCGTCGACAGGATCGTTAGCTCCTGTTCGGAGGAAATAACCAATGTAAAGGTTGAGTCTTAAAGGCACTTACCCGTGCTCTCCCTTGTGATGTCTTCCCATCCCTCTATCTTATAGAAGGGATAGGGCCTTCTCCGCAGACGAGCAGATTACATTACACTGTAGTCTCGGATGATCTCCTGCCGTGAGCAGAGGCTCACGAGAAGCGGTCTTCCTCGTCAAGTACCGATCATGGCGGATATCGCGGCAGCGACATGGGTGTCCCCTTCGCCATGGCGCCTTCCGGTGAAGGAGAGCTTCTTTGTCATTTATGCCGCTTCTTTGTAGAACCACCTCGACCACCACCGCCCATCGAATCAGCGGCGGTGATGGTCGTGGCGAGGTTCGAGCTTCCCCACCAAAGCCGATGTCGCATCCCTCTCTTCTCGGTTTGCTCGCGCATGCCGGGGACGATTCACTTCACCACGTATGATTTCTTGCCTTTGCGGCAGCGACCTTCCGCAGTTCGGCTAAGTCAAGGTAGTCGCCACCAACGGAGTCCTCGCCCGTCGTAAGCGATTCTCGCCATAGCGCACTCAAGCGTCGGTTACGCACTTGCCAAGACAACGCTAACTGCTTGTTGCAAGGAATACGTAATGGGTAATCGTTGATTTCACCGTTCTCTTGCGGCTCGATGCATCGGGTTGTGATTCATCTCGCGGGCAGCTCTTCGCCCGCGCTTTCTCAGTTCCTTGACGAGCTCCGTGCTCGGGACCGGATGGCCTTTGACTGATGCGTCTTCGCTGGTCGTACTTTTTCGGTTCCTTTAACGAGCTCCGTGCTTCGGGGCGCATCTCCTTACTTGGTTCCTTCGACGAGCTCTCGCTCCGGGGTGGGTCACCTTTCCCATTCGTATGCATTATGCGCTCCTAGCACGATCTACGTGGAGGCACATCACCTTTGCTCTGGCGTGACATTACGCTCGAGAGCACAATCTATATTTCCTCCGCAAGCTCTAGCACGAGAGATGGATCCCCTATCTTTTCCTAGGCATCTGAATGCTTGGATGCGGCGAACCGAGTCCGTCTCGCGACTTGCTATGTTCATTCTCGAAAGATCGATCTTCGGGATGCGGTGATGTACGCTCTTTACTACCAAGAATCCAATCCCTTCTTGATGATGTTCACCTCAAGGAGATGATTCGCTTTGCCCGGCGACTCTTACTTGGTCTTGTGTCTGGTCCCCATGACGAGCTCTGCGCTTGGGGATCTGGATTTCCGATGTCTGCTGCTGAAGGTGAGTGCTCTGCTTTCGACGGATGTCGTTCCTGTTCGGCCTTAGCGGGTTGCTTCGGCCTTGTCGGGTTTATTCGGTCCCGAACAAGTCTTGTTCGGTTGAACCATAACACATTCGATCGCTTTGTTACATGCCTTTATAGCAGAAAAAATACCCTCTTCGTGACTTTGAGTCTCAAGAGGATGATCCCACTCTAGTGAGTCCTTCCACTTGAGTCTCGGGGGCTAGGCATGGGGGATTAGATCACGGCCCATTGCCATAGCCCACTCCTTGGCGGCCCAATCGAGCGACCTACGAGGGCCCAGCTCCTTGGAAGGTTCTATCGGCCCATATGCATCTGCGCGAACGACTTCTGGTGGCGTGGTGCGTAGTAGCCAAGAATCGTGTTTGAGTCCTACTCGAACAAGAGTTACGCATAGCTACGTGAAGACCGGACGTTGGTTTCCGGATTGGAATAGAAGTCGTGATCCCCAAGAATTGGGTATACCTTATCTACCTCGGGATGTATTTGGCATGTATGAGTTAGTTACAAACTCGTAGTTAGCAAGCCCGATTATCCTTGATAGGTCGGTTTGCTCGGCACTATATAAACAGAGCCCTACGGCGTGTTAAGGGGCTGGTCATCATCTTATAACTTATCGCGCACTTGTACTCACATAATCTCGCCGAGACTTGTTAGTCTCATCGAGCCACCTCTTGTATTCATCTCGATATATAAGAAGAGCGGGCGTGGGGCTATTATCTCTCGAGAGGCTGAACCAGGATAAAACTACATCTCCTGTTAAGCTATTGTTCGTGGTTGTTGGCGTGTCTCTATCTCAATCTTAAAGAACCTTAGCGACTTGAGATCGATATCTCAACCGTCGGCAGGATCGTTAGCTCTGTTGGAGGAAATAACCAATGTAAAGGTTGAGTCTTAAAGGCACTTACCGTGCTCTCCTTGTGATGTCTTCCCATCCCTCTATCTTATAGAAGGATAGGGCCTTCTCCAATGGGATGATTACATTATTTGTGTAGTCTCAGATGATCTCCCGCCGTGAGCAGGGCTCACGAGGAAGCAGTCTTCCTCGTCAAGTACCGATCCATGGCCGGATATCGCCGGCAGCATGGGGTGTCCCCCTTCGCCAGCGCCTTCCGGTGAAGAGAGCTTCTTTGTCATTGTATCGCTTCTTTGTAGAACCACCTCGACCACCACCGCCCATCGAATCAAGCGGCGGTGGCGAGTGCTGTGCGTCGTCGGCGATGGCCGAGCTTGAGTAATAACACCCAAGCGCCCGAAGCGGCGGAGCCGCTCCTCGTCGCCGTGTAGTAGTGGAGGAACAGCCCCACCGGTGGATCAATGCCCAGATAGCCTTCGCACAGGTGTGCAAAAACGGCCATCTGGAGGATAGAGTTCGGATTGAGGTTTGTCACCTCAATCGGCGATGTTTAAGAAAGCCTCGGCGAAGTCGCTTTGAGAGACCTCAACCGAGCAGTCTGCGAACCGTTGGTGATGAACTCTCCCTCCGGTGACTCAGGAGTTTCCTCCTCCCAGGCGACCTCCACTACAGGCGTCGATGTGGCCCTCCTCCTCCCAAATCGCCAAGTCCTCCTCGGTCAAGCTAGTGGCTAAGAATCGGCCATAGCGTTCCCAGTGGGCGAGCAAGTTCTTAGGTGGAGTTTGGCTGATTGATGTTGGCGTGGTTGGAACTAGGGCTTAGGGAGGAAAGCGCAGCAGTGGCTGGCATGAGCGACTTGGGTGCTTTATAGGTCTAAGCGAGCACTACTGCAGCAGTTCGCCATAAAAGCAGCTAGTTTTACCTTAACGGCTAGGTAGAAACGATCGTCTGTTTTCCTTCTTGCAAAAAGAGGAAGTTACCGTTGGAGTCATCGCGGCTATTTTCTCCGATGGCGCACTAAAGGTGAATGCTCTGCTTTCGGACGGATCACGGTTCCTGTTGATTACAGAGTTGTTAAACCTTTGGTAGGTTTGTTCGGTCCGATCGAGTCACCGCTTTCGGTTGTACCTTAAATCTTTCGATCGATCGTTACCGTCCTTGTAGCAACAAAGTTTCCCTCTTCGTGACTTGGAGTCTCAAGAGAAGACCCACTCTAGTGAGCCCATCCACTTGAGTCTCGGGGCTAGTATCGGGGATAAAATTATGGCACATTGCCATGGCCCGCTCCTGACGGCCCGATCAAACAGCCTACCAGGGCCCAGCTCCCTGGAAGGTTCTATCTGGACCATATGCATCTGTGAGCGACTTCACGGCTGGCGTGGTGCGTGGTGGCCAAGGAATCGTGTTTGAGTCCGACTCGAGCGAGTTACGCGGCTACGTGAAGGCCGGACGTTAGTTTCCCGGATTGGAATAGGAGCCGTGATCCTCAAGACTAAGAGTATGCCTTATCTGCCTCGGGATATATTTGGCATGTATGAGTTCTTTACGATCTCGTAGTTTGCCCGGCCCGATATTCCCTCGGTAGGTCGGTTTGCTCTGCACTATATAAACCAAGCCCCGGCCCTACGGCGTTTAGGGGGCATCTGGTCAACCCTAGAGGAGTTTTACGATTTGATCTGGTCTTTTGTATCTGCTAGACACCTGATCTTCGCTTGTACACCCATAATCTCGCCGAGACTTGTTCGTCTCGTCGAGCCACCTCTTGTATTCATCCTTGATATATAAGAAAGGCTGGACGTAGGGCTATTATCTCTCCCGAGAGGCCTGAACTAGGATAAAAACCCCTGTCTCCTGTTCGTTGTTGTTCGTGGTTGTTCGGCGTGTCTCCTATCTCACTTTCAAAGAACCTTAGCGACTTGAGATCGTTATCTCAACCGTCGAGACTAAGGTTCTGTTCTTTTGAACTGATCTGAACGGCTAAACAACTGAACATACGGCTGAAATGACTGAATTTCGAGCGCTTTTGAAGGTTGTCTCGAGATTCAGATCCATTTCATTTGACTTGCTTTCTAAAGCGTAAGGACTAGGGATGAAACGGATCGGATACGGATCGGAAACCACTCATATTGTATTTGATCCATTTAGTTTGATCGGATACAGATTCGGATCTGGATAGTACGGATACAAATCACGGATCTGAATAATATCGGATACAAATACGGATCGGACGGATACTCTCTCGGATAATACGCGAAAACATATACTAAAGAAATAAGTATATCCAAATACATATAGTTATCTTTTTGTGACTCAACTTTATGGCCCATAGTCATGAAAATGATGGTGTGTAAGTATCATACCCGATAAAGCAAAAAAATGTAAAATCACATGTGTCGACGGTTGAGATATCGATCTCAAGTCGTTAAGGTTCTTCAAGATTGAGATAGGAGACACGCCGAACAACCACGAACAGCAACGAACAGGAAGGCAGAGTTTTTATCCTGGTTCAGGCCTCTCGGGAGAGATAATAGCCCTACGTCCAGCCTTTCTTATATATCAGAGATGAATACAAGAGATGGCTCGGCGAGACGAACAAGTCTCGGCGAGATTATGGGTGTACAAAGGAAGATCAGGTGCCTAGTAGATACAAAAAAGCCAGATCCAGTCCCCTCTACACGCAGTAGGGGCCTTGTTTATATAGTGCAGAGCAAACCGACCTACCGAGGGAATATCGGGCCGGGCTAACTACGAGATCGCAACGAACTCAGTACATGCCAAATATATCCCGAGGTAGATAAGGCATACTCCTAGTCTTGGGGATCACGACTCCTAATCCAATCCGGGAAACCAACGTCCGGGTCTTCACGTAGCCGTGCAGAACTCTTGTTCGAGTAAGACTCAAACACGAATCCTAGGTCGTTATGCACGTCTTGACCAAGAGGCTGTTCGGCAGGATGCACATGGGCCTGATAGAACCTTCCAAGGAGCTGGGCCCTGGTAGGCTGTTTGATTGAGCCGTCAGGGAGTGGGCCATGGCTATGGGCCGTAATCTAATCCCCGACAGCTAGCCCCCGAGACTCAAGTGGAAGGACTCACTAGAGTGGGGTCTTCCTCTTGAGACTCTAAGTCACGAAGAGGGTATTTTTCCTGCTACAAAGACATGTAACGATCGACCAAACAGGTTAAGTTTCAACCGAACAAGACATGTTCGGTCCGAATAAACCTACCAAGATCAACAACTCCGTTCGTCGAGCAGGAACGACATCTCGTCCGAAAGCAGAGCACTCACCTTCAACATGGACATCGAAAAATAGCCGTTGGCAGACTCCAACGGTAACTTTCTGTCGCTGCGCGGTGAAAACAAAGCACTGCTTTACCTAGCCGTTGTAGTAAAACTAGCCGCTTTGGGACTAAACCGCTGCAGTAGCTGCTTATATGGGACTATAAAGCACCCAAGCCGCCATGCCACCACTGCTCTCACGCCTTTCCTCTCTAAGCCCTAGTTCCAACCACGCCAAGATCAAGCACCCAAACTCCACCACCAACCTGCTTTCGTCGATCTGGGAACCGCTATGGCCAAGTTCACCAAGCACTAGCCTCGACCGAGGAGGACCTTAGGATCTGGGAGGAGGAGGGCCACATCGACACCCAGTAGCTGGAGGCTGCCGAGAGGAGGATACTCCGAGTCAGCCGGAGGGAGAGTTCGTTAACTTCGAGCAGCTTCGCACTGCTCGGGTTGCGATCTCCCAAAGCGACTTCGTTGAGGCCTTCTTAAACATTAGCGGATTGGAGGTGGCGAACCTCAATCCGAATAAAGATCCTCCAGATGGCCGTCTTCGCACATCTGCATGGCTATCTGGGAATCGATCCACCGGTGGGCTGTTCTCTACTATTACATATGACGAGGAGCAGCTCCGCCGCTTGGCCCTGCTACTACCTCAAGCTCGGGCCACCGCCGACGACGCCAGATCCTCGCCCACCGCTTTCGACTCGATGGGCGCGGTGGGTGAGGTGGATCTACACAAGCGGAGCGGCGACAAGAAGCTCATCTTCACCGGAAAGGCTCTGCGAAGGAACCCCAATGCCTCGGCCGAGATGTCCGCCGAGGATTGGTACGACAGGAAGATCGCCTCCTCGTGAGCCTCGGGCTCACGCAGGGAGATCATCCGGGACTTCACAACAATGTAATCTGTCTGGCATGCGGAGAAGGTCCTATCCTTCTACAAGATAGAGGGATGGGAAGACATCACAAGGAGAGCACGGTAAGTGCCTTTAAGACTCAACCTCTTCATTGATCGCTTTTCTCCAACAGAATTTAACGATTCCATCTCGCCGCGCGGAGAAGCCAACCGACGCATGGGTGACCGAAGGGTCGACGCCATGTTTGAAGGCGGCGAAGAAGGACAGCGAGGTCACCGGCGAGGTGGCCTACACTTGTCCGAGGAACGTGCTCGTCCGCCACGCACGAGGTAAATCACTTATACCCAGCCCGTGTTGCTAGATTTACACTGTTGGTTTTAATGCTGACGTTCGCTTCTCAAAGCGCGCAGGAGGACCAGCTGATCCTCGGAGGGATCGTCGAGGATCTCTCCGGGTCTGAGAAGGAGAAGCCGAAGAAGGGCAAGGCCAAGTCGGCCACAAAGCCCAAGGTGGCGGCTGAGCCGACGCGGAGCTCGCCGCGCCATGGCGGCCGCCAACCGTCGAAGAGACCAACAAGGCGACGGAGCGCACCGAAAGGCACTAAGCGCGCGTGGTCGCCCAACGAAGAGACCAAGCCCTCCCTCCTCGCCGAGCAGAGCGACGAAGAGTAAAGACCATGGCCCTCGGCTTAGGCGTTACACGCAAGCTCACCGGCCATATGGCGCGGCTTCAACAGTCGCCGAGCAAAGGACACTCGAGGAGGAGGTTGCGCGCAAGGAGAAACTCCTTGCGTTGCTGAGAGAGTGCTCACCACTCAGAGCCGAGCTCATCGCCGCTGAACGCCCAAGGGCCAAAGCGAGAAGCCGCCAAGGAGCCCCCGAGGAAAAGGCGGAAAGTTCGGCGAGGAAGATCGAGATTAAGCCCTCCACGGCGGTATGTAGAAGTCGATCTTTTGATCTTTCCACCTTCTGACCGCACTAGACTTAACGATCAACTCTCGTTCATCAGCTGCCCAAGAAGAGACCGCCACGGACGACGCCGAGGAGGCGGTCGAGAGATCACTGCTGCCCGAGCATCTGCACGGCGCGTCACGGGCAGTGAGGCTGGCGAGCCTCAAGGACAAGCTGGCGGCGTGGAGCCTGCTGCCGCCGGGCTCCAGCGAGCAGCTCGACGCGCTCAAAGGCGCGGTGGAGCGGCTGGAGGCAGGAGTAGCGGCAAGCGGCGCCACGGACTTCGGTGCCAAGGCGATGGCTCCGGAAGCTGCCCAGGGCGGGACCGAGCAGCCGGTCCTGCCTGGCACTTCGTCGCAGGGGCAGCTCACCCCTGAGGCGACGGGATTCTCCGGCGAGCAGGGTGAGATTCCCGCCGCCAGGGAGCAAGAAGAAGCCCCCGAGCAGGTCGAGCAAGCCGTCCTGCCGGTGGTAACAACGGCGCCACCGAGCGGAGTGGCTCGGCCTCGCCAAGACGTTCGGCGGAAGAGGAGAAGGAAGAGGAGAAGGAGCGCGAGAGATTTAAAGCGCCGCCCGCCGCTCCGCGCCCGCGCGATCTGCGCCCCGCAAGAAGAAGGAGCGAACAAAGGCGGCGTCGGCAAAAACGCGCCGCCTCATCCCGCCTGACGCGGGGCCGTGGACGCATGGCTCGAGGACCGCTGCGTCGCGGATCGGCGCCGACTTGGCAAGGTAAACATCAAGGCCAAATTTTGTTCAGCTTAGCCACATCATCAAAACGTAGTTAACTTGTTCTTCCCTCTCAGGTCTTCAGGGACACCATGGCGGAACTCGAGGATGGGGTCACCATCGAACGGGCCGCCGTGCTGGCATCCCTCCGGGAGCATCTTCAGCGGGGATCCGGGCAGAAGCGCTCTGGCCGCCTAAAGCCGAGCCGGTGGCGAAAGCGAAGAAGCTCAAGGCCAAGCTGACCAAGGAGAGGCATTCCTCTGAGGCTCTCCTAAAGGAAGCCGAGGAGCTTCGCGCGCAAGCCGTGAAGGCGAGCACCGCGGAGGAGATGCCGGGCCGCACGAAGTGGCTTGAAGAGCACTTTGTCGACGTCCCCACCGGCGGAACCAGCTCGCGGAAGAAGCCAAGAAGCTCAAAGCCCGGCTCGCCAAGGAGGAGCAAACATCCGCGGGACTCCAGGCTAAGATCTCAACCCTGTGGGCTTCACAGGAGGAGATTGAGGAGATGCGCGGGATGGCGGTGAGGGCGATCACCGCGGAGAAGAAGGTCAAGGAGCTGGACGAGCAGCTCAAGACCGTCGAAAGGCCGAAGTTAGCTGAGCGAGGCTCGACCGACTAGCTGCGGGCCAAGACCGAAGAGGTCGAGGCTCTCCGTCTGGAAGGCGACGGCGCAGCCAGAGCAGCAAGGAGGAAGCCGATCGTCTCCGAGCCGAGGCCGGGAGGGGTTCAAAGCCTGGGGAAGTCCTGCGCCTTAAGGAAGTGATCGAGGAGCTCAAGGAGCAACTTCGCTTCTAGGTAGTCAGAGGGTCAGAACCGAGATGGACTTTGTACCGCAAATTTTGTTAATAAAGACTTACCCTTTTCCTCGCAAAGAGAGAGCAAAAAAAAGACAAGAACGAGCGAAACTAAGAGAAAAGCGAACAGTAGCTAGGAAGTTTAAGAAAACCGGTGAGCGCTTAGCCTAACTCCCACCCCGTTGTGCATCTCGCCGAAACCTGAGTTTGCGAACCCTAACAGTGCACAAGAGAAAGAGCGACACCTAGCCCCTCGCACGGACGATGCTCGAGAACCTAAACTTGCGAACTCGAGCATGTGCGTAGGGAGAAAGAGCGACACCGAACCTTGCTCGATTTGTTCCATACCGCTCGTTGGCGTAAGTTAAGCGATTCCGAGAGTAACCGAACAAGGAAAGTGCCTTCCGCCATGGGGCTTACGAGAGCGAGCTTTGCCAAGTGGTCGCGCCGGCGATAAGTGCCTCCGCCATGAGGGCTTACGAGAGCGGTCGAGCCGCAAGGTGGAAAGGCCGTGTTACGCAACCACGAGTTTAGGAACTTGTCGAAACCAGATCACGGTAGGGAACAATCCTTAAGATTGCGGAGCCAAGAGTTCGCAAGGCCGGGCAACCATCAAGTGTTACCGTAAGAAAGTGTAGTCCGAGAAGACAAGTAGTGAAAAGGGCACAAAGGCCACGAGGATTCACCAAGAATTGGATTGAACTTTACATGGTGCCCGAGACTTGGACGAACTAAGGCGCCAAGTTTACAAAAAAGCGAGGCTAAGCAAACACGTAAAAGACCTACACAAAGAACTTACGGCCGGGTCGATGTTCCAAGTGTGGTCAACTCTCTCCGCCCTCCATAGCAGCGAACAGCTCCCGGCGAAAGCAAGAAGAAACGATCAGAACGGGCCCTCCCAACGAGGAGTTAACTTGTTGGCATTGGACAAGTTCTGACACGGCGAACGTGGTCGCCGCCTTCAAAGCCCTTGGTCGAACCGGCTTGGCGGCGTGCGGCGAAGATCTTCCGGTAGCGCCCATTCGACTTGTGCCCGGTCGCGTGTGCCTTCGAGGAGATCGAGATCGAGGAGGCGCTTGCTCGTCGTCAACTAAGTTGACCGAGCTCGTCTTGAGGCGAACCGAGTACGATTTCGGTGAGCGTGATGGCTTCGCACCATAGACCGCTTGGAAAGGAGTTTCCCGCCTTACCGGCCGTCAGAAAGCGAATCGCCTGAGGACGGAAGGAACTTCACAACCCAGCCTTCTGTGTGCTCGCGGAGAGCAGCAAATACCCGCCGCTTAATACCTCGGACTATCTGTCTGTTAGCTCGCCGATCGCTTCCATTGCTCGTGGGTGTGCCATGAAGCGCACCTTGGTGCCCAAACTGCTCGCAGATTCTCGGAATAGCTCGCTCAATCGGGTACCGCTTATCCGTGATCGCCTTATGGGGATCCCAAAGCGCGTGACCACGCTGCTTTTAAAAAAGCGAACAGCCGTTTTGGCGTGAAGAGACGACACAGGCTCTGCCTCAATCCACTTTGTAAAAGTGTCTATGGCGACGAGCAGGTGTGTGTAGCCCTTGTACCCCTTAGGGAATGGGCCGAGCAGATCCAGACCCCATGTGGAAAAAGGCCAAGATGGGGGGATTGTTTGGAGCTCTTGGGCGGGCTTGTGTGCCTTCCGGGCGTGAAATTGGCAAGCCTTGCACTTAGTCACGATGTCCCGGGCATCTTGTAGCGCAGTGGGCCAATAATAGCCCATGCGAAACGCTTTGCCGACCAGAGTTCTGAAGGAGGCGTGGTTGCCACAGGCACCCTCGTGTATGTCCCTAAGAAGGAACACACCCTCCTGTTGCGAGATGCACTTGGAGAGAACTCCCAGAGCACCTTGACGGTAAAGGATGCCGTCCACAAGTTTGTATGGAGCAGCACGCCTTGTAAGCCGGGAACGCTCGGCTTCGTCGTCGGGCAGGGTCCCATCTGCAAGGTACCGGACAAATGGCGTTGTCCAGTCCGCAGCCTGCTCGATAACGGAGACAGCACCACCTGTCTCTGTTGCCTCGTCCGGAGACGTGATTGAGGGCTTGTGAAGGTGCTCGGTGAGCACCCCTGCCGGAGCAGATTCTCGTGAGGATCCATATTTTGATAGTTGGTCGGCCAGAAGTTGTCCTTCCGGGCACGAAGAGCACTTCGAAAACCGAAAATGCCGCCCAACTTCCTCACTTCAACCGTATCGCGCCATTGAGTCATCGCAAAGACCGATACTCCTTGTTTACCCGATTGATGACCACCGTGAATCTCCTTCACGATCGGCCGTTGGACACCAAGCGACTTGCACGCTCTTAGTCCCATGAGAGGGCTCGTACTGCAGCGTTGTTAGTCGCCGCAAAGTGTAGTTGGATAGAATATCGAGTTGCTCTCCTTGAGGAGATGAGAACAAAACCAGCCCCGAGTTTCCAAAGTCGCGAGCCATCGAAAAACATGGTCCAGAGGGTTCATCAAAGTTGCTCGGGAGCTTCACAGGATTTGGGCGGCGAGTCCATTCAAAGAACAAAGTCTGCTAGGACACGTGACTTAATAGCGGTTCGGGCAAAGAAATAATGATCAAACTCGCTAGTTCCATTGCCCACTTAGCTATACGTCTGCTAGATTCCTTGTTCCAGTAGGATTTCTCCTAGAGGGAACGTGGTCGGACCAGATTTGATGTGCCCGAAGTAGTGGCGAAGCTTCACGGAGGACATGAGCAAGGCATAGAGGAGCTTCGACCTCGTGGTAACGCCCTTTGATCCGTGAAGTACCTCGCCACGTAATAGATTGGTCATTGATGCCTTCCCTTTCGACCGCCAAGATCGCCACCGCTTGTGGCGTGCAACCTAGGTACAAGAGGAGCCGCCGCCATGCCGCGGGGTAGTCAAACGGGAGGATTGGACAGTATCGCTTCGATCCCGGAAGGATCTATCGCTTCTTCCGCCCTCGAAACCATTATGCTTGCGCAGGCCTTAAAGAAGGGCAGCCGCGTCGCTTTGACGGAAATAAACACGCTAGAGCGACCATCCGCCCAGTGAGGCTTTGTACTTCCTTTATGGTAGTTGGAGCCTGCATATTTTCAATGGCCTCGATTTTTTCAGGGTTGGCAGAAATACCTTGCGAGCCAATGACATAACCGAGCAACATTCCAGATCGAACACCAAAGGTACACTTCTTTGGATTTACTTTTATTCCATGCCCGTGAGATTACGAAAAGTCTCTCGCTGTCTTTTACATGATCTGGAGCATACTTGTTTTTACAACTATGTCGCCGACATAGGCCTCCGTGTTTTTTCCACATTGCTCGGGAAGGTCTTCCATTGCTACCGAACGTGGCACCAAAGATTGCGCAGACCGAAAGACATGGTCGATAGCGTAAAGTGCCGAAAGGGGTGATGAAGGCGCCTTCTCTTCATCTCGGGAGATGCTTATCCGGTGGTAACCGGAGTAAGCATCTAAAAACTCGAAGGGCGTCCCGCATCGATCAACCAAATTGATCAATACGAGGCGCTGAAATTGTTCTTAGGACAAGCGGCGTCAGATCGTGTGATCGACACACATTCTCCACTTGCCGCCTTTCTTCTTTACAATGACAGGTTGGCTAACCACTCGGTGTGATCAACCTCGCGGATGAACCCAAAGAATGAAAGCGCTTGCTGTCGATCTTTGATGATCCCCGCTTGAATTCAAAACGGCGAAGCTTCCGCGAACAGGCTTTTTGTCCGCCGGACAGCCCGTTTGTGCTCGATAACCTCCTTTGGGACTCGGGCATATCGACGGCTCCTGTGCAAACACGCTCGCATTAGCTCTGAGGAAGGCAATGAGCTCGCTTCCTATTTGGGGTCCAGATTGACCCCGGATGAACTGCCTTGGCAACGTCATCAAGAGACAGTTGAACTTCCTTGGTCTCTCCTCCCGTCAAGGAGACCTTAGGGCGTCAGACTTGGTCTGCGGAACTTCAGACATGCGGCGGAAGTTGGTCGACAAGGCGAGGGACCGCCGTCGCAATCCGAGCCGCTTTGTAGTTGCCCTTGACCATGATCACACCGTTAGGACCGGTATCTTCACGCAATGGTAAGCGGTGGGACACGGCCATAAACTTACCGAGAGATGGCTCGCCTAAGATCGCGTTAGCACGCCGATGGGAAGTCGACCACGCCGAAAGTGATCAACTCGTCCGGAAGTTGCTTGGGTTGCGAAGGTGACAGGCGACGACCGCCCCAAAGGCTTGATGCTTCTCCGAAACAATTCCGTAGAACGGTATTGCGACTTCCTTCACTTGGAACGAGGAATTTGCATCTCGCCCAAGACTTTAGCGTAAAGCAAGTCCAAAGCGCCCCGCCGTCCACTAAGACGCGGCCAACTCTCGCGTTCGATGGTCGGGCGACCACCGGAGAGCCACCGAGGCTTGGTCATCCCAAGGGGCAATCCTCCCGAGAGAAGGAGATGGGGACCTCACCCACTTCATCGATTCAGCCGAGGTTTTGCCTTTTCGACGCTAGGACCTCCCGAGCAGCTTCCTTGAGGCTGCGCCGAGAGGTGTAAGCCGAGGAGCCGAAAATGACGGCGATATGGTTCACGGCTCTTGATATTCATCATCATCTTCCGATCACCATCGCCGGTTTGACGCTTAGCCTTACCGCATCACCTTGTTCGGACGGGGTGGGCATTGGGCCCTGCCGTTGTAGAAATCTTCGAGCTTTGCAGCCCAAGTTCTACAAAGGCGATATCGTGCCCGTAGTGCTTTGGTGGAACTTGCAAAATCGGTCGCTTGACCTTTCTTGCCTTGTCCGCCTCCCGAGCGTGCTTTTTGCCCTTGTAGTTATTGTTGGGCTTCTTCCGCCCATCCTTGGGAGGAGGTGCGCGATCCATACCGCGACGGTATTGTTCAGATCACCTTTGTTCTTCTTCTTCCGGGACTTCTTGTCACCGGAACATTGTCTTGCTCTTCTTCTTCTCATCCACACCAGTCGGGCGGCGGCGCCGCCTTGTCGAACGCCTTTTTGTCTCGAACGCTCTGCGCGCTGGCATAGCGGTCACCGCCTTGAACAGTCGTTGGTGGTCCAGTCTCATTGATCTCGAGATCTGAGTGAGCCGCTCGTCGCGGACTCCGCTTTTGAAGGCGCGGACAATGATTCATCCGAGATGTTCGGGATCGTGTTATGGATCTTAATGAAACGCTTCACGGTTGCGGAGGGTCTCCTGCTCATCCGGATCATCCGGTGCAGATCATCCTCCTTGCCCAGACGCACGTAATGCCTCCGAAATTAGCGATCGAGCGCCACAAAGCGGGTTCCATGAGCCGATGGAACCTCCCTGCCGATTGAACACCCACGTCCGAAAGCAACCCTCAAGGACGGTCGGAGGTAATTAGCCATCACGAGCTCGTCACCCCGCCGCCATGATGGCCGTGGCGAGATGGAAAGGAATTCCTCTCGGTTACGAGTCCCATTGTACCTTTCCATGTGACCGGCTTGAACTTAGAGGGCCACCGGACAGCTCGGCTCGTCGAGAAAGCCCCGCACCCGAGCATATGACCGACCACCTTCCCGGCGTAACCTAGTCTCGAGAAGACGTTGGTCTTGTTGCGCGGGAACTCTGCTGAACGGGATGACTCGGCTGGAGAAACTCTCTCGGGACAATCCACCACGCCCTTCCTCGTGGTGGCGACGACGCGCTCCTCACGAGGGGACCGTTCGTGATCATCGCGCGCGCGCTGGCGCTTGCCCCGTGGTCGCGATGACTACGAGGACTTGGCGGCGACGGCGACCACGGTAGCTCGCTCATGGACGATGATCCTTCGATGGTGACGGGGTCACGCGATCGATCGAGCTGTCCGAATCATTCCGGCAGCTTGGTGCCGCGCTCGAGGAGTTGTTGACTTCTCCTAGAGACTTTAGGCCTTCACCCGGTCGCTCCGTGTTAGTCGCACAAAGACGCCCATGCGGCGAGATCAGCTTGATTGGTGGATCTAAGGACCGTTGCTATAGCTTCGAGCCGTTCCGACTTTGATCTATGGGTCCCGGATCCTCGAACCATCCGCGTTTCCCGACCGAGTCCGGTCACGCGGGAATTGACCCAACAGGAAGCTTCCCGGAGACTTAGCGCCGACGCGAGGTGGGTTACGACGTTGTCGCTAAATCGGTCGCGAAACCGTGCTAAGGTCCGATTGATGGAATCGCCGAGGCTGCGGCGAATGACGCCTTGTTCGCGAAAGCGACTGCGCAGCCTCGCCTTGATGCCGAAAGCGAGTTAATCCGCCCGACCGACGGCGCCGCCACGGCCGTGTAGGATCCTCGAGGTTCCCACATCGCCATGTTAATGCCGCGGGGCCATGCGAAGGTATGCTAGACGGTGTCATCGCTGTGTCCCCATTGTGGAATCTACCGACATAGCCTTGGAATCGACAAATCTAAACCGTCGTAAAGATCATCGCTTCAGTAGTCGCTGCCAATGACGGAGGCGATCTGAGGCTATCTCGCCATGTAAGCGGAGACATCCGCCGGATGCGAAGCGCTTCGAGACCGGACAGATCGATCTGAATCGACAGGATGAGGCATCCCGTCCTTCCGAGTCGAGCCCTCGTGAAATATCTCTCAGATCGGCGACGGAGTTCGACATGCTCGATCTGCGTGTCCCCACGGACGGCGCCAGCTGTCGACGGTTGAGATATCGATCTCAAGTCGTTAAGGTTCTTCAAGATTGAGATAGGAGACACGCCGAACAACCACGAACAAAGAACGAACAGAAGGCGAGTTTTATCCCGGTTCAGCCTCTCGAGAGATAATAGCCCTACGCCCAAATTTTCTTATATATCAGAGATGAATACAAGAGATGGCTCGGCGAGACGAACAAGTCTCGGCGAGATTATGGGTGTACAAAGGAAGATCAGGTGCCTAGTAGATACAAAAGCGATCCAGATTCCCCTCTACACGCATTAGGGGCCTTGTTTATATAGTGCAGAGCAAACCGACCTACCGAGGGAATATCGGGCCGGGCTAACTACGAGATCGCAACGAACTCAGTACATGCCAAATATATCCCGAGGTAGATAAGGCATACTCCTAGTCTTGGGGATCACGACTCCTAATCCAATCCGGGAAACCAACGTCCGGGTCTTCACGTAGCCGTGCAGAACTCTTGTTCGAGTAAGACTCAAACACGAATCCTAGGCCGTTACGCACCGTGCCGACCAAGAGGCTGTTCGGTAGGATGCACATGGGCCTGATAGAACCTTCCAAGGAGCTGGGCCCTGGTAGGCTGTTTGATTGAGCCGTCAGGGAGTGGGCCATGGCTATGGGCCGTAATCTAATCCCCGACAACATGCATCTAGTTGTTATATGTGTTAGTCATTCATCCTATAAAATATAATAGAGATAGTTTATAGATGGATTTAGCTAATCGGATAATATCCATCGGATATTATCCAAGAAAAGCTCGGATAATATCCATCGGATATTATTTGTATCCGCATCAGATCCGCCTTGTCGGATTCGGATATCCATAAAATTATCCGGCTCAATATTTTCGGATATTATTATGCCTCGGTCGGTCGGACGGTCGGAAATTATCCGTACCATTTTCATCCCTAGTTAGGACCCATCTTCGAAATACCAAAAAAAGGACTAAAAAAAGTTGAAAACATATTTCTTCTAAAATAAGCCATTAAGCCGTTAAGTGTTAAGCCATTAATCTAAAAAAAGGTGCCTAAATTGAATATAGGTAAAAACTACGCTACTCCGATTTATAACGCATTAAATTAAAGATGGAAAACGAGAGACCCTAAAGGACACGTCTCTAGCTAGCTAGGCAATAGTCAATGTTTTGCTACAAGAAAACTTTGTAATTCCACCATCAAGGACATGAGTAATCGGTTGCAGCATTTGGCCTCCTCATGATCGATTGATATTATGCATCATGAGGCATGACATGTCACAATTAATCAACCGTGTACGGGTCATACGCTTTGGGCTTCATTGTAGGACGATCGACGGGCGGCGCGCCGTTTAGCTAGGCGATTCAGGCTCGGGGCGGCGCTTGCGCTTGCGCTTGCGCCGCATGTGACAGCACACTACTACACCCGGTGGCGCGTGGCTTCACACATGCAGAGGCGAGCGCGCGTACGTGACGCCCGGGAGGAGCAGCTGGTCACGTAGGAAACGGCAGCGGCGCGGCAGGGGCAGGAGGCGTGGCGCGGTGGGGAAGTTCGTTGGGGGGCTTCAATGCCACAGCTCCGCAGGCTTGGACGCTTGCTACCTCTCGTCCTCTCCCGCGTCACAGCGGTTGTACGTTGTCCCGCTCCTTGCAAAGAGCTTCTTTACACGGAGGGCTTTGTGTTTGTGCTGTGCTCCTACTACGTATGTATGCAGGCGCAGTGATTATTTGCCTCACGAAATGGCTCCTTGGAAAGAGCTTTATTCACTTGCTAATGCCAAGATTAGCGTGTGTGTGTGTGTGTGTGGGCGCGCGCGTGCCAAGATTAGGTTGCGTGCTGCATGCGCTTCACCTCATCTCATCTCATCCATATTCCATCGCCCTCGCCTTTTTTTTGTTCTTTTTGATGGAAGCATTTTCTCTTTTGCCAAGACATAGGACGGGTCCGGCTTGCACGCCATATTCGTCGACGTTCGTGTACAGCACCGAGAATATGAGCCATCCGTTTCTCTTCCTCTAACGGCTTATACCGGCTTTAATTGTTTATAATACTACTATGCTATTGTTAGTGCTACAGCAATAGGATGTTATCCAGAACGTACGATGCTCTCTTAAACAAATGTTTAGTTCTGACCTACCACCCCTATTAGATTTACCATAAAAAGAGCTCAATTCTAATTGGTTTTTTTTTCGCAATCTACGTATTTCAAACATGTTTTGTCTTGTTCTTTGGTCGTACATCAAAATTTATGTACAACCCTTCTTTCGTCTACTTTTTTATTGAAAAAAAAACTTATCATTAAATAGTACAAAGCCGACCACGAGTGTCAGTTGCTCACCACGTGGATGGCCTCCCCGCCCAACGGCACCATGGCCGTCCGATCATGCGTACCAGTAAGATCTGGCCGTCCGTTAGATTTTTAGGTATAAAATAATTTTTCCCCTAAAAATCAACAGCTCGCATGGTTTGCTAGGTTGGCTAGCTCAGCCGGAAATCACCGTGGAGCCCGCGATTCGAATCCCGCACGCGACCCTTTTTTGCGCTTTTTCCCTGCGCCCACCCACGCGCGCATTTGCTGGACTCGGGCCGCCTGCGGCGCGGACGCGCGTTTGCCAGCGTCAGCCCGCTTGTGACGCGTGACCTAGCCTCAGCGCGCCACGGGCGTGCCCACGCGACTAGTATGAACTTATAAGTTGATCATGTTCACCCGTACGTGCCGCGCACCACACCGGTGTTCGCAGGAGCCGCTCCACCCACCACAGCCGCTTTGGCGCGCGCCGCTCCGAGGCGGCACGCATGTGCATGTGATGGCATCGCGGGATCAGATTGCATTAGCTGATATATAAGCCATATGATATAGCTAGCTAACGTACGTACGATGGAGCAAGCATTCACACAATAGTGGGATTAATTACTAATTAGTCCCTACGGTTGGTGAGAGCGGCGACGGTGTTGGGGCACAAACGTACGCATGATGATGTAGGGCCATACGTTATAGCACGGGTGCAATCTTGGACCTGCGCGCTCGATCGGTCCGGTACGTCGATCGGGTTAGGTGAGGAGGGGTCACAGAGAGACGAGGTACGTACGTATACCCCGGTCGGCCATCGCAAAAGACACGAGTATGTATATGTTTATTGGCATCGCGATGAGGTTTCGGTTGTTGGTGAGTGACGTCTCAAATGTATTTTCACTAGAAATATATATCACCTTTTTTTTTCAAACGGGGCCGAACATCAATAAAGAAAATAAATCCTTGGCATGTACGCGCACTCGCCGAGCTTGATGGTTTTTATTTTATTTTTTTAAGATTTTTGTGATTTTATACAATTTATTTGAGTTTTTAGGAATTTATTTTGAGAAAATTCGATATATGCCATTATAAAGTCGCTGATTCTAAGATATGCCATTACAGAACAGCAAATTCGCTGGATGCCATTATAGAGTTGCACTTCTTCGATATATGCCATTATAGTCATTTTAACAATTTTTTCCAACGAAATACCCAAGAATACCTCCAAAATACATCTATGGGTCCCATGTGTCATCCTCTAGCTTCTTCTTCCTCCTTCCCTCTCCTCTCTCTTCTCTCTCCAAGCCGGCGACGGTGGCGGCGAAAGCAAAGAATGAGGGCGGCGATCATCCACAAGTGGAGACAAGCAACAGTGAGGACGAGCAAATTGACGACGATGGTGACGGGCAGGCAGCTAGGGTGGCAACAGACTCCTAATGAAAGCAATGTGGCGGTGCCTAAGCGCCCGGCCATGACAATGATGAGGCCAAGCACGAGAGGCGGCGATGATGAGGTCGAAGCCTTGACGACGGCAAGCGCGAGTGGCGGCGACAGCGCCTAGGGCGAGCAATGGCGTCACGGGAGCTGGAGGTTGAAGAAAGAGAGAGGAGCAATTTGGTAAATACAATGGTTTATACGTCTTTTAGGGGTATTTCATTGAAAATAATGGGTAAAACGGCCATAATGGCATATATGAAAGAAGTGTGCCTTTATAATGCCATCCAGCTTAATGGTATATTTTTGAATCCGCCACTTTATAATGGCATATATTAAATTTTCCTATTTATTTTTCTAGAAAACCATACTAGCTAGGACGATCGTCCAAAAATAGGGTGGCTTTGGATGCGGTGGTATTTTGTCTGGTATTGATTGGAGGTTGGCCACCCGATCTATTTTGGAGTCGAAGAGAGCAAAAATGGACTTTTTAATTATTCATATAATAGAACACACGCAAACCAATGGAGCAATGCTCAGTAGGCCTTTTATTTTAGATTTTCTTTTAGGAATTTTTATTTTAGATTGAACATGCGAAATGGTATATGCATATATGTCGAATATATATTTTATAAGACTGTAGTTTCATTAGATGGTTAATGTACTACAAAAGTGGTTAAATTTTTATTTTGGGATCGTCAATGCTGAAACGATTTGATCTTGTACGTGTATACGAACATAGATTAGATCGTTCCCATGTAATTCCAGATGTTAGTATTGCTCGGCTTAGTTTATTAATCTGCATCTATACAAGGCACTTGTGAAAGAAAATAGCCCCTAAAAATGCGAGTACACAACCTAAAATGACTAACTGATGACTAACAATGATCAATGAGTGACCCCTAGATCTGAAAGTAAACCGAGTGTGTATGTTTGATTCATGCTGGGCTATATATAGGACGCATCCAAGGAGGGCATGGAGAAAAAGCATATATAATTAGGCCAACATGACTGCAAAGTGCAAAACAACCGAGCGGACCAGACCAAATCATGCTGATTGGCTATGCCTAAGCACCTACTAAAATCATAATAATTAATTAATTAGCTGCTCGCCTGCTCCTTTGATCGATCAGGAGCGTGGCACACGGTGCCATGGCAATATTGCTCCCAACCACGCACATTGGCCTGGCTAATCTGATTATTTTTTTCTACTTTTTTATTTTCAAAGACATGCCCCTTTTTTCCCCACTTAATGGGATAGGGACTTGACAGGCCAGTGCTTGCAGGTATACATTAAGTACATGCATATCCTAGCATATATATGTAGGCATGTTGCATCTAATCTTTATGATATATACGAGCTTCCTGATGCATGTATGGATAAGCTTTTATAAAGATTTGTGCGTTGAATATTGGTATATGGCCGGATCACATCGTTTATCGTCGTTGATGAGTAGGCTGTAGGCAGGGCGTCCATCCTGACTTCCCATTTTCTTCTATATCGTTTGCTGTCGTGGTATTAATGCAGGGCATTACTTCCTCAGAGAAACCTTATTCCTTTCATAATGGGTCGAGCTGACCATTTAATTTTCTGCCGATGCGTGTGTGGACATTAGTTTATTACTAGTATGGGCGTCTTATGATATCTAGATTTTGAAAAGAAAGAATATGTGTGTGTGCACTCACGCTGTCTATCTATCTATACCTATATATAAATATAAATAAATATATATTATATAGGAAGCCAGAATAGGACTCCATGCAGCCCGTGCTCATACTTTGTTGCCATTGGATTTATTTAAGATTTGTAGAGACCCGAAAATGGAGTCGGGTCCCCTATGTGATTTACCTGTTACAGTACCTGGATCAAATACCTAGAACACACAAATATATAGCTCTTGGATCATTACCATAAAGAAAACAAACTTTATTACATCATAGTGCTTGCCAACATGGCAAACATTACAATTGTTTTGGCTCAACAACCTTACAACAACGAAAGACTTTTAAATGTAAACAAGTACAACTAAAAAACAATGAAGACCCGAAAAAAACTCCACAGGCAAAACTATAGTGACACACACACTCGTAGACGTTAGAATAGACTTCGTCTTGACTCTAACATTGAAATCATCTCCTTGAAATCTTCTTCTTCTTGAACTCATTTTCTCGAACTCCCTTCTGAATAACGATTATTATGATGGCAATCTGCTCATGTCAAAGCATTAAAAAAAATTTCAGATGACACTGAATCACGTGCCAATTCCCATATCGAGCTGACCATTTGATTTTTTTGTCGATGTGTGTGGACATTAGTTAATTACTAGTATGGGCGATTGGGCGTCTTATGTTATCTAGATTTTTGAAAAGAAAGAATATGTGTGTGTGCTCGCGTGTCTATCTCTCTATGCCTGTATATAAATATAAATAATTAAATATTAAATAAATAAATAAATGAATACATATAAATATATTATATATAGAATGACGGAATAAGACTCCATAGAGCCCATGCTCCATATCTTGATGCCATTAATTGAATTCATTCGAGATTCGTACAAAAAAAGTAGATACATGTACAATAACATTGTCATTTGCTTATCAAATGTGTGAATACAATAACTGTGTAATTAATTGTTTTCAAAAAAGATGTGCATAGGATAGGAGTACAGATTCCATGTACCACCAAGTATTTTTACTATATATATGTATATCCACATATACATTTCTCTATTTATTTCCCCAACCCTCTTTCCATTTTCCCCAACCCACACCCCAATATAGATCCACGCCCTTGCCCTTAACCCCCGTCACCGGCAATGCCTGACACGAGCGGCATCCCTGGCGGCGCGAAGCAAGCGGCATCATCCAAGCAGCACGAGGCGTGTCGAAGCATCTAGGCCCCTCAATTTTTCTTGAATATATTGGTTTACGGGTTTTTGTGCTGATGATCACATAAATATTAAAAGTAACCTGCTTCAGAGCATTAAGGCTCAATTTATGGGTTTTATCCTTGTTGGTGCAGCAGCAAGCTAAGGCCTTGTATTGTATGTTTCTGTTTAAATTAATTTTAATTTTTTATTTTTGTATATACCAACTAATGTAATATTTTATAGTCATGTTAGTGTGTTTTAAATAATTCGTTTTAGCATTAATAAATTTTTTTTTGAACTCTTTAAAACTTTTTTCTAGGAGTCACAATTTTTTCAAATTAAAGTTTTTAGCAACTTTCAGCTCAAATAAATAAGGCCTAAATTTCTAAGACTAAGGATCTTTTGCTAGTTTTCTTTAGGTTTGGAAGATGAATCAAGCATCTACCTACAATCTTTTTTTTAGGTTGTCGTACTATTAAGGAGGGTTCCATTGTATTACCGAATTAGATAATATCTTTTCTACCTCACTAAATAGCTTGGAGCAAAATATTTGGGTGACTTCACTTGACAAAAAAATTCTTCCGGAGGAATATTTGTTTGTAATGCATGATTTTCTTATATTCCTACTAGAATTAAGTTGCTTTTGTATAAAATTTATGCCAAATTTATGTTTCCCAAAAACTGGATTTCAATTCTAGCGCTTCCGTTTGAATTCCGTCCATCGCCTCCCTAGTCCTGATCCTCACCGTCCTGATTCAAGGCGACTTTCAGAGCCATGGAAAGCTCTTGTTCCTTTCATAATTTACGGCAAGTATCATCATATTCGATCATCTCCCTAGCCACCACATCATTCAAACGACTGGTGCGAGCCTCTTGGAGCCAACAAAACTGCTTGAAGCCTCATAACTTGCCCAGAATCAAGCTGTTCAACAGTTCTTGATTACCCACGGCGCATTTGGCGCCAAAATCTAGAGAGCCTGGACCAAGACACCCGAGCCCAATGACTCGCTAATTATCTTCCGTCTAAGAGGACTAGATCATAAGGTTAGTTGTCCAAATAAAAATTTGGACCCTCGCCGTTCGTTAGAATGCCCAGCTGGATCATCAATTAATTTGTATGGGACCAGTGTCCTGGCCGCCACACGGGGTGAGGGATCGCTGGAAATCAAGGGCTCCTCATAAGGCTGACCCGCTCCCCACTGATCATCATGCTCTGCAGCATCGTTAGTTCGTTACCCAAAACTTCAGCATCAGGTTCCAGCACTCGGGGACTAGTTGGCTCGATCAACACGACTAAAGGTGCGCACCACTGGCAATAGTTCCAACAAATGATCACCGGCAAAACTCAAAAGGTGTAGATGGTGCCTCTCCCAAACTCCTCGATAGTGGACAACGAAGGCATGCAAGGCTCAAGCAACCTCCAGGTAAGGATGAAGAGCCAGAGGAAGGCTCAAGTGAAAGCACAGGCTTGCCCACATTAGCTAGGCTATATATATCAAAGAGAAAATTGCATCATTAATCCCCAAACTTGTCCCACCTATGCATATAAATCCGTAAGTATCAAAATCACTTATTTAGGTACCCAAACTTACGAAACCATTGCAATTAAGTCCATAGGCTGATTTTTTAGACTGTTTTGGCGATGCGGACTGTCACATGCACTTTTCTTTTTCTTTCTTACTTTAATGTGGGACCTACTTGTCATCTCATTAAAAGTAAGATGACAGAGAGGAGAGAGGTGAGAGTGGGAGAGATAACAAGTAGGTCCCACATTAAAATTAAGAATGAAAAAGAAAAGTGTCACGTAGGCGCTGACATGGCAGTCCACATCACTAAAACAACCTAAAAAACCAGCCTATGAACTTGATTGCAACGGTTTCGCAAGTTTGGCTACCTAAATAAGTGGTTTCGATACTTACGGATTTATGTGCACAAGCGGAAAAAGTTTGGGGATTAATGGTGCAATTTTCTCTATATCAAATGTACTTGTCGAGGATTGGTTCGTGCCTTTCCTAGGCTGTTCAATTATGCCACGTGTCGAAATGTCAATATGTTCAGTACAAGGATCTTAGGGAAAGTAATGCCGCCGGAGCGAGAAACTTGCTTAAGTGCCCAAAGTGTGGTGCTGGGAGTTTGGGCCGGGCGGGCCCGGGCACGGTCCGAAAAAAGCGGCCAGATTCACTGCATGGCATGGAAAAAAATCGGGCCGGGTCGGCACGACCCGAATGGCTTTTCATGCTGGGCCTGGAAACCAGGCACGACGGGCCGTTCGGCTTGTCCCAACTGTTCGGCCGTGCTTGGCTGGCCCGGCTCGAAATGAGACACGAGTTAGTAGTTTGCGTTTTTCGAGCTCTTTTGTTGCTCGATGAACTTCTGTTCAACACGAAAGTTGTAGAAAATTTCGAGATGCATCTTTTTTATGTAGACAACTTTTTCATTTGAGCAATGTATGAATTTATAAAAAAAAAATTCGCTGCCTGCTTTAGGGCCGACGGCACCGTCCTCGGTAATTCGCTATTTTCGAGATCTTCTGTTGCTCGGATGAATTTCGGTTGAACACGAAAGTTGTAGATAATTCAAGATGCACCTTTTTTATGTAGACAATATTTTTATTTGAACAACGTATGAATTTCTAAAAAATCATTTTGTCTGTTGTTTTGTAACCCTTGTCGTGCTTGGGCCAGCTCGGCCTGAATCAAACACACCATGCTGTAAGATCAAGCCTCCCTTGGGCTTAATGTTTTGGTAATTGATGCCAACTGGGCCTCGACGGACCGCATCAAGGCTAAGGATGTTATTTGCTAGTTCTTCTATTTTCCTTGTGTGCGAAATCGCTTCGCCCATCCGGCCCATTGATGTCTGCGAGCTCATCTCTCTGGTTGTAGGTCCCACTGAGCACAAGTTCCAGTTCATCTGAGTGAGTTCGAGCGGGTTCTAGAGATGACAGGTGTCCAGAGTTCGAGAGAGTTCCTGAGTGGGATGTTTGTCCAAGGTTCGGGTTTCTTAGCACCTAAGTCTTCGAAAGTGTTAGGAAGTCTTCGGAAGCCACTTTCCAGCTGCCCAAGGGTTTCTTAGCGCCTAAGTCACCTGGGTTCCCACCTAAGCCATCATAGGTTCCCGCCGAGTCCGCAAGTCGAGCCCACGCCTGAGTATAGAGAGAGAGGTGACCGAGGGTGCCGGAGAGTGGTTTCTATAGAATTTAAAGGTCTATCCATTTAGAAATAGGTGGTGAAAGTTAGTTAGTTGGATAGCCCTTTCTCTTAGCTTTCCGGAATGCCCAAGATCATAAAAAACGGAGTTCGGGAGCAAAAGATATGAATTTTTTAGTGTGCCTACTAGAGCTGGTCAGACCGGGTCCGACCACCGTCGGACCGAGTCCGACCCCGTCGGACCCGGTCCGACGGATGGACGAAAAATGTGGTTTTTGGCTAACTCCTTAACGTGTTTGGAACTCCACTGTCGGACCGGGTCCGACCACTGTCGGACCGGGTCCGACCAGGCCAAAGTTTCTCAGTGACTAAGTCCCGAATGCAACCGTTCTGTCGGACCGAGTCCGACGGTCTTTGGACCGGGTCCGACGGATCGATCTAAATCTCGAAAAATCAGATCTGAGCCGTCCATCTTTAGGGTTTCGAGTGTAGGGCTATAAATAGGGGCTTGGAGCACGGGAGAAACTGGAGAGAGCCTCATTAGTAGCCACCCCTTGCCCTAGCCACCCTAGAGAGCTCCTCCCATGGTTCCCATCTCCACCTAGGGTTCCATGTGCTTGAGAGATTGAGAGGGAGAAGAAGAGAGGAAGAGGAAGAGGAAGAAGAAGGTGCCCCCTATCTCCTCTCATCCATCCCCAAGGTTTGCCTCTTTTCCCATGGTGTTCTTGCCCTAGTTTCCATGGTGGGAGAGAAGGGGTAGTGGTGAGAGACGGTCTCCGATCTTGTGCTCTTGGAACTTCGCCGCCGGAGAGATCGTCGCCACGCCACGAGCTTCATCAACCCGAACGACTACATCAACCGTCCCGCAAACCCACCATCCGTTGGTGGTCACCGCCTTGTGTAGGGGTGCATCCTCTTCATCGTTGGAGCCACAAGACCGCCGTGTGTCGGCGGCCACCTCCGTGTGTCGGTGGTGCCAAGGTGTCCGTGTGTCGGATCCAAATCCTCTATGTGTTGGGGGTACCTCATGTGTTGAGGTAAAATCCACCGTGTGTCGGTGGTCGGTGCCGTGTGTCGGTGCCGGTGGGTGTGAGACCTCTCGCGTGTGAGAAAACTCGCTTCCGTGTGAAGGTTTGGAGCTCGCCTACCATGTGTTGGTGAAGAGCTACCACGAGTGGATTGAGGGCTAGGGACGAGAGAGTCCCGACTTCTCTGTGTGAGAAGTTTCCTCAACGGAGACGTACGTGTTCATGTGTTGAGCACCGAACTTCAGGAAACAACTCGGTTTGCGCCTCCTTGTCTCATTCATTTACTTCCGCACATTAACTTGATCGTTTGCATGTAAGTGTCATCGAGCCTCCTAATAGTTGTTTGTGTCTCATTGTGATCGCTTCCGCAACTAGACTCTAAATCCATCGATAGCTTGGGTTCCTAATTTAACTAATTAAGCAAGCGAATTGAATGAAATAAAATTTGAAAAGGGCCGATTCACCCCCCCTCTCGGCCTAGGATCCTTACACATGCCAACCTGGCATGGCCCGAAGTGCTGACTGGGCCATGCCGGCCCGTTTTGCACCGGTCTGAGGCACGACAGGCTCAGACCGGACCAGCACGGCACGGCCCGATTTCCACCACTGTTGCTGAACTGTCTATTTTTCTAGACAACTCTACCTTGTCAGGCATCGATCATTAGTCCACATTGTTTCGCTATATGCTGGAGAATTTCAGCATCAGATTCCAGCACTCGGGGAGACGGAGACTAGTTGGCTCGATCAACACGACTAAAGGTGTGCACCACTGGCAATAGTTCTGACAAATGATCACCGGCAAAACTCAAAAGATGTAGATGGTGCCTCTCCCGAACTCCTTGATAGGGGACAAGGAAGGCATGCAAGGCTCAAGCAATTAACCTCCAGGTAATTAAGGAGGAAGAGCCCGAGGAAGGCTCAAGTGAAAAACATATGAGATAAGACATCACCAACACTAGGCTTGCCCACATGAGCTAGGCCATACACACACTTGTCGAGGATTGGTTCGTGCCTTTCCTCAGCTATTTAGTTACACCACGTATAGCAATGTCAGTATCTATATTATTATACAAAGCGCTAGCTTTGTAACGTCCCGGCGCCACGTGTCCTCCTCCTCCGTCGCGGCCACGTCGCTGCATTCTCTTTCGCCGTTCGATCGCGTCTGCTGCCCCGATCCAACGCTCTCGCCGCCCATCGCTTGCGAGTCAGCCTCATCCGAGAACCTCCCCCTGATTTTTTGCACAAAGGCCCTCCATCTTCACGAAATCAACCCGTCGTCCCTAGCTAACCCTAAATCGATTTCCCCTGATCCCCATCTCACTTCGAACGCTCGGCCATCGTCTCCCGCTTTCACGGTGCCGCTCCTCCCCACGCTGGCTCTGCGCCTCCACCCCCGCTGGGGCCTCGCTTCCTCTTCGTACGCATCCGCCCCGTGCTGCCTTCTTCGTCCCGCGCCGCCTCCTCTCACGCCCGGGCGCCGCCTCCTACTTCACGTCGCCGGCACCTCCGCCCTGTCGCCCCAGTCGTTGCCTTCGAGGAGAGCCGACCCGCCGACGACGAGCCACAGGTTTTCCCTCCCGTCTCCTTTCTCCTACTTTCCACCTTATTTTGTTGCCTATATTCTGCACGAAACCTCACCGAATGTGGCCTCTACGGGGCAAATGGGATTTTTGAAGCTACGTTGCTCCGGTAATGATTGGCCGAGGGAGTATTGTATTCACAGTGGGGTAGATGTGTTGATGATTAAAAAATTGGGGATGGGAATTTCCTTTAGATTTTGTTTCGCCTTTTGCATTTGATGAGATGTGATAGGAGGGATGCATGGTTGTACATATGCTTGCATCGTTGCGGAGAATTTATTTGCATGATGCTGTTTTGTGTTTCTGATACTCCCTGTAATAGCAAATATATCTATTGATTTGGTGCATGAGTTTAGTCTTAACACCTGGAGCTGTATGTTGCATGTTAATTTTTTGTCCAATGGAATATTGTAACTATTTGTTTTAAGGGCAATATGCAACCATGCCATTATTTTTTGTACACCATCTCAATTACTTGTTTAATTTTGTGTTTCATATGGTTGTAGTCTCGCAAAGAAGCAATTCTATAGTCGAGAGAATCCTGGCATTATTGTTTAGCATGGCATGTTTTATGTGCAAGTCAGGAACATGCTGTAAACAAACATGAGGGTTGTGAGATCCATTTACATCCTTTTGCGTTCATTGGGGAAACTGTTTGTTGTGGTAAATATTTTATAATTATATTGGCATTGGTTCATATAAAATCATTATGGCCTTTTACAAAAACGTGGATAGTGGCAAAGCAATACATAGTTTCCTATCATTAGTTCTTTAGAATATAAAATATTTTTTACGAGCAACGCAAAATTTGATCATAATCTTAAGGACCAAAATGGTCCATTTCTTGGTGCAGACAGTGAAAGTTGAGCTGGAGAGGACGGTTGTCCATGAAGCTAAAGAGAGAGAAGCTCATGGTTATGCCAATGGAAGATATAGTGGTTAGTAATTTCACGTTCATCCTATTATTACTTGCAATAAACATGGTTGTTTGTCTCTTTTACATGTTTTAACATCATTCTTAACATGCTGAAAATTGACCAGCACTATGATTGTCCAATAGGCCTATGCTATACAATTGCATTTTTTTTTACATTTGCTATTTGCAAATACGTCTGTAAGGAAGGATATAGGACTTTCTGATTATTTATTTATTTACATGCGAATATATACAACCACCCTAACACATGGGATTGTGTTTTTCTAGCTGTTGGTCAGAGAAGATGCAAATGGATTATTGGAGATGTAAATATATGTTGCTTTCCTTCTAGATGGAGTGGTCATGCAAATGAAACGTGCCATTCATGTGTAAATGGATTATTGGAGATGTAACTATGTTGCTTTCCTTTTAGATGGAGTGGTCATGCAAATGAAACGTGCCATTCATGTGACTAACATAAATAGGCTGCCGAATTATTATATATGTATTTAATGTGTCGGTTGATTTTATCTATTGTGCAATTTGATTGAGGGTGACCTAATTTATCCAACCATTTATCTTATCACATAATCCTCAATGTTAATCATAATACCTACGAAACGTTTACGGCGCGCCGCGGGCGCGCATACCGTCCTAGTGTTTAGTACAAGGATCTTACTATCTTAGGGAAAGTCATGCCTCCGGAGCGAAAAACTTGCCTAAGTGCCGAAGCGAGGTGCTGGGAGTTTGGTCTGGGCTGGCCTGGGCATAGCCTGAAAAAGGCGGCCAAGCACGCACGGACAAAGAAAAAAAATCAGGCCGCCCGGCCGATCGTCCGTCTTGGTCTTATCGGCCGGCCCAAATGAGGCACGAGTTAGTAGTTTGCGTTTTTCAAGCTTTTTTGTTGCTTGATGAACTTCTGTTCAACACCAAATTTGTAGATAATTTCGAGATGCGTCTTTTTTATGTAGACAACTTTTCATTTGAGCAACGTATGAATTTGTAAAAATTATTTTCTTCGCTCCCTGCTTTAGGGCCGACAGCACCATCCTCGGTAATTCGCTATTTTCGAGCTCTTTTGTTACTTAGATGAATTTCAATTGAACACGAAAGTTGTAGATAATTTCGAGACGAATCTTTTTTATGTAGACAACGTTTTCATTTGGAACAACGTATGAATTTATAAAAAATCATTATGCCTGTTGCTTTGTCACCCAACCTAGCATGGTCCAAAGTGATGACCGGGCTGTGCCGGCCCGTTTTACACCGACCCAAGGCACGATGGGCCCGGGCTGGACCAGTATGGCATGGCCCGATTCCCACCACTATCGAAGCGTCCATTTTTCCAGACAACTCTGCCTTGTCCAGACATCGATTGTCAGCCCGGTTGTTTCGCTATACGCTGGAGAACGCCGAGCGTCAGATGCTGCACTATTTGGCGTCAGATGCTGCCCACGAGGCCACGACCTGAACATGGTAGTAATTAACCAACGTGGCACATTGTTAACGTCGTAGCGCGCTGTTAGTGAATAGGCACACGTTTTTTTTTAGGCTCAACATAAATTCCCTTGAGCGGGAAAGAGCAAAAGGGGCAACCATCGTGCACATCCGCGCTACACCTATGTAAACCTTCTTCATCATCCAACGACGCACTAGAGAGTAGAGTTGCTGTCTCCGTGCCCTGAATGACTGAACCATGATAAATTCCATATTCTTTTTCATATTTTCTCACACGAAGATACTTTGACATCTTGAAAGCCCCTTTCGTGGCAGAGAGGGGCCTTTCTGATCCCTCAATCATGAAATAAGCTCGACGGAGAACCCAGTTTCCAATCATCGACAATACTGGTCATAGAAATTAGGATAACTAGAGAGCATGGACGATATGGCCAGGCCCTTCGCGGTATACCACACTTCATCAACGGATCCTATGTCTTTGGTCAAAGAAAGAGCAAAGGTCAGTTAACGAAACTAGCTACCAACCCAGTTGACTCAACTTATGAAGCGATCAACACTTACTAGTAAAAGGGGAAGAAGTTCCAACAGGGTCAAGCAATGGGCATCCCCTATAGATCACCAAAGCGTTTTGATTATTTGCCTCCTGCATAGAGTTCCTCGTCGTCATATCGACATTAGTAGGAAGCTTTGATGCCACATCTTCCCATGTCCTGGACATAAGCCTAGAACCCAAATCCATAACGAGTGTGGCGATGGGCAAAAAAGTTTCAACAAAGCTGATAGCCAGTGTCCCCAAGGTCACTTTTCTTGAAGGATCTGAGCGCCCTCTGATACTGAAAGCCTCGAGGCTACCTGATCGAATTCTTTTCTTGACGATCATTTCTACGAGTACAATTCTCTAACAGCTCTGATGATATCAGTTGAAAGAGACAAAATCTACCAGACTAGTGCACGCCAGGTACTATCGCAAGCGGTTCGAGTACTAAACTGTCAGTGATCCATTCTCTAGCAGCGCTTCACAAAAACTGCAAGTAATATCAATGGAGATCATAGCAAAGCCACCAGCGATACTTTCACTGATGGTTCAATTGTAGACCTGTCAACTATTAACTGGTCCCCATTATCACTGGCGGTTTTTCGGGGTGACAGGTTCGGAGCAAGACGGGGTAGGCGACATCAATGTCAACTTTTGTAGAAAGTGACGGTGATGAGGACGCAGGGATGATAGTCATAGGGACGTGGCCACTGTGCATTAGACATACTAAACTAGCTACATCTCTTTGTCACTTGGATAACGTGTGGATCAATGTAGCGAGACATCATAATATGTTCATAACACTATCATGTGGGCCTCAAGAGGGAAATACAGTCGGGAAGAAAATGTCTCGGTTAACTATCATGAAAACCTTGCTACCATTAAGATTTATAATAAAAAAAAAGACTCTCAATGCTGACTCACCATGCCAGAAAAACAAGACAGATATCTACCCAAATCAGGTTTTCGGCATCCCAATAGGACAAGGAAGGATCGACTACATAAGCACCCCTAAGATGCAGAATGAGAGGAACACAGATCAAACGGGATAGAGCAATTCAAGCTTGTAAAACAAATCATGAAAAAAATCACCTGGACAAGCTGTATATCGGTGATTGCCCACAAACATATATATGCATTCAATGTAGGTTTATAATCAGCAAATCACAGGAAGCCCATCAAGAATTCAAGATAAATCCCTTGTGCTACCATGTTCATCTAAATTTCAGGAATCATCCAACGCGCTTGAAGAGAAGGAAAGAAGGGATACCTCTTCAGACTCACAATACTGTAAATTTGCTGCGGATGATGGGGTTAATTCCTGGCATGCGGACAACTGCAAGTTCGTATAAGGAGGCTTTACATATACACAGTTTTTAAGAACGGGGCAGTAACGAATCATACCACAAACATTATTGTTACTTTTTTTTTTAGCAAATTAGTACATGACTTTTGCAAATAGATAAATAACTAGTGAGTTAGAGGTAGAGCTGGGGAAACGGGCTGTGCCAAACGGGCCAGCCCGGGCACGGCCAGAAAAAACAGGCCCGCAGCACGGCACGGCCCGAAGATTTGGTGGGCCGGGTCGGCACGGCCCGAAATGGTGTGCCGGGCCGGGCCTGGAAACTAGGCACGACATGCCGCCTGGCCCGGCCCGACTGTACGGGCCGTGCTTGGGCCGGCCTGGCCCAAAAAGAGGTACGAGTCAGTATTTTATATTTTTCATGGTCTTCTATTACTCGGATGGATTTATGTTCAATACAAAAGTTGTAGATAATGTCGAGACGCATCTTTTTCATGTAGACAAGTTTTTCATTTAAGAAATGTATGAATTTATAAAAAAAAAATTTATCGCTGCCAGCTTTCGGGCCGATGGCACCGTCCTCGGTAATTCGCCATTTTTGAGGTCTTATGTTGCTCGGATGAATTTGGGTTGAACACAAAAGTTGTAGATAATTTCGAGACGCGTCTTTTTTTGTATAAACAACCTTTTCATTTGAGCAACGTATGAATTTCTAAAAAATCATTTTGCCTGCTGTTTTGTTACTCGTGCCATGCTCGGGCCGACCAGGCCCGAAGCCGGCCCGCCGTGATTTTGGGCCATGCCGGGCCTAGATTTTGGCCCTCAGGCTGCCCCAAGCATGGCCCGTGTTGACTGTCGCGTCTTGAAGCAAGACGGCCCAACTCCCACCACTAGTTAGAGGTGACAAATAATGAGGCGTACTAGCAATCCCGATCATCACTCCATCTAATGGTATATACATCGTAAAAAAAAAAAAATTATTCACCACGCAACTTTCATATTTTAATTCTTTGTTTTTTTACTTTTCATTAGAAAAAAGTTTTTTTTTTATCAATCTCATTTGTCTTTCTATTTTCTGTATTTATATTGCACAAAGGTTTTGACGGTACTCGAAAAAAAAAAGAGTGCAGATATGCAAACAAGACACATCGTAGCGTGGACTCATATATAACTAAATTTTTTATGAATATAAATAATAGGACCTAGTGGTACAGAGGAATGCATGACTAGAATGCCACATGGTTTCTCTAAAATAAAATTGGCATGTGTGCATACCAAGCGCATGCAGCTTGACAGTGTTGTAATTCTAGGTGATTTATGGGCCGGAAAGCCCATCCTAATTAGGGTTATCTTTAGTTATTATAAAGAAACCAAATATAAATTAAATTTATATAATAGATTTAAACTCCTTTCAGATTCTGAGAAAGATATCAATAAAGATCATTGTGTCCGGCTCTTTTCACTCTAGATCCATGCCTCCTGTTCATTGTGATCGTGTACGGGTATATAGGGCGACTGAATTACAGCAGACCGCACGCTCGAATTCACACAGGCGCTGGTGCAAACGCACCACCGCGCGCGCCACCACATGATATGCTGCTATATACCTAGCCGCAGAGGTCCCGCCCGACACGCGCACGGAAACAGAATTAATTTCGCATACCCGCCCTCTCTCTTGATCGACCCCATCCCCATGTCTCTCTACATAGGAAAATGATGACAAGCTGGCTAAGTGGCTAGTGGCTAGTCCACGGTGGTCCTTCCAGTAGTAGTCATGTTACTGTTCGTTACGTATAAAGCTCCCTAGCTTGCACCGTTTTGATATGGCCCAAGGCTTCGTGTTTCACTGTTTCGGGTTTCATGTGTGAAACTCACCTTTTCAGAGGATTTCATGTGGAGCTGATTTAATAGGACTGCCAAGCACTAAGTACATTTTTATTTGAATCAGTCGACTTTTTTTTATTTTAACGCAAACATCCAAACAACCATCCTCTTCACATATAAAGACATCTCTATGACTCACCTTAGGAATTGAACGACCGATATCTCGACAGCCAAAATTATCGATATAGGTAATAAAATCATCAAGACAAATCTTTCTCGATGGTCGGCCATCAAAAAAATGGTCATCGGCTTAGCTCGGCTTGATGACGTGTACTCAAGTTGTCGCGAGATGCTTCCACCCCTACTTAGCGGTTTCAAATTTTGAAAAGTACACATACACCATATGAGGAGGCGCTCAACAACTCGATGCTGGCCACTGAGAATACCTCATGTCATTGTCACTCTCTTCGTCATGGGGCTGGCCTCAACCAAAAATTCGAGAAAAAATCGGTAGATGACATTCCTCGATTTTTGCTTTTGAACAAGGGCATTCATGCGTCTATAAATCACACCTGAGTGGCATTTTTTGAAACCAAATCAAGGAGTGGCTTCTATCGCACTCACTCTAAATTCAACGGGTGGTTTCAGTCTATTGTCTTCTCTCTATACATAATGGCCTCAGTTTGGTTGTCAAGAGGTGTCCTTAATCTCAACGGTTGGTTGGTGGACATCAAGAGATGTTGCTGACGGTTGAAATTTGTGTTGCAATGAACATCCCGTTTTTATGTCCTTTCAAAAAAAATGTCCTTGGGCGAGCGGGAGGTGATCCCATTATCAGATCTATAGGTTAGCTTGTATGGCGACAGTAGCTGGAGATTCTCCGCCGCCAAAACAACCTACTAATTGTCGTAGACTAGTCATCGTTGTCATCGTATCTAGATCCATGTTAGGCCTCCTTCTCCTGATTTAGATCCGTCAATAGATTCACCAATGTTAATTTCTTGGCATTGCTACTTGGATGCTGACCCATCCTCCTAGCTGATGGACTCCTCGCAAGACGTTTGCTCCTCCTTGTGGGCCTCCTCACCGGTGGACTCCTTGTGTGAGCCTTATAAGCTCATATTCATCGTCTAGGGCGACGAAAGTAGGGTTAAGGGGTCGTGTTAGTACATATAAGGTTTAAGTGAACATGTTGTATTGTCATGTGGGCCTTATAAACCCACATTCGTTGGCTAGGATGATGAAATTAAGTAGGCCTATTTTTTGTAGGTTCTATTTTTGTCGGCTTTAAGGCTAGGCCGATGAAAATGTACTATTTTAGTCAGCCTTTTCTTGATTGACGAAATTACATTATTATTTCCGTTGCCTTCGTTTTGGCCAACGAAAATATTCCAAGCTGACTGTAAGAGCAAGCTCCCGATGGGCTTATTTGATTTTGGTAATTGATGACAACGGGTTGTAGAGATGAATCACGTCAAGATTAAGGACATTTGTTTCATAGTTCTTTTAATTTCTTGCGTATGTGTAGTCTACGGTCATCATGCCTGCCGATCGTCGAATCTCTGGCTGCATGGTCCCACAGAGCACATCTCCGGTCTCTTATCCTCATTCGTCTTCGAGAGAGTTGAGGATAGGTCCAGAGGATTCCAAGGGGTAGCCATGTGTCCGAGGATTCGTAGCCACTAAGCCATCCAAAAACCGAAACCCTTTGTGGGCGCGAAACTTCCCGCCTAAGCCTACGAACCTTCCCGTCCGTTTAAGCTTAAGTTTTGACGCCAAATATTTCTAAATCCTCAAAAATACCTTGGTTCGGGCAATGCTACAGTAACAAAGGATTTTGTGGGCTGCTAGCCGAGCTGGGGTAGCTAGGCCCGGACAGTCCGGCCCATGGGCCCGGACAGTCCGGCCCAAGCGCCCGGTTCGGCCTCCGTGGTAGATATGTGCTATTTCGTATTTTTGAGAACCTTCCCATGCTCGGATTAAACACTTCAAAACATGAAAGTTGTAGAGAATTTCAAGGCGCATCTTTTTTGTATTGACAACTTTTTCATTTGAGCAACACAAAAAATCATATAAATTCGGGAAGCGTTCAGCAGCCTGGAAACCTGAGACGCCGTCGAAATTGTGCCTTAGTCCGGACTGTCCGGCCCTGTAGGCCGGACTGTCCGGCCCAAGTGTTGTTTTCCCCAGCTTGCAATTTCAAATCGCATGCCTTCGGCCGGACTGTCCGGCCCAAGTTCTTTCCTCCCCAGCTTGCAAATCCCTTTTTCCAATGAAGGATGCCTTGGCGGATCGTCCGGCTCGGGAGTCCGGACCGTCCGGACCCTGTTGTGTCCCCTCTGTCTCGAACTGCATTTTCTATAGGGAGCGCTTTCCTTCGTCCGGACTGTCCGGGAGTTGTCCGGGGATTGTCTGGGCTAGAGTGTGAATTTGGATCTAAGATCTATTTTCTAGGGTTTCTAAGTGGGGGAGTATAAAAGGGGATTCCTGGTCGTGGGAGAGGATTGAGAGACTCATTTGCAACCCTAGCCACCATTCCCCAAGTGTGAGAGCTCTCCCCATGGATCCTTGCTCTAGGGTTCCATGTGCTTGAGAGATTGAGTGAGAGAGAGTGAGGGAGAAGGAGTGAGGAAGAAGAAGAGAGCATCCCCTAGTCTCGTCATCCCTAAGGTTTGTGCCCTCTCCCATGGTTGTCTTGCCATCCTCCATGGTGGGATGAGGGTTGAGTGGGTTGTGGTATCTCCGGTTTTGTGCTTTTGGGATTCTTGCTACCGAGAGACGTCGTCATCGACTAGCTCCATCAACCGTACCACAAGCAAACCCTTCTTCGTGAAGGTCACCGTGCTTCCCACGGTGCTTTTTCTCCGTCCGTCGTGGTGTGCAAAGCCCGTCATCGTGTCGGCGGCCACCTTGCATCCCAAGGTGCTCTTCTCCGTGCGTCGGAGATGTGCAAAATCCTCGGTGTGCTCGAGGTCGGCTTCGCTTGTGAAGTCGGTGTTTCGGGTCCTTCGCGTGTGAAGGGTGCCGATTCGTGTGAGGGTTTGGAGCTCGCCTACCATGTGTTGGTGAAGAGCTACCATCGAGTGGATTGAGGGCTAGGGACGAGAGAGTCCCGACTTCTCTGTGTGGGAAGTTTCCTCAACGGAGACGTAGGTGTTCATGTGTTGAGCACCGAACTTCGGTAAACAACTCGGTTTGCGCCTTTCTGTCTTATTTACTTAACCGCATCTTGATATCAACTGCCTGTGAGTGCCTTCGTGCCTCCTACACTTGTGCATCGATTGTTTCCGCCAAATAGACTTGTGTAGGAATCCACGCGCTAGCTGTGTGCCTTAACTTGCTTAAGTGACTAAGTGCAACAAAAGTAAAATTTGAAATAGTCCGATTCACCCCCCCTCTCGGCCTTAGGTTCCTTCAATTGGTATTAGAGCCAGGCTCTCTAGTTTTTGCTTCACCACATTCGAGATGGCCGAAGGGGATAGTGTAGCTGCCAATAGGATCCCAATCTTCAATGGCTTACACTCTGACTTCTGGAATAAGCGCATGAAAATCTATCTTATTTCCATTGGCGCTGACATTTGGGATGCTGTTGAGAATGGCATCACTATTATTCGTGTTGAGAATGCACCACTCACACCAATTCAGAAAACTCTTATGGCTAATGATGCTAAGGCCATGAATGCTATACTCACGGGGTTGAGTAGGGATGTGTTCGAGAGAGTTAGCAACCTCACTTCTGCTAAGGCTATTTGGGATTCTCTTGTTGAGATCCATGAGGGCACTACTGCTGTTAAGGAGGGTACATTAGTGGTGGTTAAGGAGCAATTTGATAAATTTGAGATGCTTCCTGGTGAAAATGCAAATGCTATGTATACTCGCCTTAACCCCATAATCAATGAGCTCAAGGGGTTCGGACTCTCTATGCCTGATGTTGATGTGTGCAGGAAGATGATGAGGATTCTCCCAAGACAGGAGTACAGGGACATCATCACTGTTCTCTCAAACAGCAATGAACTTGAGACGATGACTCCCGGTGCTTTTCTGTGTAAGCTTCGTGCTCATGAGATGCTTATCATCGAGCCCCTAGCCACCCCATCAGCTGAGAAGACCAAGACAATTGCTCTTAAGGCTACTGGACATAAACCAAGTAAGTCCAAGCCTGCCTCCTCCAAGGATCAAGAAGGATCAAGTTTCTTCCCACCTGAGGCGCTTGAGGAGATGATGGGTCTGTTCGGAAAGCGCTTCGACCTCAAGAGACGGACCAAGAACTCACACTCTAGCTATCGATGCTATGAGTGTCATGAGAAGGATCACATTGCCTCCATGTGCCCTCTCAAGGACAAGACCAAGCGCAAGAAGAAGAACAAGCAAGGTAGTGATGATGACAAGCTCAAGCACAAGGAAGGGAAGTACAAGAACTGGAAGAAGACCGAGTTCAAGGCCACCTCCAAGAATGGAAAGAAGTTGGCGTTCGTTGGAACTTGAGTCTCCGATGACAGTTCCAGTGACTCTGCCGCTTCTGAGGATGATGAGGAGCCAAGTGATGAAGGACTTGCCACCATGGCAATTGCTGAGATGACTCCTCCACCTCCAGCCTGCGTCACAAAGTGTTTGGTGGCCGTCCCTGAACTACAAGAGCAAGTGTGGTATTCTGATGGAGAAGAGTCTATCTCCACTACTTCCTCTACACCGAGAGCTTCATCACCATCTGTTTCAGCTTCCAAGTGCTTGATGGCTCGACCATCTGCTGAGGTATCTTCTGATTCTGACTCTGAAACTCTCTCTAAGTGGGATGAAGAGACTACTAGAGAGAATGTGGCTAAATTGCTTGATGTTCTCCGAAAGGAGCATTTGAGAGCCACTACTCTTCAGGAGTCTCTGATTACCCTCACTGCTAAGCATGATTCTTTTGAGACTGAAGTTGATCTTTTGAATGGTGAGAAATTTAGCTTAGCTAGGAAGGTAGAGTTGCTTGATGTGGAAAACAAAGGCATGAATGAGTCTGTAGATGGCTTGCTTGCTACTATTCTTGAGCTTAGGGCAGAAAACAAGTCGTTTACTGAAAAGAATGCTTCCATTGATGCTTTGCCAATTGCTCATGCCACTGATGACTTGATTGCTTCACCTGCTTTGATTGTGCCCCTGTGATTGCACCATTTACTGCTTCTATCACACCTGCTACCACCATGGCACCTGCTAGCACAGACATTTCTTCTGAATGTGCATTGATTGGCTCTAGTGCTAGTACTGCCATTAGTTTGGTTGATTCTTGCTCTAAGTGTGCCATGATTGCTTCTAGTTCCAATGGCTCCTCTAGTATAGAGTGCACTCCTAATTCATGCAAATTTGCACTAGCTGCTAGGGAACTAGCCATTGAGCGTGAAGAACTTGCCATTGAAAACGCTAATCTCAAGGTCAAGTTTGAGAAATTTGACAAGGGTCTTGGCAAGTGTTATGAGGGGAGTCGTGTCCTTAACCAGATACTTGAGGAACAGAGGAATCCGGCCCTGAAGGGCTGCTTGGGATTCACCCCTGAGAAGTTTAAGGGGAAGAAAAAGAAAGGTCCTCAAGTGTCTAACAAAGGGCAAAACTCCCTTCATAACAAGCCCAAGGAAAATACCAACAATGCTAATAACTCTGGGCATAAAAACATGAACACTAAGAACAATCACCCTAGAAAGCACAATGTGTACAACACATGGCAAGGACCTCCTAGGCACTATGATTTCACGATATGGCAATTTAGGAACCAATATGCTTGGCAATATGCTTCTACGTACAACAATTGGAATGGTACTCCTCCCATGCCATACAACAATTGGCAAGCTCCACCATCACCTAGCTTTTGGAATGGTCCTCCTAGGAAAAACTTTGTTAGGCAAGCTCCACCTAGGAACCAAGCTAGGAACACTCCCAAGCACACCAAACTCAAGCTTTTAAGAGCTCATGCTGAGTTGTATGATCACTACTTGCTTAGGATGAATGACCAGGGTAAGGTGCTTGCTAGATATGCTGGTTTGAGGGCTGAGAATGAGCATAAGGCACATGTTTGGGTGCCTAAATCTTTGATTGATCGATTTGCTCCTATTGCTTCTGGCTTGAAGGCTAACCCTCGGGGACCTCCTGTATGGGTCCCTGAGTCACACAAGTGATCTCTTCTTAATGCAGGTGAACTATCGGAGTGGAGGGTGCCATTGGATCGTTGACAGTGGGTGTACCCAACACATGACCGGCAACCCCCGGTTGTTCACCTCAATGGGGGAGGATGGATCAAATCCCCCCAAGGTCACTTTTGGAGATGGAAGCAAGGGCAAGGTAATTGGAGCCGGAAAGGTAGTAATCTCTTTGAACCTCTCAATTTACAATGTGCTACTGGTAAACACCATAAACTACAATTTACTTTTCGTTGCTCAGATTTGTGATTTGGGTTTCCATTGTAACTTCTCATCTGAGGGATTGTTGGTTCTAGATCAAAATGGAAAAACAGTGCTCAAAGGCTTTCGTTTTGAAAACTTGTTTCTTGTGAACTTCAATGAGCCTACCGCATCCATCTCGGTTTGCCTCTCCGCCAAAGTCATACTTGGTTGGCTTTGGCATAGGCGTCTTGGGCATGTCGGCATGAGAAATTTAAAGAAACTTTTCAAAAACGAGTTGGTTCTTGGGGTGAAAGATGTGGCATTCGAGAAGGATAAGCTTTGCTCGGCATGTCAAGCTGGCAAACAAGTGGCAAGTGCTCATCCTGGCAAGAATATCATGTCTACATCCCAACCACTTGAGCTCTTGCACATTGATCTTTTTGGGCCAACAAAATATATGAGTATTGGGGGTAATCTCTACTGCTTGGTCATAGTGGATGACTACTCTCGATACACTTGGGTAATCTTTCTTCCAGACAAAACCCCAACTGGGGATGTTTTCAAGAAATTTGCAAAGAAAGCTCAAAATAAATTTGACTGTACCCTCAAGAAGGTGAGAAGTGACAATGGAACCGAGTTTACTAATACTTCCGTTGAGCTGTTCTGTGATGAGCTAGGTATTGACCATCAGTTCTCAGCCACTTACACTCCTGAGCAAAATGGAGTGGTTGAGAGAAAGAATAGGACACTCATCGAGATGGCAAGGAAATGCTCAATGAGTATGAAACTTCTAAGGTCTTCTGGGCTGAGGCAATCAACACAGCCTGCCACTGCATTAATAGGCTGTATCTTCACAAGCTCCTGAAGAAGACATCCTATGAGCTGCTTGTGGGAAGACGACCCAATGTCTCCTATTTCAGGGTATTTAGATGCAAAGTCTACATCAAGAAGAAGAGGGAGCATTTGGGCAAGTTCCAGAGCAGAGTGGACAGTGGGATCTTCTTGGGGTACTCAGCCAGAGGGTCATCTTTCAGGGTGTTCAATGAAGCAAGTGACCAGATTGAAGAATCGTGTGATGTAAAGTTTGATGAGTCAAACGGCAGTCAAGGGTACCATGAGAACCTAGATGACGCTGGTGGAGATGAGTTGGCAAGGGCAGCTGAGCAAATAGAAGCTGAGGATGTGAGGCTAGTTGAAGCTCCAAGAGTGGTTGAGATAGTCACACCACCTCTCACTCCTGAGCCAGTGGCAGATTCAGGGGGAGTTGTTCCTCAAGATAGCTCAAGCTTTGAGTTAGCGTCAGAGGAAGAGATAGCTTGTGAGAAGGATGGAGAGATAGCTGAGCAGACAGTTGGACAACCTTCTCAGTTGATCAGGACCCATCACTCCATTGCTCGAGATCACCCAGCAGAGCAAGTGATTGGAGATCTGACTCATGATGTGCAAACAAGGTCAAGGACGGCTAACTTCTGTGAGCACCATGCTTTTGTGTCTGAATTGGAGCCAAAGAAGGTGGAAGAGGCATTGGCCGACCCTGACTGGATCAATGCCATGCATGAGGAGTTAAATAACTTTGAGAGAAATAAGGTTTGGACACTTGTGGAGCGACCCAAGGATTGCAATGTGATTGGCACCAAGTGGGTATTCAAGAACAAGACAGATGAATTTGGATTGGTTGTCAGAAACAAGGCAAGATTTGTGGCTCAGGGTTTCACTCAGGTCGAGGGTGTGGATTGTGGAGACACTTATGCTCCTGTGGCCAGACACGATGCGATTAGACTGCTTATGGCATTCTCCACTTGTCACAACATCACTTTGAAGCAAATGGATGTCAAGAGTGCATTTTTGAATGGCTACATTGAGGAGCTGGTCTATGGGCTAAAACAAGCTCCCAGGGCTTGGTATGAGAGACTCAGAGACTTCCTCATCTCCAAGGGTTTCAGTGTTGGGAGAGTGGATTCTACACTCTTCACTAAGATGGATGATGGACACTTGTTCCTGTGCCAAGTTTATGTTGACGACATCATCTTTGGGAGCTCAAGTGAGAAGATGGTACAAGACTTCAGTGAGCTGATGGCTGCAGAGTTCGAGATGTCGATGATGGGTGAGCTCAACTTCTTCTTAGGTTTTCAAATCAAACAACTCAAGACTGGAACTTTCATAAGCCAAGAGAAGTACACTCTGGACCTCCTCAAGCGTTTTGACATGGACGGATGCAAGCCACTCCGGACACCAATGGGTACAAGCGGCCACCTCGACCTCGACACAGAAGGTAATCCTGTTGATCCCAAGCTGTACCGTTCCATGATTGGTGCATTGCTCTACTTGACAGCATCTAGGCCGGATATCATGTTTAGTGTGTGCATGTGCGCTAGGTACCAAGCATCCCCTAGAGAAATGCATTTGAAAGCTGTCAAAAGGATTTTCAGATATCTAAAATTCACTCCTAGTATAGGCCTCTGGTTCCCTAAGGGTGCGCGATTTGAACTTCTTGGCTATTCTGACTCAGATTATGCCGGATGGAAGATTGATCGCAAGAGCACTTCAGGGGCTTGTCACTTTCTCGGTAGATGTCTTGTGTCGTGGGCGTCAAAGAAACAAAACTCCGTGGCGCTATCTACTGCTGAGGCTGAGTACATAGCGGCAGGGAGTAGCTGTGCTCAAATTTTATTCTTGACACAATCCTCGTATGATTTTGACGTAAAACTTGATCATGTACCTCTTCTGTGTGATAATGAGAGTGCTGTTAAGATAGCTAGCAATCCAGTCCAACATTCGCGCACCAAACACATAGACGTCCGACATCACTTATTTAGGGATCATGTGATGAAGGGCGACGTCGTGATTGGATCTGTGCGGACGGAGGACCAGCTTGCTGATATCTTTACCAAGCCACTAGATGAGGTACGATTTTGCAAATTAAGAAATGAGCTGAACATACTAGATAGGTCAAATATGATATGAGCTAGCCGTGGGACTATGTGTGTGAACCTGGCAAACCTTAACATTTGAGACAGTTGACTGAGTTTTGATTGTTATACTTAGTTCAAATTGTGCACTAGTGTGAAACTATATAATTTGAATAGCTTGCTCTCAGGAATACTGTCACTTAGCCCAATACATGCTTAATTCTAATCTACTATGCAAACTGTTGCTTGGAGCATGTGCTAGGCAAACTCAAAGCCCTTATTGACTCTGTGTTGCTCAAACTTCATGTGAATGACATTGTACATCTAGTTCTAGGCATGCCATCAACTTGTTAAAAATTCTCTTGCCATAACTAGACAAGGGCAACATTTGAAGTGCTAAGCAAAACCTAAAAAAATGGGCAAAATGTCAAATAAGGTTGATCAACACAAAAAATGGGTCACGCATGTCTCACCAATGTCTTCCCAACAAGATGGCTTGCCATTGCACTAGGCATGAACTTGGGGGGAGCTTTGGATAATCAAGATGTTGAATCCTTCAGTGTAATGCTGGGCAACATCACCGAAGGTTTGAGACATGGAAAATTTAAGAAAACTTAAGTTTGAGATGCCTTTTTCTTAACAAATTGCATGCAATGTGATTTCTATTGTTGGCTTGAGCACATTTAGACACTAATGGCTTTGATTCACCCACATTATGCTCTAAATCCTTAATTACTTGAACTTCATGATAAATCAGTTTATATTGCTCTATGTGACATGTTGACCTAGATTAACTTGAAAATGAAATGTGGTGGATCATCCGTGCCATATGATTTTGTATAACTCTCAAAGCTCATGAAATCATTTATTTTGCTATGCATTTTGCTCATGTTTGCATCTATACCCTTTGTTGTTCATTGATGCCAAAGGGGGAGAAAGAATTGCAGATCTTGATCTTTACAAAGGAAGAGATGGTTGGAGAGTGAATTGTGCATGTGAGGGTGAGATGAGAGAACTTGGTGTGAATTGAATTGCTCGGATGCGTTCTTTCTCAATTGGTATCTCTTACTTGCCCTGCATTGATCTAGGGGGAACTAATCCACTGCACTAGACACATATTTGCTTGTTGAGATGGCTATGCAGGAAGATTTGCAGGTGTTGTCATCAATTACCAAATAGGGGGAGATTGTAAGAGCAAGCTCCCGATGGGCTTATTTGATTTTGGTAATTGATGGCAACGGGTTGAAGAGATGAATCACGTCAAGATTAAGGACATTTGTTTCATAGTTCTTTTAATTTCTTGCGTGTATGTAGTCTACGGTCATCATGTCTGCCGATCGTCGAATCTCTGGCTGCATGGTCCCACAGAGCACATCTCCGGTCTCTTATCCTCATTCGTCTTCGAGAGAGTTGGGGATAGGTCCAGAGGATTCCAAGGGATAGCCACGTGTCCGAGGTTTCGTAGCCACTAAGCCATCCAAAAACCGAAACCCTTTGTGGGCGCGAAACTTCCCGCCTAAGCCTACGAACCTTCCCGTCCGTTTAAGCTTAAGTTTTGAGACCAAATATTTCTAATTTCTCAAAAATACCTTGGTTCGGGCAATGCTACAGTAACAGAGGATTTTGTGGGCTGCTGGCCGAGCTGGGGCAGCTGGGCCCGGACAGTCCGGCCCATGCGCCCGGTTCGGCCTCCGTGATAGATATATGGTATTTCGCATTTTTGAGAGTCTTCCCATGCTCGAATTAAAAACTTCAAAACATGAAAGTTGTAGAGAATTTCAAGGCGCATCTTTTTCGTATTGACAAATTTTTCATTTGAGCAACAGAAAAAATCATATAAATTCGGGAAGCGTTCAGCAGCCTGGAAACCTGAGACGCCGTCGAAATTGTGCCTTAGGCCGGACTGTCCGGCCCAAGTGTTGTTTTCCCCAGCTTGCAATTTCAAATCGCATGCCTTCGGCCGGACTGTCCGACCCTGTAGGCCGGACTGTCCGGCCCAAGTTCTTTCCTCCCCAGCTTGCAAATCCCTTTTTCCAGCGAGCGGATGCCTTCGGCCGGACTGTCCGGCCTAGGAGTCCGGACTGTCCGGACCCTGTTGTGTCCCCTCTGTCTTGAACTGCATTTTCTACAGGGAGCGCTTGCCTTCGTCCGGACTGTCCGGGAGTTGTCCGGGGATTGTCCGGGCTAGGGTGTGAATTTGGATCTGAGATCTATTTTCTAGGGTTTCTAAGTGGGAGAGTATAAAAGGGGATTCCTAGTCGTGGGAGAGGATTGAGAGACTCATTCGCAATCCTAGCCACCATTCCCCAAGTGTGAGAGCTCTCCCCATGGATCCTTGCTCTAGGATTCCATGTGCTTGAGAGATTGAGGGAGAGAGAGTGAGGGAGAAGGAGTGAGGAAGAAGAAGAGAGCATCCCCTAGTCTCGTCATCCCTAAGGTTTGTGCCCTCTCGCATGGTTGTCTTGCCATCCTCCATGGTGGGATGAGGGTTGAGTGAGTTGTGGTATCTCCGGATTTGTGCTTTTAGGATTCTTGCTACCGGGAGACGTCGTCATCGCCTAGCTCCATCAATAGTACCACAAGCAAACCCTTCTTCGTGAAGGTCACCGTGCTTCCCACGGTGCTTCCTCTCCGTCCGTCGGGGTGTGCAAAGCCCGTCATCGTGTCGGCGGCCACCTTGCTTCCCAAGGTGCTCTTCTCCGTGCGTCGGAGATGTGCTAAATCCTCGGTGTGCTCGAGGTCGGCTTCGCTTGTGAAGTCGGTGTTTCGGGTCCTTCGCGTGTGAAGGGTGCCGATTCGTGTGAGGGTTTGGAGCTCGCCTACCATGTGTTAGTGAAGAGCTACCATCGAGTGGATTGAGGGCTAGGGACGAGAGAGTCCCGACTTCTCTGTGTGAGAAGTTTCCTCAACGGAGACGTAGGTGTTCATGTGTTGAGCACCGAACTTCGGTAAACAACTCGGTTTGCGCCTCTCTGTCTTATTTACTTAACCGCATCTTGATATTCACTGCCTGTGAGTGCCTTCGTGCCTCCTACACTTGTGCATCGATTGCTTTCGCCAAATAGACTTGTGTAGGAATCCACGCGCTAGCTGTGTGCCTTAACTTGCTTAAGTGACTAAGTGCAACAAAAGTAAATTTTGAAATAGTCCGATTCACCCCCCCCTCTCGGCCTTAGGTTCCTTCACCGACAAAAGAGTAATGTTTTCCTACAGTGTCGCAACCCGACGCTAGCCATGGCCACTGTGGCTACCGAGGACAAGCATCTAGGGAGTGGGCACTAGCAAGGCGGGTGGAGAGGGTAGCGTCAACAAGAGAGGAAGAGGATTGAGCCATGGCAGGGTACTAGATTTGGAGTGAAGTGGTGGGGATGAGAATGCATGATTGGGTAAAGATCAATACGGAAAAAAAATGTCCACAAAATGCCTTAGAAGACAAACCGTCGTATGTGCACTACTAGATAAATGGCCTAATTTACCGACACATCAGTACCGGTTGGATTGAAACCGGTACTGATAGTGCACAAGTATCGGTTCGTAGCAACAGTAGCAATTCTATACTTTCAATACAGGTTGGAGGCAACAATAAAGATACCTTTTGCAGGCAGGTATAGACCAGCTGGCGCACGGACTCATCAGTACCGGTTCATAATACGAACCCGTACTGATATGAGCTAATCAGTACCGGTTAGCATTACGAACAGGTACTAAAAGCTCGTTCCAACAAACTTAAAAAGAAATGCATATCCACTTGGTGACAGTAATTAGCAGCACTAGCCAGTGCTACTAAGGCTATTCCCAGTGCAAAGTATCATATTTCAATATCGAAGAATGCCACATAGGATGAAAAGTACGATACTGCTATAAAGAAACACGCTCTACAATGCATGATACCATACTCATATTTTTAAAACAATTAATTTGTGTGATGTTGTGTCTATGAGAGTGGACCCATAGCATTGGATTTTGTGATATGGCCTAAGATATCGTGCCAAAGCAGTATCTTGCTCAAGATACAGCTTTCTTCTCCCTCCTATTAACTGTTGTGCCACATCAGCAAAAATTCCTATGTGGCATCTCATTAATGAGTATGATACTACCCATTAGGAATAGCCTAACCTTTTGTTCGTTCTACATGAGCGGACACTAATGTGATACTCCCTCCAGTTTGATAATTCCTGTCGTTTTAGACATGATCTCACATACTAAGAAAGTATTAAATATCTCGTAGTAGTAATATGGTCAAATGAATGCTTGTAGCGTAGTGGTTGCTCCCACTTTCCCATAAGTTGCATGCCTAGATTCAAATTTTGATGCTACACTTTATTTACATGCACACCCAACAAATGGTTCTAGGGCCACGTAAAGTTCTGCTTACAATCAATGCATTCTAGAATGACAAGAATTTTCGAACTAAACACAAAACACTCCAGCGACAGGAATTATCAAACTGGAGGGAGTAGTACATTATGACCTGTTTTGGCGTGTACAATGGTAATCCCCATTATAACTTGGACAAAAAAAAAATAGTAGAGCATAATAAACCATGCATGGTGCTATTTTCTTTCTTCCTTTTAACAAGGAGAACGGCATGGGTGGGCCATGGCCTAGGGAAAGACCGACCGACGACCCAATTAATAACTTTGGAGCACATGGCTAGCCCCAACCGGAATGGCATGCATGCATGAGCAAAATCGGCTAGCTACGGCTACGCATGCTTAGATCCATCTCCCCTGAATCTGATGCATCCATGACAGCGCATGATCATTGACCGACAAGGCCCGAGGGACGAGGAGATCTAGCTACGTGCGTACGTACCGGAGCACAGTAGTGGTAGTCTCAGTACGTATACAGCAGCATGCATGCAAGTATGCATGCCGTACGTAATAACTGCACCCAGGCGCGCAGCACGTACTACATGTATGTATACGCGTACCGCACGTACGGGATATTCCGTAAATCGGAGCATAGCATATCAGTTGGTAAAGTCAGCGATGAACAGTAGAGTCAGTCCCCAAATTAATCGGTCGATTGATGAACAGGAATCGAGTTACGGGCCACGAAAAGATTGGGCTCAAACCTAGCCTGATTTTCTAGATCGTTGGATCTTAATCAATGATCTAGATCTCTCTCCCTCTCTCTAACAGATCTCCAGCACGTCTCCCTTGATTCCGATTCCTCATTGACACCGTCCCTTTTCTTCCTTCTCCCTCACCAGTGTCCTTGCTCCGTGCGCCTTCACCTCCTCCCCTACCCCTATTGGCCAACTTGCTCACGACCGACGGCCCCACAGCTGCCTTGCCACTCCATCCACTGTCCTCTTACCGCCCTGCTACTCTCCACCTACCCTAACTCCCGGCGCGTGCGTACATTCGCCCGTCGCCACCGCCTACCCTCCTTCAAACTGAACCCGCTCTAGCTAGCGTAGAAAACGACTAATATGTTGATGACTTGGTGCAATACTCATTACATGAATCACACTATGTGTCGGCGGCCAAAACCGTTGACACAGCCACAAAAACCGTCAACACAGACTTTTGTCGTCGGCCGGCCGCCGACACAAGTCCGTCGATACAACGTCGACGACATAGCCAGTCTTTATTGTCGGCCAACAACAAACCCGATGACGACTCTGCATTCCTGGGCCGGCCATATGTGGGAGGACTATGTCGGCGGTCATTAACAGCCGCCGACACTGACACACGCTAACGGCACAGTTCTGAAGACGGCGCTCCGTCGTGTGGCTCCCGCAGTCCGATCGTTGGGTGCCATGCATGTATGCCTGCTGTAGCTTCCATCAATTTAAATGCAGGAAGGCAGCTCAATCGCTTCACGTTGCTCTTTCCATCTACTCTTTCAAATGGATGCATCCGCTTGTATATTCGACGTCCTAGATCGCTTCATGTGGCATAGAAAGAGATTTTAACTGGCAACGAAAAAGGTACAAAAAATAAAATTATAATTAATTGGTGAAGAGCACACCGAAATTGTTCGATAGTACATAAAGATCTCTTCTGTGATACTCAATTAATTATTGAGGGGAGTCTATCAGTTAGATGGACCGGAAATAAACAGATAAGACACGTACGCGATGAGCATCGGACGGCCATCCTCATCGGCTAAAATTTTGAGTGAATCCAGTTGCTTGTTAAATAGAAATTCTATAATTGTTTCCTAAATGGTAAGAGCTTACTAGATTTGTTGGATTGAATACCTAATTAATCTAGCTAGGCGTGGCCAAATTCTCAATACTGGATGCAGGCATATGTAGCCAAAAAACTGTTCAAATTGGAAGTGGATTTTGATGCGCGGAAGCCAATCTGGATCATTTACATGTTATTTGAGGTGATCGATGTAGCGTCGCGATCGAGCTTTCTTGCACCACCCGTACGTACGTGAAAGCAGAAAGATCGACGCATGCATGCATGCAGCTGCTGATGAGAGAAGCTAAAGCTACTAGCTAGCGAGTACGTACGTGATCGAACCGTACGCGCTGATGATCTCTGAAGCCGAGCTACGTACGGTCGATCATTGAGCAAGCCCAAGTCTACCGATTGATCAACGTCCAAGAACCAAGATGGCAAATGCATATGCATGATCGATCTGTGCCAGAAATCAAAGCCAAAAGGACCGGGCCCGAATCAATGAGCTAGGCTGTCCAAAAAGGCGAAAGGAGATTCATTCGTCGTCGTCGTCAGACAGGTGACACCACTTGAAGCGAGCGAGACAGCTTACACGTGCCTCGATCGCTGGTTACTGCTAGTACTTACACTTACTGCCACTGAACAGCTAGACGGATCCGTATTGAGAATTGTGAGCGCGTCTATATACTCTTAGGGAGAGACCGCGAGTGCTTGCAGTGGAAGCAAAAAGGAAAAAAGAACACTACTACGGGCAGGCGTTCATCCCGGTTCGAAACGAGCTTCATCCCGGTTTTGAACCGGACACTTTGAGATCGATGCTGCTGGCATCGATCAGAATTCTGAGAACCGGACTAAATCTCTTCTCGATAGGGCGCGAAATGTCCGAAGCGATATTAGGTCCCGGTTGGTTGCTCCAACCGGGACTAAGTTGTATGCATTAGTCCCGGTTTTACCTACCAACCGGATCGAGGTGCTTTCACACGCGTGGCGCCGTGGGTGCCAGTGAGGACACTATTGGTCCCGTTGGTTGTTCCAACCGGGACTGAGCGGTGTATTTTGAATGTTATGCTTATTTAGTCACTAATTAAACCACATTTAACACAATTAGCAGATGCACAGCTGGTTGATAACTAAAATCGAAATAGCATTAAATATTTCAAATATGTATTACATCAGACCGACTCTGAGCATGGTAAGGAAATCAGCCATACTGTGCAATTACAAATATTCAGAGTTTACAAACATGTTTTAGAAATATTACACTTTCTCCCAATTTGGCAAGATCAGCTAGTGCTTCCCTTCCTGAAATGGCTAGAAGCAAACAGGTCCCGAACGTGACCATGGTAACAAAAGCAGGGCCAGCAAAATAAGAAGACAGATATGAGCATAGCAGAGATGTATACATTCTTCTTGAGCCAGTTCATCTCCTCTTTCCTGAGCTCCTTGATCTTCGACAAGAAGACCATTTCCCACCCTTGAAGCTTGAGAACACGCATGTTTTGTAAGACCTTTGACATGGCCCTCATTCTAGCATCCTTGGCACCCATCGTCTTCTCTTGGTACTTAAGCTCAATCCTCACCGTCAAGATAGTGGCGGCAAGGCAACAAATGTTTGCGAGACCAAGAGTAGAATACAAGATGAGCATCGCCAGAGCAATCTGCATAGGGAACAGCCAGAGCTCATGCTAGGTTCTCGGCGTCGAGGCCCGCCACATTGATCGTCTCCCCAGTTGAGCGTTGACCCTAGCAGCCTCCTCCTACAATCCAAATTAAACACTATTATTTATCAAAAACGGTAGAAATAGCAACATGCTAGTATTTAAAATTCTGACGCCACATGAATAACACCACCAAGCCCACAATGTAATCGGATATATAAATTTGATCTTTACATTCTATCTTCCAGATTTCGTCAAGAACATAAGCAGGGGAAGGGCAGTTCTCAAAAGATAACCTTCCAGGCCCAAAGACTCCAGGACTCCACGCCATGAAATCTTCAATCTGCTCCTTTGTTAAACAACAAATATGTATTAGGTAGCTAGCTAGACATAAGTATCATACAATGTACACAAGGCACATACACTTTTTATCGGGATCTTTTACGTGCATCGCTCCTCGACGGTTGGCTAGTATTTTTTGAAGGCTCCGGAATCTTATTAAGTATAGGGTGGTGATGCTCGCCCATCGGATTTATGACCTCATCTAAAAGGAAGCCGGTGATTTGCTCTTGAATTGCTTTGACACGCACCGGCGATAGTTCCGGACCTTTTTCCAAACCTTTTTTTGCCAACTTTAGGGGAATCTATCATTAAATAGGGGATTAACTTATCAATCTATCAAACTATACAAAATGTTTGCAGAAGCTACCTAGGCGTTATTAAGGTAGTAATTATATATTACTCACCCCAAACCCTGCATTTTTTCTTGTGTACTCAGCGGTGCCCCCGATGAAGTTATGCATCATCTCGCACACATAGTATCCGCATAAATTGTTTGCAGATGGTTGATGCAAGACCTGTGGTCGAAAAGTTGAAATAATGAAATAGATCATGGAAATTACGTTAACTAACAAAATACTCGTAATATGATATACATACATATTTAGCGATGTGCAAGCCGAGAAAGGCGGCAGCTCGTTGAACTGATTATACTCTTCTTCATCCGTTACGCCCTCAACTCCGACAATCCTTCTTTTACCAGGAAGAACAACATGGTGTCATGGCTTATCAGTATTACAAGTATTATCCTTCTGTCTTTTGGTACTCCGTCCCTTTTGCATTTTCGGTTTGCTATCCATGTCAATCACATAGAAAATCATGTGACATCATTGGCGAAACACGAACGGTTCGTCCCTCAGAGGCCACTTGCTTAAGGTCCACGGTTGTCATCCGTACTCGTCAATCTGGACAAATTGTCGGTTTGACCCATTGGCATCGAAATAGAGGGACTTTCAAAGGTCCGTACTCGAGCTCCCAGATTTCTCTATAAAACCATAATAGGTGTCCATGTTTTCATTTTGTCCAATACATCAATTCGAACACCGCTATTTTGGTTCGTGCTCTTGCTATCCCGAGATGCGATGTAAAATGTGTATCCATTTATCTCATACCCTTGCCATGATACGATTGTCATTGATGGTCCCCGAGCTAAGAGTTGCAATTGTTCGTGGACACCCTCCTTGCCCAACAAATGCTTTTGTAGCCAACCGCCAAAACTCTCTACTTGCTTGTTTGCGATCCACTTTTCGACCTCCTAGGTATTCGTCTCGTAGAACCTTCTCGTGGTCATCGACATATGGAGCCACTAAAGTCGCTTGCTTCAATCTTGTGAAATGTGCTTGTCTAAATGACGATATATCTTTGCAAAAGGATTCTTTTCTCCCTAGAGTGCCTTTTCCTTGTAGCCTCCCTCATAGCGTGATACTGAGCACGCCAATCGATTCAATTCATTAATGTAGTCGATGCAAAACTCAATCACCTCTTACGTACCAACACCACAGGCAATGCATCCTTCTGGGCGAGACCGGTTACGAACATATTTTTTTAGCACACCCATGTACCTCTCGAAAGGGAACATGCTGTGTAAGAAGACGGGTCCGAGAATTTCTAACTGTTTCACCATGTGAACCATGAGATGGACCATCATATCAAAGAAGGACGGAGGGAAGATCATCTCAAGGTTGACCAAAGCAGCGACAATATCATCCTCAGAGATTACATAACTTATCCGGATCTATGACCTTTTGTGATATGGCGTTGAAGAACGAGCACACCTTCACGATTGTCCTCGTACCTTGTCCGCGTAACACCTCTCAACATCACGGCAACAATCGGGTCATCAACACGTAACAATCATGCGATTTCACGTTTACGATTTTATTCTCTTTTGTGTTTATAAGTCTTCTTATGTTCGACGAGTATCCGGAAGGGACCTTAACATTGTTTAACAACTTAATCATGTTCTTTTTCTCTTCTTTGCTTGGAGTGTAGCTCGCAGGATGGAGGTAATGCCCTTTGTCTCTTTCTTGCGGATGTAATTCCTGCCTGAGTCCTAATAGTTGTAAGTCCTTCCGTGACTGAATAGTATCTTTTGATTTGCCGTACATATCTAGGAATCCTAGCAAGTTCACGCAGACATTCTTCGTTATATGCATAAAGTCTAATGAGTGGCGAACCTCTAAGTCTTTCCAGTAAGGCAAATCCCAAAAAATTGATTGCTTCTTCCAACTAGCCTTCTTCTTAGCTTCTTCAGGAGGGAGTGATGGGACAGGTTTGCTACCATGACCCTTTCCAAATACGATTTTCAGATCCTTCACCATGGAAAATAAATCTGCCCTACTGTGATGCTTAGGCTTCTTGCGGTTCTCTTCCGTCCCATCAAAATTAACTAAGTTACTCCGTAACGGGTGCTTCAGGTTTAGGAACCTACGATGACCCATGTATACAACCTTCCGAGAGTTTGTCAGGTACTTGTCTTCCATATCGTCCAAACACTCGATGCAGGCTTTATATCCCTTGATAGATAGGCCCGACAGGTTACCAAGTGCTGGCCAGTCATTGATGGTCATGAATAGTAATGCACGTAGGGTGAAGTACTCTCTTTTGTATTCATCCCATACACGTACACCATCGTTCCACAATGTTAGCAGATCTTCGATCAACGGTTTTAGGTACACATCGATGTCGTTCCCTGGTTGCTTGGGGCCTTGGATGAGTAATGGCATCATAATATACTTCCGCTTCTGACACAACCAAGGAGGAAGATTGTAGATACATAGAGTCACTGGCCAGGTACTGTGATTGGTGCTCAACTCGCCGTAGGGGTTCATCCCATCTGTACTCAATGCAAACCGTATGTTCCTCGCATCGCTTGAAAACTCCGGGTATTTCCTATCAAGTTTTCGCTACTGCGACCCATCTGCGGGATGTTTTAGCTTTCCATCAACGTTACGAGCATCGCTGTGCCAACGCATCATCTTTGCATGCTCTTTGTTCGCAAACAGACGCTTCAACCGAGGAATTATAGGAAAGTACCACACCACCTTAGCGGGGGTTCTCTTCACCTTACGTGCCCCCTCTACCTCACCTACGTCATCACGCTTGGTCTTATACCGCGATGTTTTACACACCGGACAGGCTTCCAAATTCTCACACTCACTACAAGAAAACCTACCCTATAGGTACGTTTTATTTTTCAATAGACACGTTTTATTTCGTATCTACATCAATGTTGGAACGTTTTTATAAAGCGTGTTATGAGCGTCTTCGTAAGCACCGTGTCAGAGTTCTTAGACACGGATTCTTTGAACGTATCTAGTTGATAAAGAGACATTTTATAGAAACGCTAGATGCATGTCTACACATTTTGATACACTTTTGTAAATACAATTATATAACGTGTCTATTGATGTTGTCACATATTATTGCAACGCTTCATTGCATATTTAAAATGTAGATACATTTTTGTAGATACGTTTATATAACATGTCTGCTAACATAAACACATTTTGTAGCTACGCTTTATTGCGCACTAAAAATTAATGAGACGGTATAATAGATACATTTATAATACGTGTTTTTTTATGTAGACACACTATATAGTAACACCTAGCCGTGTGATAAGTATTGTTGAAACGATATCATAGGCACGTATATATAATGCTTCTAAGATTGTACATACATTATATAGTAACGTCATGTTGCGTCTTAAGAAATGTAGATATATTTTTATACATATTTATAATTTCGAGTATACTACTGTAGACACATTATATAGTAGCGTTTTATTGTGTGTCTAGTTGTGTAGACACGATTTTTTGTAACGTCTTCTTACGTATTAGAAAAATAAAAGGATGTTTTTCAATTAAAATTGGTTTTATTTATATAAATAGATAATTAGGGAATAAGCCATTAATAACATTCAATTTATAAAATTCAATCTCTGTTACAAAATTAGAAACCAAGTAACTCAGAAGCATGAAGTAGCTACATTAAAGTGCACTTAACATGATAAACATGTTTACTAGGAAGCATTGACAAAGTGGAATATCATACAAATACTTCTAATGGATATAGTAACAGATTCATCCTTTAAGCTTGTGTCTATTATTCATAACTTTCTTCACTCCAGATCTTTTAACATGGTCTCCTTGTCCATCGATTTACTTCCTTTCATCATGCTTCAAAATAAATTGAGAACAAGTTAAAGATAGACATTTTGATTAAATACATTAAAAATGAAAAATGAAACGTACCAATGTCTTTTGTGTTTCAACTGAACTCTTAGCCCTTCTCACCTAAAAGAAGCATGTGTTTAGATAAATAATACAATTCAAGTTTTGGTCAAATTGTAAAGTACAACAAAAAGAAACTTACATGAGAACGGGGCCAAGCAATAATCAAGTCAATAGCATCTCGCATCGTCTTAATGTCAAACAATGGTCTAGGTAGCTCCTCGTCTCCATTATTTTCATTGGCAACATCAACAAGAGCGTCAACATGAAGCCCAACAAACTCATTTCCAAGCATGCTTCCTCCAATAACTTGTTTACTATTTGTAGTCACTAACTTTCCTTTTGCCACAAATTTACCTTTGTGTATCATTGAAACAAGGTAGACTTCTATTTGTCTCTACAATGTTGATTAGACATGAAGATATAATTTTTGAACATATAACTAATTCAATTTAGAATTAAACAAGGCATGCTTAACACATACAGAGTCCGGCCGATTCTGAGGTGGAGCTTTAATTCTTCTAGATCCCTACAGTAGAAAACATTTTAATAATCAGAACATATCATGATCAATCAAGTCCAGTCATGCTATATATATGAAGCAATGTTACAATCATAGCTTAGACATACCATACTGGTAACTGTCCTATCTTGTGGTAAAGTTGTGACTGCATCAGCCTTGTCTCCTTGATCATTACTTTCAATACGTGCCTTCTGCAGCCATAATTTGACTTAGTTAAATGGCATGTAAAATATTTATTTTGTTATTTGAAAGAATTTAGATACAACTCAACTAAGATGTGAAAACAATAATCATTGAAGATAACATAAAATTACTAGCAGCATAATAACTCCACAAGTAACAGTTAAAGCATTAGTGCAGATGGTTGATCAATTTATTTGTTCTTGTTACAATGGATATATTCGGTCACCATATATCGCTAATGCATGCTTTATGAATTAGAATGGTGACACCAACTTCTCAACACAAATTCAGAAGTTTCTAACATGTAAATTTGCGACACTATAGGCATTTGTAACATACCTTTTGAATTGGTTGCTCATAAGGTACAGAAGACTGAGAAACACATTTATTGGCTTGAGTGCAACTCTGCATTGGTGGACGCTACAAATTATGATAAATCAAAGTTTTTAGCACATTAGCAACTATCTTAGTCTATTTGCAGATAAGAAAAATATAATTTATGTTGGCATTGCACTACCTGCACATTGTTTGCAGAGTACACATCAATTCCATTGCCACTATCAACATCATGGGTATCTTTATCACAACAATCATTGTTAGTATCTGCAGTTCCTTCTCTTTCAAAATGACCAACCTACAATATTAACATGAAAGAATGTATCAATTTTAGATATAAGAATGAACCCATGTTAACATAGAAAAATAGATATTTTCAATAGATACTTACATCATTAACTATTGCTTCCATTTCATTTATCCATTCCTCTTCTGGAAATTTTCGTTGCATACATGCAAGCCATTAGTTCATGACACTACCCATGTGTTGCATCTTGTCTTCCATTGTATTTATTTTTTCTTGGTACCTTATTTCTTGATCAGATTGAGTAGCAAAAGTTATGCCATGAGAAACTTTAACTTGACTCCAATACTTGTCATCATAGTACCCACGTGCTTTTAACTCCTTAGCCACTACCTCATTGAACACCTCATTAAAATCATTCGCTACAAGATTACCATTGTTTTGCTCTTTCCTTTTTTGTAACTCCTCATATGGCGCTTCCTATTGTATTGAGCATATCTGAAGGTCACAATTTAAACAAAATGTAAAATGTAACATAAGTCATTTGGAGAAGGAAATGTACCATTAATGTCTTCACTTTGCTAGTCTTGTACCCACCATTCTTTTTCTTATGAGCAGATCCCATAATTCTATCCTGTGAACCTTATCTTTCTTTTGATCTTCTGTACAATAGAGTTACTTTAGGATCCAAACAATTATGTACTATTGATCATAGAAATTGACTTATAACACAAAGGGTCATGATATGTATAACCATCTCTTTTTTGAGTCTAGCATGACTTTTCCTCCCTGTTGTGTGTGTATTCTTCTGTTCTTTTGCACACCGGGAGTTTGTCACACAAAATTTCTATAAAAATAGAATAATGATCATGCAGATGTTGTTTGTAAAATAAATCTGAATTTTTAAAAATGGTAGAACAAGAATTACCTTATGAGTTTCTTGGCACCAAATTCCAACAAGAGATATCCATTGATGTTCATTAACTGTTCTTGGTCTACTTTGTATGATTTGTTCTAGAGATCTCTCCTCACGATTGAAATCTGTTTTCTTCAACTTAGATTTATAGGCTCGCCACCTATTGTTTACTGTCATTAGAATCCAAGCCCTTGTAAGTTGTATCGTTTGATGGGGGAAGACAAATTTTTCCTGTACATAGAGAAGGTAAATGTGAATGGATGGTACAAAACTGCAGATAATTTGTCACACTGTTAAGATAAATTTTACCTCAACGTCCTTAATTATTTGTTCCTTGTGTTTATCGAATAGCTTATTGTCCCATCTTGGAATGTGTAATGGTGCAAATGTTTGGCTTTCTGCTAGGTCTCCAAGGTGTTGCCCAAGAATGGAGGCTGACCTTTCATTTGGGACACCATTTTCATCAGTCCCTACCATTACCTTTCCTCCTTCTAATTCCAATAAATTTGAAACTCCAAAAGCCCCCACAACATTGCGCTTATCTCCATTTGGCCCTGCGTATATAAAATTATATGATTTGTCTCCATATTTAGATATGCAAGGAAAACTTAACAAACATACATATTATCGTAATTGGTTGCGAAGCTTGGCGTGGCATGCGTGCTAAAATATTATCAATATCTGGAGGATTTTGTAAATTATCCTCATTGTCATTGTCTAGAAAATTCTCATGTCCCTCCTCCATAAGATCTGCATCAGGTATTCCAAGGTTCAAGTTCCTTAGTCGCCGAGGTCCTCTTGGCATGATTTGTCCTGCAGAGGAATACAAAATGATAAAATGGTTCTTAATAAATAGATAGCTAACAAAGTAATGATATGCAGTATATTTACAAATCTCAAAACTGGACAATACACTAAAAGGCCTAAACTGCTACAGCCACAAAAAACAAACAACTTTGTAAATTGAAAGATGCAATAGATTGACTAACATATTACCGATAATAAACACTATTCCATCTATAGATAAAGGACAACTAAGCGGAGAAAAAGAGATAGTACTAATAATCATCCGTGAAACAAGCAAGGGAATGAACCTTTTATGTACAGTTACAGACTGAGCATCCATTCCTTTTCTAGTATACTATATGGTTACTTTGACTAATATGCACTCTGCATCTTCGTGCATATGAAAAGGCAATGCGATCGTAGCTATGAGAACAAGATAAAATTCAGAAAGGTGACTCATGTTAAACAATTAATTAATATGAATTTTCTAAGTACTTGAGTTCAGTTACTCTTCAAATTGAAAACATGCAATAGAAATGAGATCCATGAAAGATAGGGCAGGCAATTTATTTATTCATTTCCCCAACTCTATATGTTCTTGTTCAATAATAACCCAAGTAACATGCAGAATAAATCCAGTTGGTTCATGACATTCAGATTTCAGGTCTTAGGCATGGCAAACCATTCAGGATTTAACATTTTGCAACCTACCGTACATGCAACTATGACTCAAAACATCAGGCTCTTGAAATTACAATGAGTTGTCATCTAATTCGAATTTTCAATGAACTGTACTACGCACACATGAATCATACTGCGGCACAAAGACATGACCAACAAATATCATCAGACCTAAATTAAAAAAATGAAGCCTAAGGATCATCTTGTGCAATCAGGGTGACACGCATATGTTGTTTACCAATCAAACAATTATCTGCCTCTGTGCAGATAGAGAGATGGCGAGGGTGAGGAAGACAGCGAGGGAGGGGCAGGCTGTGAGGGAGGGAAAGGGATACCTGCCTGCCTCGGTCTATTCAGGCCGACGCCGATCACCCGCCCAAGCACGGGAGCAGAGGAGCCACCAGCGGAGATGACGATTAGATTCAATCGGAGAAAGAAGAGGAAGGGTTTGATAGAGGGCGTGATTTAAGGGATAGTGGCGGAGGGATTAGGCGCGAGATATTTTAGATGGGCCGAAAAGTTTTTCTTCTCCCGCTTGTAATTCCAATTATTTGACTATGTGAGGGTCCTATATCCTTTAATCAACATATCATGATCTGTAGCCCAGTTGGTTGTGTACGGTCAAATATGGAGGTTGTAGCCAGGTTCGATTCCTACGGTTGTTATTTTTTTTATTTATTTAGGCCTTAACGTTTTATTTTTCAAATTATATAAGAGTTCCATTTATTTAGACATCACTTTTTCAAATTAAAAGAGAAGAAGAGTTCATTCTTGTAGCAGCTTCTTATTTAGAACTTTTTTCAAATTATTAAATCCATGCGTGTTTGTATACACGTGTCTGTTTTGAAATTTTAAATATGTAGTGCTAATATATATATTAACATGAGTAAAATACACCGTCAGTCCATTAACTTTTTTTGAATGTTACTCAATTGTACGCCGTTGTCGCGCCTCCCCTCCCTTGTTCCATTGTACGCCGTTGTCGCACCTCACCTGCTCCGCCGGCGTCGCCCCCTCTCCTACCGCGCGGGGAGCCCGCCCGTTGTCCGCTCCCGCAGCGCACCAACGGGGAGGCTGGAGAAGAGCATGCGCTCGCCGAAAGAGATGAGGGCCCTGGAGAGGAAGACGACGTCGTGCGATGGGTGGATCCGGCAGGAGGTGGCGAGTAAAGGAGGAGGGAAGTCACGGCGGGCGAGAGGTGGAGGGAGTTGACGATCTGCGGGCGTGAGGAGGTGGTGGTGTGCGGTCGGCCTTGGCAGAGGGTGGAGGCGGCGCGCGGCGGACCTTGGAGGAGGGAGGCGGCAGCGGCGGCACGTCGGACCGCCCACACTAGAAGGAGGAGAAGAAGGTTGGGGACGAGGCGATGGGCGGTGAACGGTGTCACCGGCGGCATGCAGCAGATCCAGTCAGAGAGGTGGGCAGCAGCCTGCGGATCCGCCACGAAGGAGAACAGCGGTGGTGGCATTGGCGCTTTAGGAGGCGGCGTGGTGTTGGAGGCGACATAGAGGAGAGGAGGAGGTGGAGAAGCGGGTGCAGTGGGGCCACCACGCAAGGAGGCGGAGGTGAGATAACGGGTGAGAGAGAAGGGAAGGAATGAAATGAGAGAGGGCAAATGACTCGAGGGCCTATGTTTCAATTGAGCGATATTGTCACCGACATTGGATATTTCATCCTTTTATCATGTTGGTTTGAATAAAAGCATCATTGCCATGTGAATGCTAGGGAAAGATTTGTAAGGAGGTTAGGGTATAGAATGGAATCGCTCTTCTAAGTCCTAAGTCCTAACTTCCTAGCTTGAGAGATAGACAATCTGTTCTGCCGGATTCGAGGCCCTAGAAGGAATGTCCTACATTATGATGAACTATGACGGGTTCATTCATGTAGGCCTTTTTTTTAACTCTTTAGAGTTTTCATCCTAATTTTTTAAAATTATAGGTTTTATCTATTTAAACCTAACCTTTTCTAAAATAAAATGTGGATGGGTTCGATTCCTAAATCTCTTTTTTTCCTTTATATATGTCCACCTATTGGGGTATGCGGTCTAGGATACAAGAGGTCAGTAGCTAGGTTAGTTCGATTTTACATACACATGTATTTAGATTTTTGACATAATTTTTAAATTAAAGGTTTTATCTATTTAGATCTAACATTTTTTCAAATATAAAGTGGATGGGTTGGATTCCTACATCCCCTTTTTCTATCGTACTACACCGTATTGAGTATTTTATTTTTATATATGTTGTGTATGTGAGTATACATAGAGTACGCGGTTGTACATTATATAAGTATTAATAGGAATATATTATCATAATATACATCATAGAGTGCGCAATTTCTATTTAGAGTACTCATCCCTAATGCAAGAATACGATTCCCCAATCTTTACGTCTTCTCCGTACTGTTTACGTGTTTCCCTCTCCTCGTGCCTGACATCCTCATCGCCCTGCCTCTCCTGCCATCGACGCCCCACGGGAAGCGCCATCGCCCTGCCGCTCCACCGGCCAAACCCGCCCTGCTGCCTCGCCTACGGCCGTCGGCCCACGCGGAGCGCCGTCGCCCTACCGCTCCACAGTCCACAGGCCAAACCCCACCCGCTTCATCTGGTCCCAACTCCCAACGCGGCAACGCCCGCCCGCTGCCGCAGCCCGGCGCCCAGTCCGCTAGCCCCGCCAGGCGTCCAAGGCTCCGTGACAGGCATCTGGCAGGTAGCAGGCCGCAGGCAGAGGAGATCCCTGAACCCCAACCCGTGGTGAGTGCATTAACATGGTAGCAATTTCTGAAATTGGTATTGTGTGTTGAATCAATACCTTAGCAATTTCTACAATTTGTGTGTGCCAGTGGATTGTACATATGATTGTGCGAGGAACAAGGACAAGACAATAACCCTACTGCATCTCGCACTCCTGCAAATAGGTATTAAACCATCTCGAGCCAACCATCTATATGTCTCAACAGGCTATGCTTTGTGGTTATTAGTTGTGCCTGAGAAAATGACTGACAAATCGCTTGAACTAAGGATCTATATAGTTTTTAGTAGAGAAGCTTAGCTGCAGATACTCCTTTTACCACTGCAAGATAACTTGATTATTATTTTAGAAGGTTTTGGTGCTATGTTTTCATTAGTTCATATATAATACTAGTATTGTTCTTATCATGTTTATCAATTTGGTTTCATACCTTCATTATAGTGACATACCTTGTTTGATGATATCTGTTGATCGGATGGTTAAAACCATAGTTGGATTTCCTTTTAGTGGAAAGGAAGCTTAATCATTTTTGTTCTTGGCAACAATCAAGGGCTACTAAGTTTTTACACACACCTGATTTTCTTATTTCATTTTATAGGGTGATGGATCGTAGTTGGATGAGTAACCCAAAGCGGAGGTCGCATATAAAGATGGTGTTGAGCGATTTTGGCTTTTGCTTATCGTGACCTTCCACATGATAGTGAGATTCTTTGTCCTTGCAAAATATGCAAAAATAGAGTAAACCGAGTCTTGATGAAGTTAGAACACATTTGAGATGTGATGGTATTCTTCGAGGTTACACTACTTGGGTTCATCACGGAGAGCACTATGATGTGCCAAATAATATGAATATGCCTTCCTTTTGTGTTCCTAGTGCTACTACAGTCCATGATCACCAGCAAGGAAATGATGCCATGCAAGATCTACTATAGGCTGCTTTTTTTAGGACTGAATTCTATGAGTCACTTCCAAGTATGTCGAAGGTGAAGAACCGGTTGGGCTGCACATGAGAATCAACAGATGATGATTCTATGGCAAGGAACGAACATTTATGCAAGTTTCTTGAAGGAGGCGATGAAGGTTATACCGTGGTGTAAATTATCTAGGCTATCATTTTTGGTCAACTTATATCACATGAAGTGCCTGCATGGTTGGACACAAGAGTCATTTACATCACTACTACAGTACCTATCCAGTGCGCTTCCTACTGAGGCAAATCTACCCAAGACATACTATGAAGCAAAGAAAATCATTCGTGGCTTAGGTCTTGGCTATGTGAAAATTGATGCTTGCCCCAAGGATTGCATGCTTTTTCGAGGTGATGCAAAGAAAGCAAGAAATATGTCATGTGTGCAAGAGCTCTCGTTGGAAAGAGGACAAGAAGAATGGATCTACATCTAAACAAAAAAGAAAAAGATCCCACAAAAGTGTTGCGTTATTTTCCATTGATACCAAGGCTGCAAAGGTTATTTTCAACAGTCAAAACTTCAGATGACATGCGATGGCATGATGAGGGCCGCACAAAAGACGGGAAACTAAGACATCCAGTAGATGGAGAAGCTTGGAGAGATTTTGATGTTAGATACCCTGATTTTGCAACCGATTCTCGTAATGTACGTCTTGGTCTTGCTACTGATGGGTTTAACCCTTTTGGGAACATGACTACAAAGCATAGTACGTGGCCAGTAATGCTTGTTCCCTACAACCTACCACCTTGGATCTGCATGCAGCAAACATCTTTAATATTGTCAATGATCATTCCTGGACCAAAATCGCCAGGGAATGATATTGATATATATTTGCAGCCATTGATTGACGAGCTTTTAGAGTTGTGGAATGGAGTAAAAACAATTGATGCATGTTCCAAAAAGGAGTTTTCTCTCCGAGCTGCATTATTATGGACTATAAGTGATTTTCCTGCATTAGCGTACTTATATGGTTGGAGCACAAGTGGTAGGTATGCATGTCCTTCATGCGGTGGTGCAACAAGATCATTTTACCTAAAGAACGGTAAAAAGATGTGCTACATGGGTCATCGTCGATGGCTGCTACATGATCACATATATCGAAGGCAAAAGAGGCAGTTTGATGGCAATGCAGAGGCTGGAATTGCACCTGAAAAGATGAGTGGTACTACTGTTCTCAAAATGTTAGAAGGGAGAGTTTTTGTGCTGGGAAAGAAGAGGTGCAAAGTAAAGAACAAGCAGCAGAAAAATAAGGCAAAAACAAGAAAAAGCAAGATGCAAGCAATCAGAAACGCAAGCGTAAAAGAGGAGATAATAAACAGTCTGATGACAACTGTAATAAGAAGGAGAAGAAGCCAGAAGATTGGTTGAAAAAGAGGTCAGTATTCTTCATGCTACCATATTGGGAACACAACAAACTAAGACACAATCTAGATGTGATGCACATAGAGAAAAACGTGTGTGAAAACTTTATTGCAACCTTATTGGATATTCATTCTAAATCTAAGGATGGCCTTAATGCACGATTGGATTTAGTGGAACTTGGTATTCAACATGCTCTTCATCCTGTGGTAGATGAAGCAGGAAAGCAAACTTTGCCGGATGCACCTTTTAGCATGTCTAGAGAAAAAAAGGAGGTTCTTTGTTCAATAATTCAGAACATTAGGACGCCTGATGGATATGCATCAAACATTTCTAGGTGTGTGAACATGAAAGACTGTACATTGGTTGGATTAAAAAGTCACGACAATCATGTTTTGCTACATGACATTCTTCCGGTGGCACTCCGGTCATGTTACCCTAGCAAAGATGTCATGAAAATTATTATTAATATAGGTAATTTCTTTAAGAAGTTGTGCTCTAAGGTGATAGATGTTGATGAGCTGGACAAAGTTCAAGAGAGTCTTGTGATGACACTTTGTGATATGGAGAAAACTTTTCTGCCATCTTTTTTTACTGTCATGATTCATTTGATGGTCCATTTGGTAGAAGAAGCTAAACTTGGTGGCCCTGTTCACTATCGTTGGATGTATCCTATGGAGAGGTATGGAACTACTTCTTAGTAGTCATTGCTAATAATTCTTATAACTGATAATTGCATAATTGCATTTAGGTTTTTTGTTCGGCTAAAGGCACTTGTGAGAAATAGAGCTCATCCGAAGGGTCAATTCTTTGAAGGATATCGTCTTGAGGAGTGCATGACCTTTTGTTCACGATTTCTAGAAGGAAATACAAGGTTCACAAGACCATCTAGAAACCATGAACCTTCCGACAAGACAAAAGAAATGAGCTTGTTTGGTAGTGCCGGCGAACCAATTGGAAAGACTACAAATGTAAACCAATTTGACAACCAACTTCTCATCCAGGCACATCGATATGTCTTGCGACACTGTGATGAACTAGAAGATTTTCGCAAGTGAGTCATATAGCCCCCCCTATATTTATTCTTTCATTAACTAAACAACATCATATCGTATAACCGATCTTTTTGCTACAGAGAATTTGTGGATGATCATAGAAGCAAATTGAGTGCCTCAACTAATTTATCAGCTTCTTACATTGACAAGTTAATCAATGAACACTTTGCTGACTGGTTAGAACAAAAGGTAAAGTGCAACCAAAATTGCTACATATTAGGCGTTAGTTTAATATCTGAATGTTTACACTTATTTTTTATATGCAGATCATCCTAGGTGATGGAGTAGGCATCTCTAAAAAGGTTAGAGCTTTAGCTGCAAAGCCAAGTAGATGTGGTGTGAGATACAATGGTTATATTATTAATGGATTTAGGTTCCACACCATGAGTCGTGAGGCTACGGTTGACACAAAACAATGTGTGGTGAACATTGCTGATGACGGGCTTAATTACTATGGCAGATTATCAGATATAATAGAATTATCATATGGAGACTACAAGGTTGTGCTTTTCAAATGTGATTGGTATGATGTCTATCATCGTGCTGGTTTACGAAAAGATGAGCTCGGATTCACCCTTGTGAATTTTTCTCAAAGAATACACATCGGAGAAAAGCTAGAGCATGATCCGTTTGTCTTTTCTTCACAAGTGGAGCAGGTCTTTTATGTTGAAGACCCAAAAGCTAAAGATTGGAACACTGTGGTGAGATTTAAGCCACGGGATATTTTTGACATGGGCACTGAACTCACAAATGATGAAGCAGATTAGAATAGACTTGGCTTTCATGTCCTTTCTTCTTTTTGATTAACAACAAAGTCAGGTATATGCTTGATCTAGTACTTGTTTCCTTTAGCTTCATGCATATAAAGCATTGCTAGCTATTGATTACACTAGATAAGTTGGTCTTCCAAAAAGATTATATGATATATATGTTAGTTTGTAGACTTTTCTCCAATTTATGCGTCTTAATATAGCATCAACTTATAAAAAGATATATTTTAGAAAGAACAGAGCTTCCTAGTTATTAAAAATTGAGATGCTATGAGAATGCAATGGTGCGATTAAGATACTTTTAGAAAGAACAGAGGTTGCTGGTTATTAAACATTGAGATGCTAAGCTTACTGGTTATTAAACATTGAAATGCTATGAGAATGCAACTGTGTGATTAAGTTTACATATGGCCTTGGCTTCAGATACTTAAGTTTAAACATTGAAATGCTATGAGAATGCAACTGAGAAATGCTAATGCAAATGTTATCTAGCTCTTACTAATGAACCATACATATCTGGCAACTGAAAAATGTGTATTGCAGACTGAACTGAAGATCTATTCACCGTGGTGCAAATTCTGGGAGGAACTGAATTGCAGAATGAACTCAGGGAACTGCACATGATCTTTTTTTTTTATTTTGGCATATCTATATGTCAATTACATTGTGACGAGTCCATATCTTGTTGAAATATTTATGCTGAAAATTGGAGTTTTTTTAATTTGCTTAGCCAATTGGAGTTCCATTTGTCTTTTAGAGTTAGACTTGTCATGGTGCCTATGTGAGTTACACATGAGTCATGGTGCTTGTACGCACTTAAGTTGGGCGACGCTCTTGTAAACATCAGATTGGTTTTTGTTTTTTATTTTGATGTTTTGTTTCGTCGACAGTTTTCTTCTTCGCACGTATACAGCTGAAAAGGACTGCATCTACTCAACCATTCTTCTGTTTTTTCCATGGAATGTGGGATTGTGTGTGATTGAGCTGCAGAAGTTTTGAGCGTGTGTTTATATCCTGCTAGAATTCCTCTTGTATGAATATTTGCATCACTGCGGCTGAATAGCATAGTTGCTCTTATTCCACTAGCCAAAGGTTCTTAGTAGCTACGATGGCACTCACATTTATCTTGTTACTTATATACATAGTAATATTCAAAGATGATTACATTTTTATTCTTTTGTACTATGAAAGATTAGGAGATTTATGTTGGCCTTCTTCGTACATGCCCTTATATGGAGGGAACTATATGCTATTTATAAATATATTTCATGCATTTAATCGAAAACACATATATTGCCTTATAAATATATTTCATGCATTTAATTGAAAACACATATACTACCTAATGGTGGTCATGACTTGTTACTTATTGTGAGATCCTAGGTTCCGTTTTGGTTCTAGGATTTTTTATATGGCTAATCTAATTTTATTATGTTTTTTTATAAGTGCTTCTACTTTGCATGTAAGCACACAAAAGCATAATCTATTTTATTTAGATATAGAAAATCCTAACTTGCAAATGATAGTCAAAAGAATGTGTAATTTTAAATTATTTTGTGTAATTTTAAATTATTTCCAAACATTTTCAACATCACATAAAAAAAACATCTTTAGGTTGCTAAGGACATTTTTGATACGCTTTATAATGTGTCTATGTGCTACTAGCAGTGAAAAACATGTCTAATTTCATGTCATTTTGATATATTTTCAACATCGTATAAAATTACGTCTTATGATGGCTATAAATGCTTATCAGATACGCTTTACAACGTGCCTATAACCTACCGACGGTTGAAAGCGTGTCATGTTTCATCTCATTTTAAGACATCTTTATATTGTATCAAAAAACATATCTACATTCCCTATGTACATCTATCTAATACGCTTGATATCGTGTCTATATGCTATTGACGGTTTAAAACGTGTTTAATTACGTGTCATGTTGAGATGTTTTAAATATCGTTATAACAAGCGTCACTACAAGGCTTTTGACGGTCTAATCGTGTCTACTATCGTGTCAATTTGAGACGTTCTCAAAATCGTGTCAAAAAGCATCTTTACATCTCTATGTAGAGACGCTTTTACCCTGCGTTACTACAAAAACGTGCCTAGAAGGCCGTTTTCCTGTAGTGACTCATTGCGATAGAGGATGCAATCGTTACAGCATGCATGTATCTTCTGTACCTCAAAGCCCAAAGGACAGAGAGCTTGCTTGGCTTCGTACGTAGTTTCAGGCAATGTGTTACCCTCTGGAAGCAACTTCTTCATGAGGCCTAACAACTCGTTGAATCCCTTATCAGACAATCCATTTGCCGCCTTCCATTGCATTAGTTCTAGTGTGGTACGCAACTTTACGTGCCCTGTCCAGCTTTGGATACAACAGTGTTTCATAGTCCTCCCAAAGGAGCTGAAACTTTTCATAATGCCTTTTATCAACGTATTCACCCTCTCCATCAAGCAGCATCTGGTCTATATCATCGTCGCCAAACTCCCCCTGCATATGTTCGAAATAACTGTGTTGGCCAGCGTTCGAGATATTATCGTCCACCTGTTCTTCTTCAGCCCGTGTAATCTCTACTTCGCCGTGCTTGGTCCAATAGGTATAATTTTCCATAAAACCTCTTGAGATCAAATGAAAATGAATTTGCTCACAGTTTGCCCACTCCTTTTGATTCTTGCAATCAATACATGGGCAACATATATAGTCTAAGGTAATATTGGTTTCAACATGACGAATAAAAGTTTCTAAACCCTCCACGAACTGCGAGGAACATCGGTCCATGTACATCCATCGCCGATCCATCTGCATTATACATATTCATAGCATTGAGTGTAACGATACCTTGTGATTAAATACACATATTGATACCATACAAACAAACATCTTGCAAGGCTAAATACTCTGGGTGAATCAAAAAGATCATCCATCATTGATACTATTAGGAATTTGGTGTAGATATGTGGAATTAAAAATAATAATATTTTTAACATCCATCATTCATGAAATACCCTTCCCATCCTTGTCCCTCCATTAATCAATGCTAGTACACATGCAAACATGATTTAACAATACACATACAAACATAATCCGATACTTCACATACAAGCATCCAATGATAGTACACATTAAAATGCATCAATAAACATACAAAGTCTGCAAGACGTACAATTATAATAATTGTTCGACAACAACAATTCTTAAATGCATAAAAATTAAATTAAAAGTACAACATAGAATGTGATCTCGATGTCTCAATCACATTCTATGGAAACGTGACTTCCCCTTGCCCTTACCCTCGCTGCCCTCGCCTCGCCTCGCCTCGCCTCGCCTCGCCTCGCCCTTGCCCTCATTACCACCATTCCGTCGCCATCGCTCTCGCCTCGCCCTCGCCTCGCCTCTCATCACCACCACCACCGCCATCGCCGCGACGTGGCACATCATTGGTCGCCATGTATTTTTTGTCTTTTGCGCTTTTTCTGTAGGTATTCCTTCCCCCACAACAAGCAATGGTGGAGGGGCAAAAACACTTTAGAAAACAGCACATTTTAGACCTAGTTGGAGGGAGCGTGGTTTCGATGTTAGTGGCGTTGTCACCGGTCCAACAAGACATCCTAAATCTGGGCGGAAATTTAATGGAAAAAACACAGACAAAGGTCGGCATTTGTAGTTCGCGCCGTAGCGATGGCGGCGGTGGCTGCGCGGCGGCGGTGGCGATGGTGGCGGTGGGATCGAAGCGAGGACGCGATGCGGTGGATAAATGTACCTCGGCGTGGCGGAGAGGCACAGCGAATGGGCGAAGCGCACTGCGACGACGAGAGCGGCGAGGCGGGGTCCGTGGTGACGACGCGCGGCAAAGGCGACGACGGCGTTGCTCGATGATGATCCGATCCCCTTTCACCGCTTTCCAGCCAGCGGCGAAGAGAGGCTCCCCACTCCTCCTTGCTCTCGCCTCGGCGGCTCCTTGCTCCTCGGCTCGGTCTCCGCCCTTCCTCACAAGCGCGTGCGAAGCTCCCTCGACAAGTGCGGCGATAAGAAGACGACGCAGATGACTTTTTATTCTGGAGGAGAAATGGCTCCAATTATCGGAGCCAGATTAGTCGGTTTGTCACACCAACCAGGACTAATAGCCAAATATCGATCCGGTTGTAACACCAACCGGCCTTTTGTGAACGAGAGAAATGGCGCCAATTATCGAACCCGGTGTTAGTCGGTTGGTATCACCAACCGACTAGATTCCCACCGCCAACTTACGCGCTAATCGACCTATTGGTCCCGTTGGTGGAACCAACCAGCCTGGAAACCGTCCTTTTGCCTCGTTACCATTGAGCCGGATCGAAGTTAATCTCGGTCCGGTTTGATCAATAACCCTGACTGATGTTGAGATGGAAGGCCCGTTCCGTAGTAGTGGAAACTGAAAGCGGAGCGGAGCCCCTAGCTACCTCGCTCGTGCATGCGTAAAAAGGTGAGAATTGTTTACCGAACCAAGCCAATAATGCAAGAAAAATTTAACCCTAAGATTTCAAGGTTTTTTACTGTTAACATTCAAGAAAATTACCAGCGGGTTTGTACCGGCAGGCGAGATGCATGCATGGAGCAGATCTTTACTCCTTATTTCACTTTGACCTTTTCAACGATAAAGATTTTACTGAGAAAGGTGAAAACATAAATAATAAATAGCGGTTTGCAGAAGGGAGAGCTAGCTAGAGATCCGAATTCAGAGAACCTGCTAGTGCTATCGAGTATCGATGATCTGAAAGTTGAATGTGCTCGGTACTGGTCCACTCCATCGTCTGCGGGTGGGTGTCTTGGCGCGGACAACTGGCTGCTGCCTGGTCGATCGATCGATGTATATGCCTCAGATCGTCAGACGACGCGCGGTTGGCATGCAGGTTGTTGAGGAGCAGGGCTGCAGGCTGCAGGAGTGAAGCACAAGTGTCAACGCTGCAGTGTCATACCAGTTACCAACCCTGTTGGGTTTACCCGGCCGGTACGTAGGAACCGTACGTACCTCTCCTACCGGGCGTGTCCTGGTTAGTTATCTGTGCACAAACTTAACACCAACACACATGTATGTCCGTACTCCATGAGACAAGGAAATTCGATAACACGTCTCTGTGTAAGTTTCACTCCAAAATTTGTTCGCATTTCTTACTCCTCGTATGTTCTTTTGGAGAGAAAAAAATTCTCAACAAGAGTTAGCAATTAGATCATCCCTCTTATCCTCTTCTCTCTTTTTTTCCGCCTCTCCCCACTTAGGCGTCTTCGATAGCTCGTTCGTTCGCGTTCGGTTTAGTTCCAGCGAATTGAACAAAACACGAACGCGCATTAATGGCTCACTGCTGCACTGCTGTGAAAGCACTGTGCTTTCTGTCAACAAAAAACTCAACTAAGTGTTAGCTTAGATCATCCCTCTTATCCTCTTCCTTTTTTTCCCGCCTCTCCTAGAGTCTTATCTGGCCAACCTAGCTCCCTATGTCCCTGTCGCACACTCGCCGCTATATAACAACCACCCTTACAAGCTGCCATGCCATGCTTGGCTCGGCTCACCATTGACACGGCTCATGAAGGCATAGGTGTGGTCGCAAGCTAGCAAGGCATGCGTGGTTCTAGGGAGACCACTTGGCCGGGCAGATGGGAGAGAAGGAAAGGGAGAAAAGAGGAAGGAGAAAGACTTTATTTAATTTGTGTCGGTTCGGAATGAACCAGCACATATATAACGATATATATGAACTCTTCTTATGTGTGAACGATCAAAATTGCCCATGGAGACGCATGTAAATCTGGGAATCCACTTTTCATATGGTATAGTCAGGGGCACAAATGGAACGGATATTTTTCAATCGACTAATTAATCAAACAATTCGGATATTTTTTTGGATATCTAGATGTTTTTGTTGGATACAGATGGTTTGTCTCTAATATAGATACTTATAGTAGATTTTTGACGGATATAAATAATATCCCTATTTGTTTCCTGATAGTATCCATTTTGCATACTCAGATACCATCAAGATATACATCTCCTAGAAGGCCAATGTCATTGAATGGTTATGGCCCATCTGGCCTTACCTTAAGGCGGTCTTTCCTTACTAATGCCTTATTTGACTTGTCATCATCCTCACATTATTATTGTATGAATAAAATTGTATATAAATCAAATTACCTATCACCAACGTTATCATATCAACATCGTCTCATATGTGCACGGATGCTCATCATGTTGCAATATCTTAATTAATTTGGTCCTCACATGTTTCTTTCTCTCTATTTGTTTCTTTCTGGAAAGGGGGAGATGCTATTTAATTATTCAAGTAGACATATCTAGTTTTTATCATCTCTACTTTTCCATGTTATGTAACTATAATATTTGCATATGTTCTAAATCCGATTTGTATCCGCTCCATGTTCACAAGTGATATTGCTCGTGTCAACTCTGTATTTAATCAAATAATATGGACATGGAAGAGTGAGATCCATATGGTTGTGTATGATCTCATACAATCCCATCGCATCATATAAAACACTGATTCTATTAAAACTAGGAAGAAGTCCACATTGCCTCCCTCAACTATTGAAAAAGTTCACTTTTCCTCCCTCTGTGTTAAATGGGTGAGATCTGACCGTCCAATCTTGCATCGAACGGCCACAAATGAGTTGAGAGAGGAAAAATAAACTTCTGCAATAGTAAAGGGAGGCAAATTGGACTTCTTCCTTAAAACTATATGGATATGGAAGAGTGATATCCATATGCATTGTGTATGTTCTCGTACCATCCCAGCGCATCATATAAACACTGTTCATTCAGCTTCTTAAGGATAGAGGATGGAGAGAATTTTATTAGGGATGCTATAGATGATGAGATTATAGAAGAGGTGTCTAAGATGTTCTCAGGTGCATTTTTTGTTCTAGCAGATCGCATAAAGCCTCGTGGTCGCATTGGGAAAAGAAAGCCCAACTCACTTCAGAACAGTAGCTAGGCCCGGCCCATAGCCTAACCGGGGAAAACATTACATACCCAACCATGCATGTAGCTTGCAAAACTCTATGTTCTGATAGAATGCTAGTTTAGATGATGGCCCTGCGTAAGAGATTTCCTTGGAGCTAAAGAATCACCAATAGGGTCATGACATGCCTATGTGTTCTTTGGAAAACGGAATATTTATTTTGTTTCGCCTTTCGCTTCTGGCTTCTAGCTAGTTTTTCAAAGCTAAACACTCCATAGCGTGGTATTGTCGAACTATCTGTCAGCAAATGCCACACATAGTGTTAAAATCTTTTGCAGTAAAAGTTTTGCTGATTGACATTAGCAATCTACTGAAGTCCTGTAGGGGAGAAATCGAGCCAATGATTTTTTTTTTGAGCTTTCAATACGCTAATTGGTTTCACGTTATCTTAGTAATAGTTTGAAAGTAATTTTATAATCAAGTCTACGAGCCGAGCTGATCCAAAGTAAAATTAAATTGTTCAAAATTAACTTATTTTACTATTGAGTCAATTAACAAATGTATTTGAAGATTTGTTTTAATCGAGCCCACGAGCTAAGACGAATAAGGTTTTTCTCCATCCCTGCTGACATTCAACTTTTTGAAAAAGACAATACGACCATACATCTGTAATAGTTTGTGGTAGTCATATTTTTACGAATAGACATATTTTTTTGATTTAGTAACAGATAATTTGTCTAGCATATAGATTTTTAGACAAATACAACCATACAATTGTGATAGTTTCTGTCAAGTCTTATTTTTACCAACGGGTATATTTTTCTTATTTAGCAACAGATAATTTGTCTAACATTCATGCTTTTTTCGATAGGAAACAATCAAATATCCAAGTAACAACGACCCAAAAACAAAAGCCCTCCCTTGGCCCTCTTGCCATCTCTTTCTTGATCACCCCCTACCCTCCTCCCCTCCCTCTTACTCCCCAACGATCTCATTGGCAAGGAGAGGGAGAGCAGTTGTGCTCCTCCATCACTCCTTTCCCTTCTCCTCTCTTTCCTTCTAGATCCCTCAATCATAATACCTTAGATCCATATCCAGATTTAGATTCAGATTCGGCTGATTCTCGTGACTGGTGTCCTTCCTAGATCCAGCTGATCCTGGTGGGTAGCACCATGATTTCAGAGCGTCCACTTGGTTGTTTGTGGTCTTTCTCTAGGCGTGTTTCTTCTATAGGGGGCATGTTGCATCTCCACGTCTAAGGTCGTGATAGAGCCATGAAGCTCTGGTGGGCATCTGTTGTGGGCGTATTGTCGTCCTAGCCAAAAGGTCGATAGATCTGATGTGGGTGCACTCGGCGATGATAGAGGTAACCAAATCTAAATAAATGTTGCTCCAATATAGGTGGCTAGACGCTGACGTTTGAAGACGAACTTTGCATTGGTGGTGAGTGGCAAAAGAGTGGTGAAGTTCCAATCTTGAGACAAATCTTAGTATCTAACTTTTCTTAACCAGATTTAATGACGGCGATGCCCATGGGCTCTGTTACAAGAGTCACTAAGGGGCATTGGTCTTTCTGCTGGATTGTTTCTTAGTTCGTCAATTTAATGAGTTATTACATTTGGCTTCGACTGGTTTGCATTGCACCATCTTTCTCATTAAATCATTTTTGGTGTTGTGAGAATATTTTGGAATTGGCTATATAAAATCACAGAGGAATCTCGTGAAGGAAAATACTTATCTTCTACATGAGATGATCAAAATTATGATCGTCAAGATGTTTGGGTCGTCTAGTTATTATGAGGAGAAGTTTGTTTCTTTTTTATTTTCATATTGTTTCTTGACTTGGAAAAATAATTGTTTATATTTCATTTCGGTTTTAAACTTTTTAATAAGTATTTGTAATGGTTGTATACCTTCCTGGTTGATAGAGAAGTTGGAATTTGCATTATCTAAAAAAAGTGCATAGCTACCAACAATCTGTCTAGAAAGAAGCACCAAACATATGATTTTACCCAAGAATTAAGTATGAATTAAAATGAAAAGAAATAGTGCTGAGATGTTAATGACTATACGTAGCCATCCGTCCTATTTTGTACTCTTAAATATAACTCCTTCCATTTCACTATATTTATCCATGAGTTTGGTATATTTGTTTCAAATTATTTATTCATTGCGATAAAAAATGGTTTATGATGCAATTTAATGTTATGCCACTAATAAAGTTAGTGAAGTTGTGGTTTCGAAAAAAGCTTAAATGCATGCAGCAAATCAAAGATATGCATGCAACCAATCAAATCCATTAATTAGAGGTAGCATGATAATCTCAATGCATTTTTTTCATATGAGTTTGTGTTTTCCTGGTCTGTGTGTAATAGTGGCGTCGACAAATATGCCCTCCATCCAAAAATATAGGGTGACCCACACATTTCATGATTCAAACTTCTTGAGCCTTCACCTACCTTTGTAAACAAATGCTACTAACCTTGCAAATCCTCTGCGTCTCCACATGCAACGGTACTCCCTCACAATTCAAAAAAATTTGCAAATCTAATCTTTTGCCAACTATCATAGCCTTGCTACCCTTTGATCATGATCTCGACGGTCTTTTTATCTTGGAACACCATACCATTATATAAGGTTTAGAGCAAAATCATATTCCTCCTTAGCTCTAACATATGCTTCACAACCTGAGTTATTCCGTCAAATCTACCTTGCATCTTGATCCCGATGGCTCCTTTCCAATGGGCCAGGGTTCTATGTCACCGCCCAAATAGATCAAACAAATTTCCCAAGTGTGTACGATGAGAACCTTTTTTATGTCACATTAAAAGACAAACTGAATCCAACATTCACACTCCAATAGTCTGCATATTTGATACTGAAATAACATCACCATCGTCACTTTTCGAATCACATGTAACCATTGACATATTAGCACTTGCTCGTTCCTTTGTCAGTACTACCAACCATGGTTCACAACACCCGATTCGTTTGCCCTTGGGACAGATCCTTGGTCTCATCACATAATCCATTCACCTCCTCAAACAAATTCTTAATTTGACCGCTTGATCCAATGTTCTCATGGGATAGATCGTTGTTGAACTCGTCAGCCAGTTCGATCTCTCCATTCAAACCATCAACAGTCTCTAAACAGCCCTCCTTCAGAACCTGCATCCAATTGCTTATTTTAGTACCCGTGCTCTAGATCTAGGTTCTTTTGGCTACTCCAAATGCTCACTTTTGCTTTTGCTCTTGGATTGATGCATTTTGCTCCCAATGATATGATTTTATAGTGGTGAGGAGACCCCTATTATAGTGGTGAGGCGACCTCTGCCAGGGGTGGAGCCATGGCCGGCAGCACTTCGTCGGAGCTGGTCCATCCGACGACTCCGACAACCAAATCGCACACTAATGATGGATGCTACAGCTTCCCCACGGACTCGCAAACCTCCTAGGACCAAAACGCCTCACCAGCAACTACAGCGAGCTCGAATTTGTATCTCTGACCTCGCTTGATCCAAACTAAATCGTGATTCGGCATCTATGGAGTCTATGGGCGCATACCGAACCCAAGAGCAAGTCTGGCAACCCTTGGTAAGCATGGATGACCTCTAGTAGTAGCGGCGGTGCTCGGCTTCAATGGCGATGATGCTCCGGCACTCCTCGTATCAAACCGAGACCATCAACATGATCGCAAAGGCACATAGACGCGGTGGATTAAGAATCGGCACAAGAGACTCACCGGCGATGACGGAATTCATCATCGGAGTTCGCAGATCCAAAAGTCCCTTTCTCTTTCTTCATCGGCTTCAACTTGCTTAGTCCAAACTAACGGTGACAGTGGCTTCTATGCAGGGACGGAGCCAGAAATATATTTTAAGGGGGACCAACTATTATACATATCTCAAACAAACTTGTACCCATTAATGATCATGTGTCATTCATTCATCTAATCATCTACCAAAATAATAGCATGTTTTTCTAAGATTAATTAGTTGGATGAGATAGACAAAATACAAGCAAAATAGTAAGAGAAACTAACATATTTGTTGTTTACTTAAGTAGTGCTCGTCGATGCTTCATTACATTAAAATCATCTATAAGTGCATCCCTTGAAGTTCTGTGAGCTCCACACGAACCTTACCCGCACATTAAATAAGGTCAAGCAACCCTAGGACGGCTCGAACGACGAGGCTCGGCCCACAGCGACGCAACCACCCCACCCAACTCTAGCATGGAGTTGGAGAGATCTCGATGCAGATTAAACGACTAAGGCTCTGTCACATCGCTCAACAAATGTCCACGATTAGAACATACTGGTTTGGCTGGTAAGTGGCATCCGATCTGAAATTTATATGTGCACAAACGGATGGCCCGGATCGTGTCACATCGCCCTCTCTCTGTACAAAATAAAACCACTACCGTGAAACCCAATCACAACCGCGAAACAAAACAAAGAGGTCTGATTCCACTTCTCCAAACCAAACCACCCCACATCGTCACGGGACTTCGGAACTATGCGGTACGGCACGCGGCCTACTCCAAGGCCTGCATCACACGATCGATCCTACAGACACCACGTGGAGTTGATACAAATACGTTCGGCCCACCGCCCACATGGCCACATGCCGCATGCGTGCCGCAGCCAGGCAGACAGCATACTGGAGTGTCACAAGCCATGAAATGCAATTGAAATTGCAACTGATGATCACGAGTGGCTAGCTGCAGCCGTGGATGAAATATATAATCACAGTTGATCACGAGTGAGCGATCGCCCGGTAGCCATATTCTCGATTAACTCTCGGACAGTAATAATCTAGACTCACGAACTCAAACGTATATTACGGGGCAACGAAAACTCATTAATTTACAACAGATAGTACTAGTGTCGTACCTCTCACTCTCACTCACTCACTCCATGACCTGACGATCCAAGCTAGCAGTTACAGCACGCACACAGAGTACATACATAATACTCGTAATTAGCACAGCGAAGTGAACTAGCAAACGCATGGATTAGCGAAGGGAGGGCGAGTGGAGGTGGAGGAGGGAGTGACATGTGGACTCGTACCCACATGTCAGTGAAAACAGTAGAACGCCGTAACTCCAGAGGATGAGGATCCGGATCCGGACACCGGAGGAGGGAGGGGTCAGGGGCACTTGGCCCTCTTGCGGGGCCCGGCGGTGAGCATGTCGCGGTAGCAGGGGCAGTCGTCGAAGCGGGCGGCGCCGCGCGCCGCCGTGGGCACGCAGCTGCACTCGCCGCAGCACAGCACGCAGCTCCTGACGCACGGTCCCCGCGCCCGACCGCACCGCGCCGCGCACTTGCCGCCGCAGAACCCCGGGGCGGCGGCGGCGGCGGCGGCGCCGCAGGCCTCGTTCCTCCACGTGGCCGCCACCAGCGCCACCACCAGCGCCGCCCGCAGCCACCACCCGGGCGACCTGCCCGCCGCCATCTTCTTCCTGCAGGCTCAAGGCTCTAGAGGCGAGGCCAAGAGAAAGCTAGCTGCAATGGCGCCGGCAACCGAGCGAGCGAGCGACTGAGTGAGTGCATTTATGGCCGCGGATTCGGACTCGGAAGCCTCGAGAGGGCGAGGGACGTGTCGCGCCGTGGCGTGCGCCAGCCCCACGGATTGCACGGGTTGTCCCAAGCCTGCGGCTACAGACACTCGCACAGGGCGCCCTGCTGCAGAGTGCAGGGACTGCTCGGCTCGGCCTCGCAGTCGCAGGTACATCCATGCATGTGACCTGCAGTACTCCTGCTCGCTACCGCTGTGCTCGTCACGTACTGTTGCGCGCGTGTCCAAGGCCCCCAGACAACGTTGCAGATTTGCAGCGCAGCCTAGCAGCGCCTACCGCACCTTTGGCAGCCACGCGCGCCGCATCGGTACTGGCGACGAGCAGGACACCTCGGCAACGTCACGCCGTCTCAACACGCGCCGCACCGCCACCATGGTCGCCCGTCGTCGTCGCTGTTGTAACACCCCACTTGGGGAAGTATTTTAAAATTTGCCAAAACCCAAAAATTCAGTTGAATTTCAGTTGAACCCGACATGTGGACCCCACTGCCAGTAGCTCTCTCCCCTTCTCTCTGTTTCTCTCTCTCCCGCGCGCTCTCTCTTCTCTCTCACTTCCCTGTCTCTTTCTCTCTCTCCTAGCCGCACTGTTCAGCCGTCCTAAGAAGATTGTGCTACGCCGTGCTGGCCACGCCGCGCGCCGACCTACATCATGGCCGCGCCACGCCATGCCATGCCCTGGCAAGCCGCGCCGAAACCGCGCCGCCCTGTCGCCGCCCCACCCCCTCCTCTGTGTCCCTCGTTCCGTGCGACTTCTATAAATTCCTCCGCTGCCCCGCCAGCTCGTCTTTTCCTTTTTCCCCAAATCCACCGCTCGCCGACACCAACGCCATTCTTGCAAACCAGTGAGCCACCCGTCCATTCCTTCCACCCTTAGCTTCGGGAAACCCTCCCTCAACTTTCCCCTCAACCAATTTCAAGCGAAGTCATCTGTGCCGCCGTGCCGGCGTGGCCCGTGTTTTGGCCGTCGCCGAGTGCTTCGCTGCCCACTGCCTCCATGCATCCTCGCATCTGGCTTGAAGATCCGTAAGCACCCTCTTGGCCTCTTCTAGCTCCCCGAGCATGCATTTGGTCTGTAGATCCCTTCCCGCGATTTGAATTGCTCCGGCGAGTCACTGGTTCGGCCGTCGTCACCGCACCGCCACGTCCGACCATCCTTGGCCACTGCGCGTGTGTCGCTATGTTCCCTAGGGCTTGTAGATGCCATTGCATCAACGCGCATGGGCGGAGCATCGCTGTAGCGCTGCCGAGCCGTGCGCCGTCGCCGCCGAACAATACCTCCGGCGCGAGGAAGACAATGAATCAGCACCGTCGGATCAGGCGCCATGATTCGTGCTGGCTGGCGGGCATCAAGTCAATGGCGTGTAGGTCCCACCTGTCAGGTCGCCCGGTCGTTCGTTGGCTCTGGTTCCGGCACCGAGTCACTGTCCCGTGGTCCCGATCCCACTGGTCGGAATAAGTGGCCGCGCCTGCAACGTGGCCGTCTTCTCCAAGCAAAGCGCCACCGAAGACGCCTTTCAACAGGGCCAGCTGCGCTTCGGCAGCAAGAACGCGAATAGGCCGTGGGCCTCATCGCTTAGCTGGGCCGGTCGCTGGTTGGCTCGGCCCAGTTCGGTTAAAAGGAATTTTCGAGAGATTTTGCCATTTAACTAAGTACCGATTTAGCTTTAGATTTACTTAAAATAGCTAGACACTCCGAAAAATTCTAGCAAACTTCAGATAAATACTAGAGACCATTTCCGATTTTATAAAAATATAAAAGATAGCCACTGTATAAAGGAATTTGGCACTGTTAGTTGAAAATGAGATTTTTCTTATATAGAAATGATTAAGTTAATTCTAGGGTAATTGTGTTGGCGTCTGGGAATCGCGCTCCTGAAGAGCAGCGGGACCACGGACCGGCAGACGAGTTTGTAGTTGGTGTGAGGCCCAACGACCACCCTTCTCAAGAAACTCGGGCGGCCAAGCCTCTGGGGCTAAGGCACACGACTTCCTTGACAAGGGCACAGTGCGACTTGGTGATCCAGTCTGAGATATTTCAGACAAAGGGAAGAAGAGAGAAAACGATACAAACCGTAAGGACACAAGTGGTTTACCCTGGTTCGAGCCTCCACTGCCGGGTAATAGCTCTACTCCAGTCTTGTTGATTATATGGTGGGAAAACAGTACAGAGATGTCGAGACCGGGCTTGGAGGCACCGATCCCGAGCTTACAATGGTGATGACTAAACACTAAGGCTACTTACTAAGGAAGCTTCGGATGCGGGTGTTGCTAGGGCTTGAATCAGGTAGAGTTGGAAGCCCTTTCGAACGTCCAGGAATCCTCCTTTTATAGGCGCGACGAGTTGCCCGGAGCTGATCCGGCAGGCCCCGCGTCCGTCTCTGCTTTAACGGCGGCGCCCTTGTCTCATTCTGTGGCTCTGTGCGGTTGGTCTGCGCAGGAGAAGTCGGTCGTTAATCTTGGGCACGTGTTTGTCTCGAGGTGCCTATTCGGGAGAAACCTTCTTTAGCGAAAAGCACTTTCCTTTATCCCGATATAGCCTTGATCGACCGAAGCGACCTCGCGCCACCCGTTAGAGGCGTCGCGTGGCGTAACAACCATCCGTTGCTCGCCAAAGAGGGCAAACGACAAGACGAAATTGCCGCGTGCTCTTCCCCGGGCTGCGGGTTCCTGGGGAGACACAGTTCCTTCCGGTCAAGGCCGGATAAAGTATGGTGGGACACGACAGTTGTCGCCACCTACCCACGGGTAGGCGGATCACCCGAGGGACCTTCTCCCGCACGGTTTGACTTGGTCAAGCCCGGGGCAGCCGCTGGCGGGTTAGGCGCTTCCTTTAGTACAGCCGGGAACGGCCTCTTGGACCCTCTGCAGCGCGATGGGCGGTGCACGGAATTGGCCCAAGGTCTGCCTCAGATGGGCGTTTACCAATCACCAACAACAAATTTCCGAGCCTCGGCGGTCGCATGGTGAGCCGGTCTGAGGTTTAGGAAAAAATACCCACCACGCACGGCGCGGGAAGATTTGGCTCGGGAGCCGCGGTGTGAGCATTGAATCCGATGTGACGTAAAGACGGGGCAGTTACGCCCTCTTGGGCACGATCCCCACGACTTCCGCCTCGGCCGTTGCCTTCTTTTAAAAGGCAGCGCTACGCAGGGGGAACTCGTACTGCAAAATCATCCCCTTTTGCCTGTCTTCATCTTCTCCCCTTGCCCCCTGTCTTCCTGCCTCCTACCTTCCGTCGCCATGGTTGTCATCGGAGAGAGCGTTCTGACGGTGGAGAGGATGGGGGAGCTGGAGAGGGACGGCTTCGTCAAGCCGGGCTCATGGAGGCTTCCTGGCGCGGACCCGGAGCCAAGGCCCAGGCTGGACTAGTTGGTCTGCTTCGAGAGCTCAGCCATCTGCGGATTTCGTATGCCGGAATCTCAGTTCATCACGGACTTCTTTGCCTTCACGGAGCTGAGGCCGGAGAACCTGTCTCCGCAATCTTACGTCCACCTATCCATCTTCGCATTCCTATGCAAGGCGCACTGCGAGGTGCGGCCAACGGTGAGCCTCCTTCAGCACTACTTCAAATTGAAGCCCGTCGGCCACCGCGTGGGCAATGGCGGAGTCTTCTACTTGACATGCCACGACCGGGGCAGCCAACGTGCCCGGAGTACGAGGTGAGAACGAAAGTCGATGGTTGGGCCCGGCAGTGGTTCTCTCTGAGCCGCGGGGGCTCGACCCTGGAGTATTCTTCGGATGCGCCGGATACCCCAATCTTCCAGCGGAGCGAGCCCCAGCCGGAGGATCAAGTCACAGAGGGCGAGATCAGGGGGCTCGTTAAGGATGGTTTGATGGGCTATGAGGTCATCATTGGCTTCATTCGACACCGGATCAGCCCGTTGGGGCGCCGCGAGCGGTGCGTCAGCGATATGGACGGTTGGGAAGATCGGTAGGACTTTTATGAAGGTAGGCGCCACCGCACTTTGCGCTCGATTTCGGTCGGGCATGTCGTGATGATTAACGACGCTATCACGCAGACTCCGGCCATGAGGTCGCATGGATCGCGGGATGATGCTACCTCTGGATAAGACGCCTCGCCACATACGATTCGTGAAAGACAAGCTGTCCGAGGTAAGCGCCTGGAAGGTGTTTGATTGAATTCGTAGCTGCGGGCGCCCTCGTGGCCCTGACGAGTCGCGTTATCTGTTTTGCAGCGACGTGGAGAGAGGCTGAGAAAACCACTCAGGCCATGGGCTTGAACGAGGGGGACTCGTCGGCGCAACTGCCGGCGGCGCGCCCGCCGCGGAAGAAAACATCGGCGGCGTCTGGCGAGGCGCCGGCCCCGTTGCTGTTGTTAGGCGAAGAAAACCCAGCGCCGTAATCGACCGCGGCGAGCTCGGCACGAACAAGTGCGAGGGCGCATGCGAGAAAACGCGTGGCGCCTGCGCAGGTAGGCCTTCTCTTTCCGACATGGGTCGAGTGCTAGGTATTAAGCGGCCTTTAAACTCTGTCTTGCGCGCGTTCAGGCCACGGCGCTTACGAAAAAGAGGAGGATGTACCGGCCTGTTCCAGGCAGCGACGATGAGGAGGTTGTGCTGGTGTCAGGCCCGTCGCCGGCGGCGGCGCCGCATCGAGGACCTATGAGGAAGGTTCCCGCAGGCCGAAGGAAAACGGCCACGCCCACCACAAGCCACGTTGGTGGGTTAGAGACGAAGTTTTCCTGCGCCCCACGCCAGGGCGACTGAGACACCGAGCTTGAGCCGCCTAAGTTTCGAGGCTTGATTGCTATTACTTTGTTTTCGTGTCTGATCGTCGCGCTCTTTGTCGCAGTGCGTAGCGCCAAAGTGGTGACCGATGTGCTGCCTCCCTCTGCTGAGGCCATGGCGGCTGAGGACGAACCGGTAGAGCCGGAGGAGGTGCCTCGCTGCGAAGCTAGAGGTCACGGGCCGACGAAGACTAAACGGTCGAGCCTGAGGAGGGCGCCCAAGCGCGAGCTAGAGGCCGCCGGGCTGGCGGAGTTGAAGGGTAAGAACCAGCCGGTCAGCGGAGGACCATCGTACTGCCTACTGGTGGTGGTACTGGACACTTCATCGGAGGTTGCGGAAACCGTGAAGGTCGTCCTGAGCGATCATCCCGTGTGGATCACACCCCTGCGCGTTGAAGGGCGCACGGCGCATGGGTGGTGGCCAATCGACCGCAAGGGGATCGCAGACTACTTCAAAACTCCGGTTGGAAAAGCGCTTCCGACGCCTAACCGGCGGATGCTGTTGGTCAACTGGGTTTGGACGGTCCGCGTGCTGACACCAGATGGTTGGGCTAGTGTAGTGATGCCTAGTGTGGCTCCGCTAGCGTCTGCGGGCTGGATCTCCGCCACTCCAGAATGGGTGGAGCAGCAGGATGCCGCCAGGTCGCAGGATGCCGGCCGAACGGGCCTGCCACGTCCGAAGATATACCCCATTCTCGGGCTGGATGATCTGACCGAGCTCGCGGCGCTCAAGCTGACGGCGGACGAGCTAAAAAATGCGTTGGTGAGGGCCCAGGCTCAGCTCAGTAAGGCTTAATTGGCCGCGGAGCAAGCTACTGCGGCGAAGGCCGAGCTAGCGGCCAAGCTGGAGGACACCGAGAGGCTGGCGGCCGCGGTTGGGACGTCGGCCTCGCTTTCAGCCGCGCCGCCAGCGCCACCACGCTCCGTGCCACTGGAGGAGGATAGCGAGGAATCGGTTGGCTGTCCCCCCTTGCCGCTACAGGAGGCTCCTGACCGCGGGCTCGACAGAAATGTGCGTGGAGCTGTTGGAGCGAGGGCGAAGAGCATGCTCGCTCACACCAAGAAGGTAGCACCCTTGACCCTGTGCGTTATGCTTAAGTACTGAATTTTTCGTGCGTTGATTCGGTTTCCCCTGTCTTAGCTTTACAGGCTTATCGCCGGCACGTCCTCGCTGATGGAAGCGATGGGTGGGTAGTCAGATGATGATGCGGCGAAGATCGAGCGTCTCTCAGCCAGGCTAGCGCAAGCCTGGGCTCAGGTAAAGCACGCGGACGGGCTAACCGCCGAGGTCGAGGCTCGTGCCACGGCGCGTGTCGCCGAGCTAGAGGCCGCGCTAAGGTCAGCGTAGGAGAAAGAGCAAGAGGCCCTGACGAGGCTTGCTCGAGTTCAGGAGGTGGAGGAAGCTGTAAAGAGCCAAGCCCAGGCGGCTCGTGAAGAAGCAGATAGGGCCCGGGTCGTTTTTGATGAGGAGCACAAACGCAGAGAGGCGGCCATCAACGAGCTGGCGGCCACTAAGTCTGAGCATAACTCCATTGTTCGCGGGCTCGAGGAAGCTCGCAACAAGCTCATGGCGAAAAACACGCGTTCTGAAATCGGGCGAAGTCCGTGGCGTAGTCGAAGCCACGAAGAAATGTAGGAGGAGCTCGTTGAAGCCCGGGCCAAGCTGCGCCAAGAACAGAATGACATGGCCTCGCGAGCCATAGAGCTGCTTCAGGGGCAGACGCGAATTCGGGATTTAGAAACCGAGCTAGAGAAGCTCAGGTTGCAGTGCGGGCCGTAGTTTGTCCCGGTCTACTTGTTCCCGAACTCTGTGCCACGAACATTTGTGTAATTTATTTTAGATGCTCGCTTAACGGATAAGCACGGAGCAGTATGTGGTGGCCGAAGGGCTTAGTCATTTTCTGCCTTAGTTTATTGTGTCAAGTCGCGCGCACTGTGGGCTCTGCGGCGCGGCACAGTGTTCCGCTGACAGTGAGGGCACGTTTGCTAGGCACGGATACGGAGGCGAAACCACCTGCGCCGGTTCATGCACCCGGTCTAAGCCACGCGTCAAGCCACGAAAGTACCATTGGGCTTTGTTCGCGTTGGTGGGCCAGGACCTACGGGGTAGGCCTTGACTCGCAATGACTTCTCCGCGCCACTGACGGTGGGACAGGGGACGTGTCGTGGGGCGACAGACGCGATTAGTATTCTGCGAAACGGCGTGCGCGCTCGCGTCTCTTCAGCTCGGGCAGTGGGTTTTAATTACATCTCTTGGCACAGCGACGACAAGCTTGGTAGCACGCGGCGACGGAACGCTGTACGTACCGCCGCCTATATAAGCGAGGCGCGGCGGCGCGGTCGCAACATCTCCCACTTAGCTTCCCTCAATTTTAGGCCAAGACCGAAGTTCTCGGTCGACCGAGAGAGGGAAGAAAACAAGAGGGCAACAAAGGAAGGAAAATGTCTTCATCGGTGGTGGTCGGACGACGCTGTTCGGATTACCTTGCGGCTGGCGGTGGCAAGAATGGAGGATCTGCCGCCGATGCCGTCCCGCCGCCGATCCACTGGAGAGGCGGCGGCGGTCTGGCCGAACCCGTCGTCGCGCCTAAGCGGCCGAGCTGGCAACAGACGCCAGCTCAAGCCGACGCGGAGGCGGCGGCGGCGGTAGCGCCGCCAAGCGACGGAGGAAGAAGAGGCGACGCGGTGGCGGCGCAGACGCCGCCGACGCCAGATACGCCACCGCCGGCGGTGGAGGATTTAGGCGCTCGCCGCACATCACGGTGGAGCAGAGATCGAGGCGGCCGCGAGGCTATCGTGGCGAGCCTCCACCGCTGCTATGGACTCCATCGCCTACTAACGGCGGCGGGCGCCACCCGAGCGCCAAAGACCGTCGAGCCCGTGGCTTGGGAAGAAGTGGCGACGGCGGAGTCGCCCGTCTGATCGGTGGGTGTGCTGGCGACTTAATCATGCCGACGGAGGCGCCATCCGAGCGCCAGGCGATGCGCCGCGCCGGGCCCATTGTGTCGTCGTCATCGTCGTCATCGGCGGAGTCCGCAGCTCCGCCGGCTCGTCGTCCGCGTTGCCAGTAGGAGCGACGAAGGAGTTGTAGGATTTGGGCGGCGCCGTAGGCGTAGTAGCGCGGCGCCGTCTTTTGCGGTAGTCCAGGAACCCGGCCTCCTTTTGTTCTTTGTGTAATCTTCATCCTTGTAAGGTCTTTCTGTGAAATGCAAACTTCTTTTAAGCAACTTTGTCTTGGTTAATCTCGTTCGTTCTTCCTTCCTGTGCGAATTTGCGAATATGAAATGCAAAAACAGAGAAACTAGATGAACAGTAACGAAGTCCTGAGTAGAACTTAGGAAATTCAAGCAAACGGATTGCTTTTAGAAAGTTTGTTTTTGGTGCGCCTAATCATCCAGCCCCCGGGCCGTGGCCAAGTCCCAGTGCGATCTCGGAGTTGGGCACGGTCTAGAGACTAGAGTGACTTAGAAAAAATTCGCGCGAACTCCCAGCCTCCGAGCTTCGTTAGGCTGCGCAATGGTGCGGGCTTTCCGAAACCAAGGACTTAGAAAAAATTCACGAAAACCCCAGCCCCCGAGCTTCATTAGGCTTCGCGGCGATGCGGGCCTGGCGAAGTTAAGGACTTAGGAAAAAAAAATCTAGACGCAAAAAATCCTTCAGCCCCCGAGCGCCGCGTGGCCCAAGTTAGCCATCCAAACAAACCTGACGTGGACTTACTGTACCTTTGGTCCGCTGGAATTCCACATCGCGCGGAGATTCACTAGGGTGTGAGAGATCGGCTTATCCCATCGTGGAAATGCTCCAGAATGATTTATCCTTAGCCTTCGGGCTTTGGCCACAGGCTTGCTTAAAATGGTCAAGACTTAAACCAGCGTGACTCATGAATGGGGGAAGGTTTTTTTTTTGAGTTGAAACGAATTGAAATGAAGGAAACTTACGACCTGATTAAGCGTAGAAGCGTCGCAGAAGGGAGATGTTCCATGAGCTAGGGAGCTCGTTCCCATCCTTGTCAGCAAGGCATACTGAGCCCGTGCGCGCTGCGCTGATTACTTTGTACGGTCCCTCCCACTTGGGGCTAAGCTTGTTGCAGCCCGCGAGGTTCTGAATGCGTCATAGAACCAGGTCTCCCACTTGCAGGGTCCTTGTGTGTACGTTTCGTGCCGCGTAACGACGCAGGGACTGCTGGTAGGCCGCGGCCCGGAGTAGGGATTGCTCGCGGCGCGCCTCAAGTAGGTCGAGGTCAAGCTGCCGCTCCTCGTCGTTGACCACGAAGCTGGCGAAGTCAACGCGATCGAAGCAATGCCACCTTTGGGCACGCTGTGGAGCACTCCCTGCTACTGGGACCACGGGTAGGGAGCTGTCCTACCATGGCCAGCGCGGTCTCATTGCAATCGAGGGCCATCTTGTGGTTGCCCCGGACGGTGATGACTCCCTTTGGCGCCGGCATCTTCAGGCAATGGTAGGCGTGGTGGGAGACCGCCATGAACTTGGAGAGCGCGAGGCGCCCCAAGATGGCGTTGTAGGGGAGCTCTGTTTCCACCACCTCGAAGGTGATGTACTCTGTCCGGAAGTTGGCGGAGGAGCCAAAGGTGACGGGCAAGACGACCGCCCGGCGGGCGGCGGCGATCCGGGACAATCCCGTGGAAGGGGACAGTGATGTCCTTGATCTTGGAGCGCGGGACCTGCATGAGGCCCAGGACGCGCGCCGTGATGATGTCCTGCGAGCTCCCGCTGTCCACGAGGACGCGGTCAACTCTGGTATTGCCAATGGTGGGGCAGAGCACCAGCGGGAGGCGCTGGGGTTTAGAGAGCCCGGCCGGGCAGTCCGTCACTAAAAAGGTGATGGCCTGGCTGGACCAAAGCAGGGATTCCACCGCGGGCTCGCCGCGGGAGATGTGGAGGACCTCTCGAGACGCGGCCTTGAGCTCGCGTCGAGAGGTGTAGGCTGACGTGCCGCCAAAGATGACGGCGACGTGGCCATAGGACTCGAGGAAGCCACGATCTGGCCCCTAGGGGTGGGTCTTTGCGCGTTGCCTTGAGCGGCTTCGGGCATGGGACCGCGACCAGCGTAGAAGTCCTCTAACTGGCGGGCGCATGTGCGGCAGTTGCGTAGGTCATGGCCGGGGCGCTGGTGGAGGCGGCATAAGAGACTAGGGTCATGGAAAGGGTCCTCACCTCTGTTCTGCTGCTGTGGACGGGGTGGCCGGCCTTGAGGAGGCCCCTGGCCGCCGCACGGCCTGCCTCAGTGGGGGAGGTCGCTTCTTCGCCGACGTTCTTTGTGGCGGGCGTATGAGTGGCGGGCGCACCGACGGAGGCGCCGCTGTGGCGGGCGCTGGGGCTGGTCAGGCTCGACGGCGGCGATGAACTTGGCGAGCTGCTCCTGCCGCTTCTTCTTCTTCTTGTCCGCCTCGGTCTTGCTCGGGCCGTCGCCGATCTTGGCCTTCTTCTTCGCACGACCTCTTTTGCGCTCCACCGCCTCGGAGGCGTTGACGTAGAGGGCAGCGGTGCGGAAGAGCTCGCTCGCAATGTTGACCGGGTGGAGCTCGAGATCCTCGGTGTAGCGCCGATCCCTCACACCATCCTTGAAGGCCTCGATGATGGCTTCATCTGAGATACAGGGGATTGTGTTGCGGGCTCTGACGAACCGGCACACAAAGTCGTGGAGACTTTCATCGTCTCGCTGCACCACGAGCTTGAGGTCCTAGGGGCGCCCCGAGAGGGCGTAACACCCCTGGAATCTGGTGCGGAGGGCATCCTGCAGCTGAGACCAGCTACGGATAGAGCCAGGCCGCTGGTTGAACAGCCAGGTCCGGGCCATGCCCTCGAGCACTGTGGGGAAGAGTTGACCATGACGGCTTCGTCTCCCCCCATAGCTCGGACGGTGGTGGTGTAGATGGAGAGGAACTCATCGGGGTTCTTGCTCCCGTCAAACTTCTCGATTGGCCCGGGCTTGAACCTTTGCGGCCACAGCTCTTCACGGAGAGCGCGGGAGAAGGCGGGGCATCCCGGTGCAGCCTTCGGGACAGAGGCATCCCGAAGCGGGCCTAGGCGGGAGAACACTCCGCCCGGGGCACGTGACGAACCTCCGGCAGAAGAGGCCGTCTGGGTCTGGCGCGAGCGACTGCGGCTGCGGTGGGGACGGTTCTAAGAGCCGGCGCGGCCAGAGCGGCCTTGAGCACTATCATGGCCGGAGCGGTTTTGAGCGTCGCGGCGGTCAAACTCGTTCCCGTGCTAGATATCTGGGCGACTGCCCCTATTTTGCTCCGCGTGCATGGTGATACCGCAGGTGATGACACCAAGGCCCTCAGCAATAGCTGGGGCCAGATCCACCATGGTGAAACCACGAGGGTCCCTCTCCAGGTTACGGATGACCGTGGCGATGGCGCGCGCCTTCTGTTGGCTGCGCAGGAGTGGGTTCCGCATGGTCTCGACAAGGGAATCGACAGGCTGGCGGCCCGGAAGGGTGCGCTGGTGACTGTCCTCTTGCCAGATCCCGTCCTGGACGCGACGGACAGCATCGTTGAAGTACTTGGCGGCTGCAGTGCGGCGGCGCAACTGCTCCTGGGCCTCCCCATCCTCGGCGTCGTCGTCGACCGCGGCCGCGAAGACGCAGCGGGACGTGCGCGAGGCCGGGGGGAATGTCCCAATGTGGCCAGCGGAGGTAGCGGAGTCACCAAGTAGCTCGAACTCCATGGGATTCTCACTGACGTGGGTGACAGAGGGGTCCAGCTCAGGGAGCGACTCCTCGGGGCGAAACTCTACCCACAGGCGAGAGGCATCCACCTCCATCTCGTCGGCCCGGCCGGCGAGTACTCCTCCCGCCAGCCATCGTACGACGGGACCAAGCCGTCCAGATCGTCGCACTCATCGAACTCGAGGTCCAAGGCCTCATCGTTGCTCGGAATCTCAGGCATGTCCGAGGAAACGGAGCGCTGAGGGCTGCTCATGGGCCCCACGGTGGGCGCCAGCTATCGGCATCTGGGAATCGCGCTCCTGAAGAGCAGCGGGACCGCGGACCGGCAGACGAGTTTGTAGTTGGTGTGAGGCCCAACGACCACCCTTCTCAGCAGCTCGGGACGGCAGCCAAGCCTACGGGGGCTAAGGCCGCGCTGACTTCCCGGACAAGGGCCTGGTGCGACTTGGTGATCCGGATACAGATCCTTCGTATAGTGGGAAGAAGAGAGAAAACGATACAAACCGTAAGGACACAAGTGGTTTATCCTGGTTCGAGCCCCCACTGCCGGGTAATAGCTCTACTCCAGTCTTGTTGATTGTATGGTGGGAAAACAGTGCAGAGATGCCGAGACCTGGCTTGGAGGCACCGATCCCGAGCTTACAATGGTGATGACTAAACACTAAGGCTACTTACTAAGGAAGCTTCGGATGCGGGTGTTGCTAGGGCTTGAATCAGGTGGAGTTGGCCGCCCTTTCGAACGTCCAAGAATCCTCCTTTTATAGGCGCGGCGAGTTGCCCAGAGCTAATCCGGCGGGCCCGCGTCCGTCTCTGCTTTAACGGCGGCGCCCTTGTCTCATTCCAGGGCTCCTGTCTAGTCCGGAGTCTGCAGGGAGAAGCTGGTCAGGTTAGTACTGGGCACGTGTTTGTCTCAAGGTGCCTATTCAGGGAGGAAACCTTCTTTAGGGAGAAAGCACTTTCCCTTTATCCCCGATATAGCCCCGGACCGACTGAAGGCTCGCGCCACCCGTTGGGGGCGTCGCGTAGCGTAACAACCATCCGCTGCCTGCCAAAGAGGGCAAACGACAAGACGGGCTGCCTGCGTGCTCTTCGCCGGGCTGCGGGTTCCTGGAGAGACACAGTTCGTTCCGGTCAAGGCCGAAGAAAGTATGGTGGGACACGACAGTTGTCGCCACCTGTCCACGGGTAGGCGGATCACCCGAGGGACCTTCTCCCGGGCTAAGGATATCCCGGGAGGCACATGGTGCCGCACGGTTTGACTTGGTCAAGCCCGGGGCAGCCGCTGGCGGGTTAGGCGCTTTCTTTAGTACGGCCGAGAACGGCCTCTTGGATCCTCTGCTTGTGCGATGGACCGGTACGGAATTGGCCCAAGGCCCGTCTAAGGATGGGCCGTTTACCAATCACCAACAAATTGTTTGTTTACTAATTGATGAAATAGACTCCAAATTTACCTTAGAAAGTATATTATATGAGTAAGTGCCTCAATAAATTTAGGAATATTTCGAAATAACATTTCCACTTATAAGTATATAGATATATGTAAATATTCTTAGGAACACATTATTTCTAGAAACCAACAGTTAACTAGCATTTTCCTTAAAATAATTTGTTTAAGGTGCTGACCTAGAAATATATAAAAATAATGCTTAAAACCTAGGATTACCTCTCTATCTAGGATGCTTAGGTATAATGTCAACTCCGTTTAACTTTAATCCGATCATTGGTGAAATTTCTAATAGTCGTCATGTTACGTTATCGAGATACCCTAATCCCACTGTCGCGAACTTATCGTACAAGGTCGTATTTTGGGGATTAGTAGACTAATATATACTTATAATATTATTTATTAATGCTCTAGCCATGCATAGCATGACATACGATAACCAGGTTCGTTAACCGATCTTAGGCTTTAATGACGAAGCTAGAACCTAGTCCGAGCACGCATCATGTTTTTCATTGCATTATTAGTAGTAATTATTGGTTGTTGGTGTGATTAGACGTAGGCGACCCCGAGGGAAGATTTGGGGACGCTGAAGAAGACCATCTACCGGATCAAGGCTAGTTAACACTTACTCTTTAGATGTGATCCATATTAGGGAGAGACAGCGACTTTCCATAGTGTAGATTAACATCGCTAATATCATGCCCAGTACCTAGTTTTCCTTAAACTATGTTGTTTAATTATTAAAGATGCATGCTTAGTAGGTTGTCTATTTGTTAATCATGTTATACTTACACATGCCTGCCTTAAACTGTTTAGCCTTAATGACTGTCTTGATTGTCATTGCTCTTGTTAGCCTTTGATTAGTTTGGTAACCACTTTAACCCTACGTAATGGGTAAAACTTGCTTAGACCGGCTTAGACTTATCAAATCTTCTGGCTAATTGCCACAGAACGGTGAACCGATATTTACCGGTCATTCATTATTCTCATTTAAAATGATATGACATATGGCCGTTAGGGCTGGTAGATGCATGTTGGGTTGATTGTGTTTGTGGGTATGGATATGTGAGGACTTGGTCGGTTTGGATTAGTCGGTTGGGAAAGTCCAAGTGTGTGGTATGGTTGATGACCGTGGAAGTAGAGAAAGAATGGTGGGATTGCCCCCTAATTGGATTTGGACATCCTGAGGGAGGATTAAGGCACGAGATGCCTAGTGCTGGGTTTAGCCTGGGGCTTACCCAGGAGGAGCGCGGATAGACACGCGTAGCGGGGAATTGCTGCCATCTGCGGGATGGTTCCAACACAACGCGTGGCCATCGCGCGGAGCATGGGACGTGGATCGCCAATTGTGAGCACTATACGGAGGCCCTCTAGGACCAGTCTCGATAGGGGAACGGAATTGGCCTTCACTCGGAGTGAAAAAGGCCACACATCCCTAGGGCGACGATCGGCTAGGGAGGGCCGGCAACCCTACTAGGCCGGGGTGATCACGCCATGGCATGTGTGGTCCTCAACAGGATTCGCCAAATCCTGGAAGGATGGCAGAACTAGGATTGGTTGGGGGCAACCAGGAGAAGGTCTGGAAAGAATAAACTGGTATGGTGATCGTGTAAGTTGGTTGGGTCTTTGATCGAGGGTTGGTCAATTTGGGTGTTAATCGTGTATAAGCTGGTATGGTGATTGTGTAAGCTGGTCGGGTTTATGATCGAGGGTTGGTCAATTTGTGTGTTGATTGTCTTGTTTGGCAGAGTTCCGAAACTGCCCTAGGTATTCATTTGGCAGAGTTCCGAAACTGTCCTATCATAGTTTGATTGTGTAAGCTGGTCGGGTTTATGATCGAGGGTTGGTCAATTTGTGTGTTGATTGTTGTGTTTGGCAGAGTTCTGAAACTGCCCTAGGTATTCATTTGGCAGAGTTCCGAAACTGTCCTATCATCTTTTGGCAGAGTTTCGAAACTGTCCCAACATCGTTTGACATAGTTCCAAAACTGTCCCATCATCGTTTGGCAGAGTTCCGAAACTGTCCTATCATCGTTTGATAGAGTTCCGAAACTGTCTCATGATTCGTTTGGCAAAGTTCTGAAACTGTCCCTAGATTCGTTTGGTAGAGTGCTGAAACTACCAGGTGTATGAAGGAAGCGTTTGGCAGAGTGCTGAAACTGCCCTGTGCAAGAAGTGGTTTGGATTAGGCATGGTTTGGCAGAGTCCTGAAACTGCCATAGAAAGATGACAACATAAATAACTATGACTTTCCTCTGTTATGCTGGTTGTGTTTTGGACAGGAGTTGGTTGATTATGGGTTGTGTATTTGGATGAGAGTTGGTCGATTAAGGGTTGGTTGGTGTGCATGGTTCACCACACGGATCGCCGAAAATCTCGACAGCCAAAGCCGTCGAGAAAAGTGCAGAAACCGTCGAGACAGAATTTTTTCGACGGCCGGCCGTCGAGATTTGGCCATCGAGACAGAGTAAAGACGACCTATCTCGACGGCTAAAGACCAACCGCCGTGAGCTACCCCGAAACCAGGCACGACCCTAGTCTTCGCTATTCTCGATGGCTACGAGCCGTCGAGACAAATCCTTAGCAGGCCGCAAAACGCGCTGGCCCAGCCCATTTACATATTAACGACGGCTTGAAGCCGTCGAGAGTGAGTAGTCGGCCTCCGCGTGGACCCGTGTGCGACCAGCGCTGGCAGGTGGGGCCATGGACAGCTATCTCGACGGCCATGGTGTAGCCGTCGAGAATAATTGTTTTCCAGCAAAAAAAATTGTTTAAAATTAATGAAAAACACCGCAATTTTGGCAGCAGCAGCTGCAACCTGCAAACCCAAAACACCCGCACATTCAAATACCCCACAATTTCACAGATACCAATATATATATCCAGCAAAACTAATATAGCACATTAACACGATTTCTCCAACAATATCCACATCACAAATACATTCATCACAAGCACAATATACATCAGAAGCACAAAATTCATCACAATCTCAATTACTGTTGCGGTGGTGGGGTGCCGAAGAGCTGCTCCGCGAGGTTGGCGGCCATGTTCCCGGAGGCATCCTCGCCCTGCTGCGCGTCGTCCTGAGGATGTGGCACGAAGGACGGAGGCGTGGACATGGCAAAACCCGAACCCTGCGAGAATTTTCAATTAGTTTGTTGACATATGTATATACTATGCCACAGTGTATCGATTTGGCACAGATGACTTACCGCTGGGTCACGGAACCAGGGACGCCCAACGTTCGGGTAGTTGGACGTGGGGACGTATGTCGGATGGGCCCCGTAAGTGCCCGGTGGTGGTGCCGTATATCCAGCGTAGCCGTCCTGGCCAACATAGGTGCCTGGAGGGGCTTGGTGGCTACGGTAGACGGCCGGGCCACCTGTGTAGGGGCCCACAGTTCCCACCTGGCTCGAGGAGCTGCCTGCGAGGCCCGCGTGACCGCTTGGACCGGCCTGCATATAGATTTTAGTTCGTTAGTATAATTGACAAGATATTTATCTATTAAAATGAAATGAAGTTGTGCGAATGCGTTACCCCTGCGACGAAAGCCTCAAGCTGTCGCAGCCTCCTATCGTAGTCCTCTTGCGCCGTCCTCAAGCTCTCCTGCGTGGCCCTTAACATCTCTCTATCATGGGCCCGCTCCTCCTCATGCCTCTTCTGTTGATGCTCCCTCTCTCTCTGCAGGCGCTCCTTGAACTGGCGACGGGTCTCACCCCCGCTTTGGCTAGCCCGAACCTCGGGCATGTACTCTGAAGACCTGCAAAATATGTAAAATAGCGATCAGTTTTGATGCAATCACAATGTACAAGTGTTCGAACGTGATCTCACCGTAGATGGTCGCCGCCGAGAGCCAGCCGCCCATGAGCCTTACCCCCCATGTGCTTATGGATCACGTAGGGGTCGAGGGGAGCCGTCTCAGGATTGCTCTCCTCCCCGTGCTCCTCTCTATAAGCGTCCTTGTAACGCTCCTACATACCGTTATCATATTTAAAATTATAAATAAGAATGAATATAAGGAAGTGGTTTTGAGTAATATTGTCGGCACTTACCAAACGGATATAAGCATGTGGATCCAATGTGGGTTCTTCACCATGTGGAGCTTTTTTCGTGTGGGCCTGCTTCCACACGTCCATCGGACTCGGTCTAACCCTCGTCTTCGCCAACTAAATTGCAATATGACCAAAAGGCGTGTTAGTGGTAACATTCGTAGTGAATAATAATAAAAAAAATGACATTTACCAGTTTCTTCCCCAGCTGTGCAATGGACCACCTCCCGGTGTTAGACTTGTAGTCCTTAACACCCCTATTCTTCTTGGCCTTCTCAGATTTCTCCTTCCACTCGGGGCTGTCCCATCTCCTCCCAATAGCCTCCCAAACGTCCTCCAGACACCACTCCGACCGCACCTGGTTGTACTGGTCGGTCGACAAGTACAACTGGCGAGCCGCCTGGGATGTCAGGTTTTGCTGCTCCTGTCTTCTGCAAAAAGGCAATAAAATAATAAACATATGTAACTTGAAATTATTGTTTCTAGTGGTTACTGACCTATAGTACTCCTGTACGGCCGTGACCCGTGCATTGGACATCATATATTGAACCCTCTGCTTCGCCATCTTGTCGATGATGGGAGCAAAGTCTGATTGCTGAAGACCCTCTTGTGGAACGAACCTGAGCTGCATGCGGAAAGTGATTTTGTAACAAACATAGTTAGTGGTAAGAAAAAATAAATGTGAAAATGATTTTGTAACTTACCCATAACTCGCGGATGACCTGATCCGCGGCATTGCTATCCCCATGCGGGGCTAGCCTGTCGTCGTCCCAGCTGTACGCAGGCCTCGTCGTCCCATCCACGGTGATCATCCCAGGGTAGTATTGCCTCATCAGAGTGCCAAGGGCGGTACCAGGCTGGTGCTCTCGTTGATATCTACCATCGAGGCAGGTCGTTTTTTTCGACCGTTTTTGTTGTGGCCGTCGAAATAGGGTATATTCTCGACAGCTTGCAAAACTGACCCCCTCCGATGGTCAACTGTGCTTATTTAATTTTTAAAAAAACATAGAATTTTTTTTAAAAATTTCGTCCTGCATAGTCTTGCTAACCACATGAATATACGCCTCCAAAAAATTTTATGCAATGAAATTATATCCGGAATGACATTTATATGTGTAGGTGGCTATATCGTCTAGTGATTTATCGAACGTTGCATAGTGTTGTATGAAATACATCTAACAAGTGCACAAAATTTTTTGATAAATCACCATTGGAGCGAAAGACCTTTATATAAATATCATTGCACTATAATGTTAGTAACTACATCATTTTTAAAATTTGATATGAAATTTAATAATATTAAACACACAAACATATATATATATATATATATATATATATATATATATATATATATATATATATATATATATATATATATATATATATATATATATATATATGTTGTACAACACATAACATGCAACCATGCAATATGTATATATTTTGAAAAAAAACTTTATTTACTCTTTAAGTTTTTTTATGGACAACAAAAAGTTTTGGACTTATTTTTACAAATTTCAGACATTTTTGGAAAATTAACGAAGGGAGTAAAGATGTCTGCAAATTATTAAAGAAAAGTTTAAATAATGGAAACATCAAATGGGCCAGCCCAGCAAGTCTGGGGTCGTCTTGAGGAGTCCCTCTATCTCGACGGCCATAGTTTGGCCGTCGATATAATATCTAGTATCGAAATGCTACACGGGCCGGCCCATAACTAATCTCGACGGCTTAGGTACAGCCGTCGAGATAGATGTTTCCCGCCACCGCCAAACCCAGAAAAAGGTGCGAGCGGGAGTTGGGCAACCTTATCTCGACGGCTGATGTCTGGCCATCGAGAAAAACTATGTATTACGACGGTAATATCATGGCCGTCGATATTAGGTAACAAATATCGACGGCTTTTTTTTGGCCATCGAGATTTTGCGCGATTCCTGTAGTGGTTGATTTATTGTGTTTGGGTGCATTGTTAAGATGGAAACCCTTGATTGGTATTAATAAGATCCAATTCTAGTTGATGCTAGTTAGGATGTTTCCAAAATCTTATAAACTTAGCTTTACGCAAATAAAATAACTTACCCCCAATTATAGCCTTCTAAGCACTATATACATTAAGGGAAGTGTTAACTAGGCAGCGTTTGGATGACGCTGACCTCGCCTACTTACCTTCTTTGGATGATGGAGTTGAAGATGACCTTACACGTGTCTCGAAGACGACGGACAGGACCATGGTGGACCCGAGGAGTTTTAGGGGCCGCTCCAGTCTTTGATGGACCGTAGTCGATAGGGATTCTTTTGGGTAGATATTTTGGTGTCCACTGTACTCTGAACTATTCTTGTAATTTAAGGTGTGTATGGGCCGCTTTACTAAAGTCGCCTAAGGGCGCAACTCTGTGATGTAATATTCAGGAATTTATTCTATCGATGTATGCTTGTATCGGCTATGTGGTCTTCCGCGCTAGCGTACTGATCCAGGGGCTAGTGCACGGGATCGTCGACCCTCAAGGTAAGTTAAAATTGAGGGGTGACACTGCCACCGTCGTTGTCACTCTCATCGCTATCATCGTCGCCTTTTCCCACACCTCCAGTGGCGGCCTTGGCAAGCGTCGCGCCTCCATCGCCGCCACTCTCATTGTCATCGCTCTTGTCGCCAGCGTCACCACAACAGAGGGGCAAAACCGGAAACTCACACAATTTTCAGCATGGAAAAGGTGGGCAAAGGGGTAAAAATGCTAAAATACGTGAACAAAATTCATTGTCTCGCTATCATGGAAAAGGTAGAGACGAATTGAGTGACATTTTGTTTCATGGCAGCCAATTGATTGAGCAATTTCCCCGTTGCCTACGGGCATCTTCATGCCTACTCTCCTCTTCTTCTCTCTTTTGTCGTATGTAGGTTTTTCATGAATTCAAGGAGTTATCCTATCCATTTTCTTTAAAAATTGCTTCGTTTAGAACCATCATCATCATGCTCTCTCCTTTTTCCTTTTCTTGGAGCTCCTTTTTTTTCTTGGAGGAATTATTCCTTGTATCAATCCGAAGGGGCTAGGGTGGTTCCTGCAAAAGCTTCTAGGTTGTCATCGGACTCATCACTAGTGATAGGATTTGTAGAAGGGCTTGATATTTCTTCATGACCTGTGTCCACATCTTCTTACTTGCTTTTTCTTGCACTAGATGGCATCTTCCTTTATGATGTCCAAGTTTTGAAGGGTTTGTCAAGCGTTGGAGCACCTGGCATGTCCATATCCCTATCTGCCATATCTTTATTAGGTAAATGCTTTAGTCCATGAAGTGCTCAACCAATCAAACATTGGGTTATCTTGGTCATGGAGGGAAGCATCCATTAATAGCATCCAAGGATCTAACTTCTCTTTATTACTGAGATCTTGTTGTTGGTAGAGCAGCTTCATATTGTAGTGAACATAAACCAGCTTATGAATCTTGACAAAACCAAACTTATTCCTCAGTTTTGTGTTTACCAACGCAAACGTGCTCTAGTTACATCCGCATCCACTTGAGGTCACGAAATAGAAAGAGAAAGCATAAAGCCGATAGAAACCAAACCATAATGGTGTCCATCTAGATTAAGCAAAACATAAAAACATTGGCTACAACGTTTGTCCTGAGTAACGTGAAGCAACTCATCAAGCTAATGCGCCTACGAAGCTAGAGAAATGCAGGCAAAAATCATAATCAAGCTTTAAACATAAGTCGATTTCGACAACGGATTCTCACCATGTCGATGCAGTCGGCTGCTTGACAGAAAGCAATGGAAGCAAATATCAAGTAGATGGTCGTACAGAGCTTGAAGAAAGGCCATGCTTGAAAGTACTAGTTGATTGGAAGCAAATAATGGCCACACATGAATCAAATGCAGCAACTACGAATGTCGAGGGTTATCTAGACACTGGCAAGTAGTACAAAGTAAAAGTTTCATTGGTTAATGACAAATCACACGAGTTGACAAGTAAAAGTAAGCCGATAAAGTCTAATCCTCACTGGTGTCAAAGTAGTTTCACAAATACTTAGCGGAGAAGATTAAAAAGATGGAGGACCCGAGAGAATTGCAACGTTGATAAGGAACACCAAGAAGGAAGAGGAGTTGGTTAGTCCATGATGGATGGGCAAAAGCCGATATGATTCTCATGTCCCAAAAACCAGGGGGACATGTTGATACCAGAAAATAGCCCGTCGGATTACTTGTTAAAGTTAAAAGCCGACGAAGGCTGAAAAAAGCCGATAAAGGTCAAAAGCCAACAAAGGACAAGTTAACGGAGACTCAAAAGTATGTAGCAATCCATTAGAATTTAGAAGGATTAGACAGATGCATGTTGGATAGGGTTTCTATCCGTGCTGACACTCAATTTTATCCCAAAAATTCAATTAGTGCTGAAATTGGCTTATGGAAGATTCCATATTTTTTGAGCCCGTATTCATAAAGGCCCGACACAGAAGACAATGGATTTTGTGGCGCATCGAATTAGAGATAGACTCGGACCTATATCTAGATTTAGGTTACTATATTTATTTGTCAAGTCTTTCATAGTTTATGAGTTAGGCAAGTTAGAGTCCAAATCGACTTGTAAGGGATAATTTGGGAAATTAAGAGTTTGAGTTGGAGTCCGTATCGAGTTATAGGTCGTTATGTTACTAGTATGAATAGGTTCCATGGTGCGTCGTGTAAAGGGTCCTCGATCAATCAATATATCTACTTTTTTGTATATCTTTACTTTCTTCATATCTTAGATTGTACCTTTGAATCCAATCGATCCATTCGTATCGTTTTACCCCGCAAGAAAAAAATTGTCTCGGTTTGGTCCGATCTTCTACTTATATTTACTCCGTTAGTGAGTACTGTCTTGATTAGGTTCGATCTTCTCGCCATCGGTGCCAACAAAAAAGTACTATCTTGATTAAGTTTGATCTTCACACCGTCAATATAGTGGTGTTGATGCTCGTTGCCATCAGCCAGAGGAATAATATCCCACCTCTCGTTCTATCGAATTGACATCTTATAAAGCCGATAGTCTGTTTACCTTGGTCTGTTGATTACGCGACTCGTTGCGTAATTGCTACATCATCTACTCTGTGCTATAGGCTTTTCAATCTACAGCTTGGCTTTTGGTCTTTACATCACTTGTTGTATTGCCTTATTTGGTACCCGGTAGATTCATATAACAAACACCAGGTTAGGCATTTCTTATCAAAATAAAAACCAATAATCTAACTGGCCAGGCATAAAAGCTGATTAGAGGCTTTTACTTTGTTTTCCTTATCAATTGTAGGCCAGATTGACTAGCATGCTCGCGATGTCGTGATTCTCATCCTAAGCTAGCAATGTTGGCGCCGATACAGGCATGATGGGACCACATCATTTGATCGAAAAAATCATGCATACTTCTTGTAAGATCTTAGATTGTCAAGCTCGATTTCATGCAAGATGAATTGCGTATGTCAGGCTTTCTCGGAGCCGATTTCGTGCAAGATTATGAATTGCAGATTTCAGGCTTTCTCGAAGCCGATTTTGTGCAAGATAAATAATGATACGTGTCTGGCATCTCAACCGCTATTGCCCTACAATTGGAGCTGCCATAATTCAATGTATAAATATTCCTCGCCAGTGTCGACATCAAGATTGATTTATTCACCGCTAAGGTCGAGGCCTACTTTTTTCCAATACTTCACCATTGACATTGATGTCAGACCGGCTTCCAATACTTCTCCTAAGCTTTCCATAGAGTGGTAGAACGTCGAAAACAGAGATCTTATGTAACATAGGTGTTTGTTTGAAGGTGTACAACACATAGATGGTCAAACCTGACTCGCTGATGAATTATGCTTTCTCTTAGACCGGCCCTATAGCACCGTGACTTGCATGGCCTGATGGAGTGGAGGTGGAGATACATCTTTTCTGAATGTGTCATCAATTAGCTGAGGTGACTAAGATGATGGTCAAACTGCTGAAGGTGACAGCGCCATATCTGGAGGTCAAGGTGGTCAAATGTGTGATCGATCTGATCAAACTGGCTGTCAATGAAACGATTGTAACAGACATAGATGAAGTGGAAGATGGCACAAATTGTTATCAACTTGTCACGACTTTAGTGGAAACGGTAGGGGAAGGAGTGGTGGTGGCATCACGATATTCTTGTCATCATGGCTGAAACATGGCCTGCCCTTTTCCTTTTTTTTTTTCTTTTTTTTTTCTTAAGTTGGCTTTGTAATGTATAGTAAATTTTCTGTTCTCCTGCGTTGTTTCTGGCGGCTACCAGACCATGTAACCAGTTTGATTATGGCAGAACCCTGATCATTGTTCCCAAAAAAATTACTTCGGTTTTTCTCCTGGTGCGTACATGCTTAGGCATTTATTTATACATTCGCAATATTCGATTGTGCTGTATGGATATAGTACCGTGATATAAATTGAAAACACTCAGATAGCATACGGCCAAATATATGCAGAAAAAAGTATTGGTGAAAAAAAAGGTATTGATTTCAAATTGGAGGAAGCAATACTATTTTATACCAGCAAGCACTAGCTATAGGAACATCACAAAAAAAATATACCCTAACATGTTCAAATACCTCTCAGAACCTAAACTTGGTTTTCCAGGTACCATCACTGTATTTTCAAAACCTAGTTCACATCTGCATTGCGTGGTCAGGCGATTCTATGACACAGAGGTCTTGTTCTTTTCAGCGTAAAGTTGAGTTGAGTTTTACCTAAAAAATTTGTTAGTTTTATATAGCTTATATATTGTAACAATTTGTAACGATTTTTTAAAGGCTTTTAGGGTTCATATCAAAGATCTTAAAATTATTTTTAATTATTTTTTCAGCCTATTTAGACCCTTTTCGAGCACTCTCGACTTTTGCTACAGTAAAATTCAACTTTACTCAACACTCAAAATAACTGTGATGCCCCACTTGGGCCAAGACCAGTCCGGCCCACTTGGGCCTTTATTAGTGATGTGAGGGGAGGAGAAACCCTAGCCACCTGCTGTTTTTTCCCCTAGCCGTCCCTCACCTTCCAGCCACCGCCTCCTCCTACCTATCGCTGTGTGGCACCCTGGGAGACCACCACTGTTGTCGGGAATCGCCGCGGTTGGTCGTCTTCTACAACCGTGGCGTTTTCCCCTCATCGTTGATGTGCTGCCCAAAGAAGACGAAGGAGGAGAGGAGGCTGGACGGGATAGAACCAATGGAGGAGGTGTAAGTGTTAAGAGAAGAGGAGGAAGGAAGAAGACATGAAAGAAATAATGGAGACACAGATTGAGGTTAGGGTTTCCACTTATACCTAAATTTCTTGCAAATCAATGTTGTAGTGAAGGAATTAGATGTGTTCTAGTGGGTTTTCCTATAACTATATGGTGAATTTCATGGATTAGTGTGGTTTAATTGTCAGGGTTGCCGTTTTAATGATTGTTTCTCTATGTAGTAGCTTGTGAGTTAAGTTCGAGGTATTTACGTCGAGAATTGGGTCTTGATGTTGTTGAGCAAAAGTTAGCCTATGTTCTTAGTTTTCCAACGCATCGAAGAACACGTGATTTGGCCTAGCGGTGGGAAATATGATCGTTTTCGTGCTGATGTCCAATGTAGGCCGCGACAGGGTTTCTTATTAAGTCTTTGGCATGTTGGACTAGATAATGAAATTTCATATGGATAATGATAGATGGATTGATAAAGTAGACTTTTTGGT